>JBAJMU010000003.1:17178113-17191820 GCA_037952995.1 Hyposoter didymator
GCTTGAGTGCGAGCATAGTGCGTCGAGGGAGGGGGACGAACGTTTGGAAGGTTCGCAAGTTTGGTTTTTTGGGATATCGGCCCCAGAGGCGCCCCTTGGGCTCGAGGGACGTGAACCATAATATTGTGATTTTTCTTCGTGAAATAAACATGTCGGAGTGATAAATAATCGTTTTTAGGCGATTCGTAAAAAAAATGCGACGTCTGGGCTCTAAGGAGGCTCGAGGGGTTCGCTGGAGTCCCAGCGAGAGCTTGAAAAGTTCGATCGTAAGCGGGACCCAGCTCGCTGGAAGACCGCCGATCGAAATCGATCATTTTATTGCGTGAAAAACCGATTTTTCCGTTTTCGCATCCCTTTCAGGATTTGCAAAGTTTTCGGCATTGAAAGTTCACCGAATCCGATATTTTCTTGCACCATTTTTTTCGGTGCAAAAAGACGAAAAGAATGGCGTATTCAAAACTTCGTTATCGTACACGATAAATATTCCACGGTCAAGAGAAGTTGAAAGACGTTTTCGGCATGATTTTTACGCTACGAAAAAATGTTGAATATTAACCTCACTCTTTCCAAAGCGCGGACCGGTGGACACATGAAATTTACTCAATCGTTCAGAAATACGATTTCACTTTTATCGACTTGACCAAAACTCCGTCGAGTTTCATAGACGATAATAAAAAGAAATGGAAAATAAAATTGTCCCGCCAACGGACTCCCGTTCGAGTCTTGATCGTGGTCTTTCTACTATCGATACTTTCAGCGCGCGCGGCGGCGTGAAGTTTTCGCTACCGCGTCCCGATCGTCCCGATAAAACGATAGTATTTTTATTTTTTATCAATCAATATTCGAAGGACCGAATTATATATTTTTCCAGCGCATGGACGGAATATATTCATTGTGAATATCCCAAAGAACATACGATGGGTTTATCGTTCGATCAAGTTTCTAGTCGATAAAAAAAAACAGCATAAAAAATGTGGGAGCGCGTCCCACTCTGTTGGGAATGATAGAAGAGTGGGGAGGTGGAGGGTCTTGTTGGGTCGTGTGCAGATGCGTCGAGTGAAACAGTCCCCCACCCGCGTGTATTATTCATAACGATCACCTCTCTATCTGCATATTATATAAATACATAGCTGTGCGTGTATGTGCGTGTGTGGATAGTATTTAGCGTAAAAGTACGTTAAACGTGACGTCACTCGCGTCACGCACAGTTCCCCTTCCGAGCGGCTTCCGAGTGTTGAGGCCAGTTAGGCGTGTACGGCGTGTAGTGCGAGCTGTGTCGGGAGTGGGGGAGAGGGCGCTGAGTGTATGGTGCGAGGAAAAGAGAGGGGAGCGGGAAAGCAACGTGCAGCGTTACAGCGAGTGTAGTATCGTCGACACATCGTGTGTCAGATTCTCGTAAGACTTTCGTTCGCGAGTATATACATATCGAACAGCTGAAGATTGATAATAATTAACGAAAAATTGAGCGTAAACTTGGCGTCGTAGTGTTTGGTGTCACTCTGTCAATCGGCATCATTCATTGCCCGCGAGCGGTGGCGGAAAAGATATTCGAATCTGCCTGTACAAACAACGAAACGGCGGAATAGTAGAAAAAACAAGTTGAAATCGCGATAAGAGCGACGCACCGTTCGGTGTGACGCGGTGTAGTTTTGTTTTTCTTTTCTCATTCTCTTTATATTGTGATATCACTCCGACATCCATTTGTACAGTTCGATAAACACAATATTCACTTTTTATACGCGGAGTGTGTTATACACCCTGGGTGTTGGCGCCGATTGATCTTTTTTATCGACCGTGCGAGAACGGGCCCCGAATACGTCTCGTGGAACGAAAGACGAACAGGTAGTACGCGGTTTTACCCAGTGGGGAGCGGGCGGCCATCATTGTTGTTGACAAGATGGCGTCCAAAGGGGATCTCGACTCCGAGGTAAGAAAACTGTTATGTTTTTTTCATTTCTTTCGTAATGGTCATCGTGGCATTTTTTTATATGACGTTTTTTTATTATATTTTTCCATAAAAAATCGGCAAATTACGTTGCTCCCTTTTCATCGTTGTCCGGTTTCGGGTTTTTTTCTTCGAATACTACGGTTCACTCGGTATTATCGCATAACGAGAATCGTCAATTGATTCGATCTCATTAAGTTCGCGTAATTGATGAATTCAACGATTCAGCATTCACGCGCTTTGACAACAATTGCACTCGATTCCTCACTCGCGAGGCGATCGTTTTAAAAAACATTCAATCGTTCGGAGAGTGCCCCGCAGCTCTTACGTAGAATAGGAAATTTATTGACATCGCGTGTGTCATGTTAACACGTCCGGCAAACCACGCCCTGGCTATTCGACGTTTATTTTTTCTTCGTCCGTGACTCGTTCTCTTGCGCTTCATGGTGCGCTGCCATACGATCAGAACCAAGTTCACGGTGTCCCATTCGCGCTCCACACTTTCTAAATAATCACGAAAACACGACGTTCGTCTTGCTTTGTTTTCCTTGATCCGTTCAACCATTTCGCAACCTGATCTCGTACAAGTGGTTGGGGAAGGGCTCTGGTACGTTGTCAATACCTTTGTTGTGGAGAGGCGTGAATGGATGTCTCGGGGTCGCGGTCTCTCAACCAACAATGCCATTAATTTTTATATTTTCACTGAAAAGTGGAAAAAATATTATTTCCTTCCTCTCTAAACTTTTAATGGCTTCCACGAAAACTTTTCATCAATCATTCTCGCCGAGACGACTTGTATCTTTCACAAATTCTTTTTTCCATGTTGTTCATTATTTTTATACGAGTTTCTTGAAAAAATAGTTAGCCAGTGTTGACAAAAATTGATTATCATCAAAATTTCAAAAAACCTTCAGCACCAAGGAAAAAAAATGAAAAAATTCTTTCCTGTTCGAGTTGTAGGTATTTTGTGTGAAAAAAGAATGAAAGAAATTTTCGAGAGCCTGCTTACGCAACTCGCGCTTGAGATCTCGAAAGTTCGAAGGAAAATTCGAAAAACGAAAATAAAGAAAAAAAGATTCATCATTTTCCTCGTTATTCAGTCTTTTTCAACATTTCGAACGCATTTATGTCCTTCATTCGAAACATTCCTTTACCGACACTCAGGCTAATTCGAATTCGTCGTATGAAATGATTTTGGTGATTATTCTCAAGTTCACGTAAGCCTGAAAACTTTCGTTTTTTTTTTTGAAAATAAAAAATGCCGGAGATAAAAAAGGCTCGACTGAATTTAGTGCGTGATTTTGTGTAGAAGGTCAAAGGTTCTTCAGCTTCGGAGATAGAAATTGGAAAATAAAAAAGAGTTTCCAAAAAAATTTGGTCGAGCCCACAAATCGAGAATAAATTCTCAAGCCAAGAGCCTTTCCAACAAAAAAAAAAAAAAAAACAAAGAGCCATTTTTTCATGCTCGATTTATTTCTTGAGAAAATATTCGTACGATCAGCTGTTCTCGGGGTTGGCGAATTCTCAGTATCGTGTCTAAGGAATCTCGGTATATGCCTAGAAAGTGATACATACTTTGGAGCTAAAAAAACTCTGTGGAAAAAAGTGTTTCTGACACTGAAACCATGAGAAAATCTCGTGAAAATGATAAGAAAATGTTTGGATAAAATTCAACGATGCCAATGAATTTCTCTGATGACTGACGTCACGAGAACTAGCGGCTGCCAAAAATCAATGAGTCTCATCGCTTTTGATAAATACCAAAAAATCAGAATTCGATGCTTCCTCGAAAGTATTTTTTTTCCGTAGGACGGACCTGTATCAGCGGTTTTAGAGTTTCTTCACGTAACCTGGTAGATGGCGCTACGTAACTCATGGAAGTGAAGAAAATAACGAGGAGCTTGAGTCACGCCTCGAAAGAGGCGATACGTATATGTCGTTGAAAAAAATTTTAATCACTTGCTCAATTAATTTCAAGTTGACAGACAATGTCAGGGAAATATTGATGCCATAGTCCAAAATTGATCTCGTGTGCTTCCAGTTGTTCAGTATATCGCGTTTCCAGTTTTCATTTTTTGAAAAATAACAGTTTCAGTGTTACGATGAAAAACAGTTTGCCACTCGATTTAAAAGTGGAAGTAATAAACATTGCCCCGGGTCATTACAATACTTTTTACTTTGTCAACTCATTTCCCTTACTTTTTACATTTTGATACATTCGCCAATTGAAAAAAAAATAAAAAATACGAAGAACATTTTGGTTACGACATCAATTTAATTTTTTCGTTTCTTGTTTTTAAATAAATGGACTCAAGTGTTTGATCGTCTGGTGTTGTTTTACGATTTCAATTGATTCCAGGTTGAAGTTCCAATCTTTTGAATGCAACGAAATCTTGTTTTTTTTTTTTCAAACCAGAATCCATATAGTTCTTGACAAGTATTTAGTACAGAATTCAATGAGGCACGAAAAATTGTGATGATTTCAAAAACGGAACTAATGTAGAGTAGATTCATAATTTACCAGTGGATCCCAATGGTAAGATCTTGACTGCGGAGTTCGGTTCTGGATCGCAAAATAAAATCGTTTAAGTGTCCAAATAATGAGAAAGAATTGGGAGCTCGGCTTGAAGGAAAACAGGATTCCGTTGCATTCCGCCGATGCAAACATGAAAATAAATAAAATTTTACTGCAAAATTGTGTTCGTGCCCTTTTCATGCAAAAACGGAACGAAGCTCATAAAACAGAATAAGTTCGAGGCTGTATTGCATCCGATCATTTCTGTTTTTTGGGAACCCGAACGAAAAATCCACATTTTTCCTCAAATTTTCCACTTTCAAAGTTTACAAGCATCAACAAAAATGATAATATATAAAAATTCACTAAATACCAATTGAAAGATGATTCGAAAACGAAGATAATGAGCGGTTTGTAGAAAAAAAAGCTGTAGCGATTTTCGTAAAACCAAAGTTTGAAAATTTTGGAATCAATCGTCAACTTTTCATATTGAACTAGCTGTTTTCTTCTACGGTACCAACTAGGCGTGCTGTAAAGCGAAGCCCGCAGGCACTGCTAGTTATATATATATATAATTAATTAATTAATTAATTGGCTATCACTGATAAATAAATAAATTTATCAACTTATTTATTTATGTAAATAATAAACAAATGAAAAAATAATTATATTTATTGAAAAACGATTTATTATAAAAAATGAATATAAATTTCTATATTCATTTATTTATATAAATAATTGAAAAATGAAGATTTATTATTTTATTTATTCATTGTTTGGTGTATCATATCGTAGGAAAATGTCACAATTTGTTTGATGAACGTGTAGGCAAACTTGGAGAGACAGAAACGAGCGAGAGAGAGAGAGAGAGAGAGCGAGAGATTTGTCTCGGTGTGTTGGTCCAGTGGCTGTACGAACTGGACGACTCGGCGTTGGTCTCACCTTCGAAGTTAATTTGAACGATACGGTTCGCGCTTATTATCGCTAAATTCGCCATTATGTCGTTATATTAACGAGTCAATGTGTGTCAGGGGGCCACAGTGCCGGTGCGAGCGTACTCTCTACTACTTTAACCCTCTTTCCCCCTTGTCCCCGTACTCCGCCCTTTTCCATATCTCCCCACTCCACTCTGTACCGCGACGGTCACTCTTGCAACTTTGAATCGCTACCGGGCTCAGCCTACTGTCTTTCCTAACGCACTAATGTATCATGTCCTCTCTTCCTCTCCACATCTCTCTCTCTCTCTCTCTTCCTATCTCTGCTACACACTGATGCTCGAACCCTCCGTGACCTAATATCAAACAAATAAGCAACCCCATTGTTTGACCTACTCTCTCTCTCTCTGTCTCTCCCTCTGGCTCTGTCTGGGTCCTCGTGTTGGCTTTGCTTTGTACAGCTCGATTATACGAGAATCAAAAAAATACATGTGAGCAAAAATGAAATACTAGAAATAAAATTCTCTCAGCATTTTTCATAATTCTTACGAATCCACCATTCGCAATCACGTACCACTATTTTTTATTCTATTTTTCAATACAAGCTTCTCAAGTTTCAAGGATCATGAAGTAGAGCTCTTCAGAAATTGGCAATATTTCCTTGGCTGTCTATTTCTCGCCTACACTCGATTCTGTCGGAATATTTAGTCGATCGTCGTCATTCATAGTTACGCCCGGTTTATTCCTGATTTTCGGAATCACGATGTATTGATTTTCCAAACGAAATTTGTTGCATCAACAAGTATCGATGGAAATGTTGGTTTTATTTTTATCGGAATTTCTATATCAAAATAATTGTTACCATTCTTATTTATCGGCCCATTTCCATCAATATTTTCATACATTTTTTTCCATCTTTTTTGTTTTCTTTCTAATAATCGTTGTGTGGAACAATAAAGTGGAATAAAGAGGATTCTGAGTGATGACAAATAAAAAATTGTCATCGCTTATCTCACCATGAAATAGTTCATCCGTTCGTTCTATCGGACAGCTTTTTAATGGCAGACTTCCTCGAGAGAATCGTGTGTGGAACTCACGAAACCCGAGGGTCATCCCACACACGCCACAAAACACCGTCAACGCCGAAGGAAAATCCGCCCTAAACCGCAATGGTCCTACTCCAAAGTTGACTAACATTCAACCGCGTCCACAGCACCGTGTCACTGCAACAACGTGCACTTCCCATGCAATTATCGTTCACACCTCCAGGCGGCATTCAAATTTTATTTCACCGGAAGTGGCTCCAATCCCGTATTTTCCTTAAACCGAGTTTGATTAACGTTCCGGCTTGACAAAAAAAATTGAAAAATCTCAATTCTGCTTGAGTAGGTGGAAAAAATCGATGCTGGTCGAATTTTTTTTAAGGCAACTTGGTTATTCATGGAATCGAGTAGGCAGGTAGTTCTCACTCTCTCCCCATTTTTTATTCTCGCATATGTTACGAAAATATGCAAGAGAGACGAGCATCGATTTTATCGAGTACAATTATTTCAAGCCTCCTGCAGCCTCTCATTAGTTCAGAGTTCGATTTTGGTTCCCTGTAAAAAATAAAGGCCGAGTTGACAATCCAATCAAGTGGGCTACTCCATTTGTGGCGACAGTGCAGCGAATATTTGTTTTCGCTTTGAATCTCGATTGCGGAGCTATTTCATGGACGGTTCGATACGAGTACTTTGCAATATTTAGGCATGCACACGTTCCAGCATTATTCATGCAGTTTTATTATCCGGAGCAGTTACCGAGTATGAATGACGAACTCTGTTGAAGAAAAAACAGGATTCCGTTGCATTCTACGATGGAAACTTGAACGTCATTCATTAAGGTATAACTAGCGCAGAATGGGTTGATTTAGGATTTTCTTGAAATTTAGTGTAAATATTCTTGACATTAAAACGAACAACTTTCCTATGAGACGAAACATTTTCTGCCGTCTAGAATTTGAGATATTTCATTTCCATTTTTATATTTTTCCTATCTAAATGCATGTAAATTGAAGTCGCGTTTCTTTTGTTTTTTTTTGCAACTTTTTTTAACGAAACATCACTTCAATTGACATGCGTTTAGATGGGAAAAATATAAAATTGGAAATGAAATATCTCAAATTCTAGACGGCAGAAAATGTTTCGTCTCATAGGAAAGTTGTTCGTTTTAATGTCAAGAATATTTACACTAAATTTCAAGAAAATCCTAAATCAACCCATTCTGCGATAGTTATACCTTAAATACGTGTTGGGATGATACAATTTTAATCTGCTTCCTCAGGGAGCTCGATTATAACGAGCAAACAACAACAACGTAATTCCCAAAGTTTGTCAATAAATTAGTAACTCAATGTCAAAATGTTGTCGTACATATTACTGCTAAAAAATGCAGCATTTTCGTTCGCTCTATTCGATTCGTTTTTCCTGTGGGAATGAATCATTGGCGAGACACTTATTACCGCGACTGTAATGTTTCGGATTTTTCGTCGTTCCATCCGTTACGCAAGAGGGACAAGTTCGATAATGGAGAGAAACGAGAGACGAGTGAATCATACGAGTAAGTGTCTGCCTGGAGACGTATTTCGGACACATTTTGTTACCCTATGGAAGCTCCATGTATATTCGAGGCTTGGGCTTATTCCCTACGAACGTTAATACACGTCCTATAAGTGCGAGGACATTAATCTTTCGGGGATCTTCCTAGGCCTCGTCCCTCGCGTCCCTCGGCGCTGTTCCTTCGTCACAGCGATCGTCGTCGACTCAATGTCCCATTCGATTCTCTTCCCTCACGCTCATTAAGGTATTACTATCACAAAACGACTTTATTTAGGCTTCTTCTGAAATTTTGAGTCAACGTTATTGGCAACAAAGCTAACAGTTTTCTCTTGTGAAGATAAATTTTTCTGACGTTTACAATTTGAGTTTTTTGCCCATTTTTTATTTTTCCCATCGTGTAAATTCGAGTCACGTTTCGTTAAAAAGTGGCAAGAA
Organism: Hyposoter didymator; assembly: GCA_037952995.1. Classification (NCBI taxonomy): domain Eukaryota; kingdom Metazoa; phylum Arthropoda; class Insecta; order Hymenoptera; family Ichneumonidae; genus Hyposoter; species Hyposoter didymator. Next base: position 17,186,541 of record JBAJMU010000003.1, read on the forward strand.
AAAAACAAAAGAAACGCGACTCCAATTTGAAGGTGTTTCGATGGGAAAAATGAAAAATTAGGAAATCAAAAATCTCAAATTTTAAACGTCAGAAGATTTTTTTCTTTAGAGGGGAAAACTGTAAGTTTTGGCCCCAAGAGCGTTACGATACGAAATTTTTAAAGAATCCTGAATAAAGTTGTTTTCTCATAGTACTGCGTTAACGTCTCATAATAATTCGGCGATGAGTATTCGTGGATTCTTTGGCGATATTGGCGAAGCAGTAATTAAAATTCAACCGATCATAGAAATTTTATCAAGTTTTATTGACGAGGAAAACGACTTACCAAAAATTTGTGCTCGATTTCGGAAAACGAGGTTTTTGTTTACGTGAAATAATTTGGATTCTGCCAAGGTCGTGGGACAGTACTTCACGTCGTATTGCAACTTTGTCGGTGGATAAACGAAAACGACTCAAAGTCCTGAAATATCTCTTTGAAAGGTGTGTCAATAAATTTAGTTCGATCTCGCTGGAGTCGAGGCACGAAGGTCAAAGGTCTCGAATTGTAACCCCACCGCTCCATTTAATACCTTTCTTGCCGCATGTCCCGCGCCCAGGCTACGTTGTATAAAGTGTGTCGAGCGAGGAACGATTTATCGCAACCCCGTACACAACTTTGTTATTTCCCAAGAGGTCAAAGTTAATGAAACGACGACCATACGAGACACTAACGATATTACGAACTATAATTATGGAAAAACTTTCTGCATTCTGTTTAGAACGAACATTTTTATATTCTGTCAATAACATGTTCAGTTTTTTTTTCATCGAAATTTAAACCCAAATTGACAGTTGACGAATTTATACGAACGAACAGAAGAAAGAAATTCTGTTTTTATTTTAAAGCAGAGATCCGACCACAAAGTCCCGCTACGAAAATCGTGATGGTTTTCAAAATTGAACCAACCATGATAGAAAAAGTTTTTTTTTTTGTTAACGTCGCGATCTTCAGTGTCATTCCTGTCACCTCATTCATTTTCTAATTTTCATTAGAGATTTTATACACGAAGAGAATTTTATATAAAAAATTACTATGCTACCATAGTTCCCTCGTACCATATCGTCCCTATGAGAATTTTGAGCAAATACATAGTAATGTTTCATCGGAAATTGGGCGATAAACACGGAGAAAAAGAAACAGTTAATATCACAGTATAGATAGCTTGAAAAACCGGGAACCACATTTCATTTTACAGTAAAACAGAGTAATGTATCCAAAAATGATGAATTTCCCTGTGAAAACTGTGATTTTCACAGTTACACTGGCTTGTTCACAGTTTAGTACTGTCAATATGCCATTGTACCCAGTAAAATTGCTCCGATGTAAAATTAACACAAGATCACTGATTTTCATACTGTACGCAGCTGCAAAAGTTACAGTGTACACTGTATTGAGTACAGGGTGATTGATTCAATTTTACAGTGTGGCACATGGTAGTTTTACTTTTCTTTCGACAGTTTGTGACGTTACCTGTACACTTTGAGATTTTTACAGTGTACTCTAGATTATTTACATTTTGGTACTGTGCAAATATCAGTGTTCTCAGTAATACCTGCATGAATTGACACAATTCATGCAGGTATTACTGGCGCATTCCCCAACTGTCAAATTTCGAGTTTTGATAAATTGAAAATACAGTGTTTGAATTGTTAAAATCGGTTAAAATTTACTTTGGACTGCACTGTAATTTGAGCACTGTGTTTCAGTGAATATCGCAGTGCAATCGCTTCGAGTCCAATGCGAACTGTGTACCACTGTGTTATAATCTGTTTCTTTTTCTCCGTGAATGTCAAAATTTGACGAAAAATGTCAAAATTTCCGCGATTTTCGATAGAGTATGAATGAAAAATTACTATGTCTTTGCTAAAATTTGTCAGAGGGACGATATAGTACCCGGGAACTATTCGGTAGCATAGTAATTTTTCATATAAAATTCTCTCCGTGTAATTTTCTTGGATTTGAATAATTTACCAACAAACACGTTCGCCGAAAGATATTATATTTATTCGAAATAACAAAAGAGTAATGAGAGAAAGAATAAAAGAATTGCATAGCAAACACGCGGACTCGTTAATGAGTTTGTTAATTTACGATGTAACATTCCGATAAGTCGCTTAAGGAAATATACGAGAGAGTGAGAAAGCAAAAGGATTGAACGAGGACAGAGAGGCAACCGAGTCGCAGAAAATTTAGTTATTCATGACCATTTCGTGTTTGAGTCGAGCTCAAGCTTATTTATCAACAGCGACTATGAAATTATTCGACTTTTCATGGACCATTTGTTACAGAAAGATGTGCCGACTGATGGTTAATTATTAATACAAGAAAATGTGCAATTGGCAACCGCAATTATCGAAAGACTCGAAAATGGAAATAGTTGAAATAATCTCTACAAACTCCAAAGTTGAATCGAAATATCCGATTTATCGAGAAAGAATTTTTCTCGATACCGCCAACATTTCGATGCAAATATCGATCAGTCTGATTCTTGATGCTGAAAAGGACAGAAAGGTGAAGAACGTGATAGAAAAACGTGCATGGCTTTTAGTTCGGCAGAGATTTTTGGTGGATCGATCGGGCGTGTCCCCGATTGTCGGCGAATAACCACGAAGCTCCCAGCGCCGCACGCTTTCAACCTGCGACGATTCACGCTTGTGGAAGAAAACCCGCTGCTTCGCGGATATCTCTCCCTGAGAAATGAACACATATACATATCCATAAATCCACGTACATAGCTCGCTGTATTGTATATGAAAACATATATATAGAGTGTCGGAAAAATTGGACTCGAGCTCAGGCTAAATAGATGACGCACTTTTCTCGAGATTTCATCGATTCTGCTGCTCTCCGAGGCGGCATCCACGCGATATTTTTATTACAACGCGATCCAGCGAGTCTTGGCTTTTTTATGATAAACTAGAGAGCATCGGAGCGAAGGAAACGTATCCTGTCCATTTCTCTCTCAAGGGGGACGGACCGAGTACGCACTCGAAAGCTCGAGCTCAATTTCTTTCGCTCTATCGCTCTCGTTATTGATCGATGTCCCGTCGATCAGGCAATTGCAAAAAATGCACAAAATGCATCGTTCGTCATATGTGGAAATTGGCATCGATGCATGCATTTATTTTTTCTTCTCTCTTTGAATAAAACGGAGAGAACGGAAATATTGACGATGACGAAAATATTTATCGTTTCGCGTTCTCACGATTAATACTTGGATGTCATCATCTCCTTGAGAATGGTATTAATTGCTCGGACTTTTAAGACACTCTAGATTTATTTTTCTAAAGATATAGGAACGTGTGTGTCTGGCAGAATGTTGGCGGAAAATCGATCGGTTGGTAACTATAGTGGCGAGTAGTCAGGAAGAACGACGAGGAGTATATACCTCGGCCAACGGTGAGTCGACAGACACACCGTTTGGAATCCCCTTCCCCGCTGAGATCTCACGTCCGATCGATCAGCCACCCTGGCACCGATTGCCGCCGCCGGCTCTCTACCATTTTTTTCTTTCTTTCTTTTTTCGTACATACAATGTCTATCTCCGTCTCTATCAGGTCATTACATGTCAAACTTTTTGTTTATTTATCCCCTCGCAGTTCGAGAGTATATTTGCGCACGTAACTTTTCAATGTTGAAGAAAAAATCACCCCAACAAATTCCGAGTCGATTTTTAAACCGCTTTGAAAATAATAGGATCGAATGTTTTATTGGAAACTGATGACATTCGCGATTTTGCATCGTTCGAACGGAACCAACGATCACTTTTCAACTTTAAAGAAAAAATCACCGCAATTAATTCCGAGTCGTTTTTTAAACGGTTTTAGATAAAATAGTATCGAACCTTTCGTTGGAAACTTCGATGTGCATAAAATTTCGTTGCATTCCAACTCTGCTAATTATCCGCCAATTTATAATCAATTTTATCAGTAATTCCTTTCGTCACAATGGCAAACTGAATTTTTTCATCGAAATGTATTTAGAAAAGTACGAATGTCGCGTAAGGAAGATTCCGAATAATTTTTCTTTAGAAGTCAAAGGGGGTGGATAAGTTACTCGAGATCGCGGCGAAAGGCTTCCACGCGGGTTTCCGATATCGTAATTATGCACCGCAAAAATTTTTTAAAAATGAGGCGAATGGATGACTGGAGGGGGGGGGTGCGTTCGATTGAGGGGGTTGATTGACCGAGTGCGGGAGTGGCGACGTTACAAAGATATAAAAGAAGAGATCGAAGGGTGAACTGTAAAGGAGAACGGCGATGAAAACGTTCAGGTCCAATTACGTGACATATATTTCAGGACGAAGCGTGGGAGGGGGGGGGGAGGCAGGGAAAAATGGTTGACGCGGCGAACGCGCTCCCGCGCGTATCATGCACGATCATTCTCCAGAGTCAGCGAAAAAAAAGGAGAGAACGACGATGCAACCTTTTTTATCTGACGGACGACACTCCGGTCGAGTCAATAGGCACGGAACAAAAGCAGTTGGCAGATTCGTCGTGATTAAAAATGTACGAAAACAATGCCAACTGCTACGCAGCTTCGCTAAATAATTTCGTTACTGTGTTTTCATTCGAATAACTCTTTTTAAAAAATCGCAGCTCGTTAACAAAGTTCTCGCAAGCGTTGGCATAATTTCCAGTTTGGAGCTCCATCCCTGCTTCAGGACTCTAGACTTCGAGCCTGAAACGCAGGAGCTCACAACGTTCGAGTCCAACGAAATATATTTTTCGTAATAATTTCTGTGTCAAGCTTCAAAAATGCATTCGTTTTCGGATCCCCAAAAAAACAGCAGTTGATTGTGTTGACCAAATATTTAACAAAAGAACCATGAGCTCAAGAATTAAAAAACAGGATTCCGTAGCGTTCTAACGATGTAAGCTTCAACCTCATTCCGAGCTTTTAGAATGAAAGAAAAATCCAACACGAAGAGGGCCTGGAAGCAGAAAAGCTCTGTTTTGTTTCTGCAACGACTAATAAGACTCTCATTAGGCCTGGAAGTGTAGAAACCATGAGGAGCTCGTGCTAATTAAGGGCTTTCGATACAGGGGAAGAAAAAACACGATTTAACTTTAAGGTATAACTATCGCAGAATGGGTTGATTTAGGATTTTCTTGAAATTTAGTGTAAATATTCTTGACATTAAAACGAACAACTTTCCTATGAGACGAAACATTTTCTGCCGTCTAGAATTTGAGATATTTCATTTCCAATTTTATATTTTTCCCATCTAAACGCATGT
>JBAJMU010000003.1:17192233-17211888 GCA_037952995.1 Hyposoter didymator
GTCGTAGAATTGACAATTATGGATTTTCACCGACTCGAGGGGGTGGCCACTTTGCCCCGATTTTTTTTCTTGCCAAAATTCGGGAAACAAGCAGCCGGAATTAATTTTGGGACTTCAAAATAAGTAAATGGTCCTGTGCTCATCCATAAAATTCGATTAATTCCTTAAGTAGGCCACTTTGCCCCATACTCCCCTACCTCAAATATGGGGACGATGGAAAAAATGAAGGAGAAGAGTGCATCGAAATAATTTTTAGTCTGTTTCGCTTAGTATTGCATTGTAACTGTGGAATGTGTGGGTGTGTGTTAGAACGTGTATTCATCGAGTAGAAAAGGGCGATGTGGTTAAATCGAAGCTCGGAACTATCGAGGGCGGAAAAGAGAAGGGCCTGTATGCAAAAAGGTGGCGAGGAAGGAGAGGGCGAGAAGGAAGAAGGGGATGACGTTCGGAGGGCGTGAGGAGGACAAAGGGTTGAACGAGAAACTCGATGTACCTACAGCGCAATCTCCATACTCTGTGCAATTGAAGCCTCCAGATGGCGCTGCTTGCGGCTGAAACGAATGGTGGGGATAAAGCCCCGCAGTGCGGCGCGGTCGATACAACTCCCACCTACAACTCACGCCTGCGGCACCTTTTTCCTATTTTTTGATCCTACCAACCCTATCCTGCAACGTTCTCCCTTCCGGGAGTCTCTTGCACACACCGACACACACGCACACACGCCGCTTTATTTCCACGCGAATCTCTACGTAAAAATTGACAAATGTGAATATATAAATGGATTTGAAATACGAGAACGCGCGCGCGTTCGTCTCTTCGTCTATGCAATTCTGACGCTTTCCATCCACGCGACGAAACCCCTTCGCGCCATCCCCATTTTTTCTCTTTGCTTCATTCCCTCATGTCGCTTATATTTTCTCAAACCTTTTTCTAATCCTTCGTACAAAGCAGTTTTTTTTTACATGGTCCATGCGAATCACCAGCCTCCAAAGCTCGCATTCATTGCCTTTTGATGGGCTACCTCCATGGCAATGATCGCATTTTTCTTTCGCAGTCCGATTCGTAGACTAATCTGATGCAAATGGAGCAACAGTCTCATTCGATACTACGATTTCGACGTTTCAATGAATCTACAATTCCCCTGATTACACATTTCAAATTATTCCGATTGATGTTAATCCATGACGTTCGACTTGCTCCTTTACTGAGAAATTTTGAATCTGAGCATTCGAGATGTCGTGCAGAATCACAAAGAAATCACGGACCAGCGATTTCATTCTTTGAAGAGTTTTTTAATTTTTCGCAATTTGATTGTTTACGTTAATGAAACTTGTGATGACGTTTTTCTGTCGACCATTCGTCTCTACTCAGCTGTTGGAGGTTTTTCTTTGCACAGCTGCTCGTGTTGATCGTTTCCCCCGAACTTTGAATTTGCTTTTAATGTGAAAGTCGCGTTCGTCATACTCGGAAATTTATCGTCGGATAATGTATTCGAGAACTCGTCGCTGGTTCGGACTGTGGAAAAAGAATAGCGAGTGGGGCGGAAGTGATTTAAAGCGAGAGACTCTCGTCTTAATTACTGTGGCAGAATAGTCCCAGGAGAATCGTCAAGGGCCACTTTTACCCTCCCCTGACGCTTTGAGACATCGATCGCTCGTCGTACCTTTCTCCCGTACAACCCCCCCTCTCTGTAGTAGGTAACCGCTCGAGTATCTTTTCCAAACAAGTGCAAAAAACTATTCTCTCCACGGAGAAGAGGGGCGCCTGTATTTTTGCCTTCCTTGCGAGCAATTATGATTTGTTATTTTTTGTCACTTCTATACACACACGAATTTACATTCGATAATCATTTCGCATCTTTGCACTTTTAATCAATCATCAAAAATATTATCAACCTTGAATCTCGTGAAATTTCTGGAATGAAAAATCGCTCTAATTTCTGCAAATTTTGTAAAATATTGTGTATTCGGGTGGGGGTTAATATTACGAATAACCATATTGTCGAACAGCTAATAATTCGGAATTTTGGTATTCATAAAATGAAATAAAAGAAAAGTAAGAAAGTCGAAATCAAATTTTTCAAATGACTAAAAATTCGAAATACAAAATAGCGAACGTCAAAAATGGCGAACGTCAAAACGGCGAGCGCCAAAATAACGAATTCTATTCTATTCTATTCTATTCTATTCTATTCTAGCGTTCGTTATTTTGGAGCTCGCCGTTTTGACGTTCGCCATTTTTGACGTTCGCTATTTTGTATTTCGAATTTTTAGTCATTTGAAAAATTTGATTTCGACTTTCTTACTTTTCTTTTATTTAATTTTATGAATACCAAAATTCCGAATTATTAGCTGTTCGACAATTTGGTTATTCGTAATATTAACCCCCACCCGTGTATTCCTCTTTATTTTTTTTTCTTTATCGGTAGTTGGTATTCCAAGGCGTGTGTGTTGTTTAAAAAAATTTCGAACGAAATGAATGGTAACGGAGCTGATGTCTCGTTGATAAATGATTAAAACTTGGAGAGAGGTTCGGGCATTTTTAATGAGAATGAAAAAGTAAATCAAGAGCCTTGATTTTTTTGTGTTACGTCCATCCGATGAAGGAAAATTACGTACACGTACGTGGAAAGTGCAATTTCCAGCGGCTTACGTAACGTCAAATCGCTGATTGGCAAAGCTCATGACCTAATTGGAAAATTCTTTTTCTATTTTTGTCACGTATTAAAATATCTTCGAAATGAAAGAAAAATAAAAAACGTGCATTTTTTCCTCTCCGCCGCACCGTTTCCGGTGGAGTGTGCTTAATCTCGAATATGCAGCCAGTGTTGCAACAGCAGCGTTTGGTCTGATGCAGTTATCGATCTTGGCCTTACTCGCGTGACGCGCCAAGTCCTTGCGCCCTTGGCCCTGTAATTTCGTTGCCTTTTTTTTCAACCCCATACCTTATTTCCCTCGACATCTTTGAGTCTCAAAGGGACGATGAATTATTTGAAATAACAAATTCTCTCGGACAAGCTTCTCCACATTTTTATTTACACCTTATTCTCAATGATTCGCGTAGTTCGTTACGTAAATTCATCGCGATATTTACAAAAAGCTTGCTGCCGCGTTTGTCATTTTTTTAAGACTCCGGAAAATTTATTCAAAATTAAGAACAATTAGCAGTGAAAAAATGGGTCCAATAGTAATGGCAACAATAACGAGAAATAACAACAATAACAACTGCAATTATTATCCCTGTTTTTTTTTCTCGCAAGATTGGACTTTTTTCCTTCTGAATTATCGCAACATTTATTTTTCAATTTCCATTTTAAAGTTTGATGATAAATAATTATTGGAATGGGGATATCGGTTGCCATACCAAGCTTTAGTTTATGAATGTCTGGTTGCTAATTGACCTTTCGTTCAGAGATTCCTTCAGCAGCCTTTTGGTCGGTTTTTATGAAGAGAAAAAATTAGGATTATAGGATGAACGTTGCCTAATATTTCGACGTTATGAAAATCCGAAAAAAATGAACTTAAGGTATCGCAGAATGGGTTGATTTAGGATTTTCTTGAAATTTAGTGTAAATATTCTTGACATTAAAACGAACAACTTTCCTATGAGACGAAACATTTTCTGCCGTCTAGAATTTGAGATATTTCATTTCCAATTTTATATTTTTCCCATCTAAACGCATGTAGATTTGAAGTCGCGTTTCTTTTGTTTTTTCTTGCAACTTTTTTAACGAAACGTCACTTCAATTTACATGCGTTTAGATGGGAAAAATATAAAATTGGAAATGAAATATCTCAAATTCTAGACGGCAGAAAATGTTTCGTCTCATAGGAAAGTTGTTCGTTTTAATGTCAAGAATATTTACACTAAATTTCAAGAAAATCCTAAATCAACCCGTTCTGCGATAGTTATACCTTAATGTGGGTCGAAAAATCGATTGACAAACGGAAATTTTGCGGAAGTAAAAACTTAACTCGAATAAATGTTTTGCGATGATTTTGTACCCTCGAGATTAACGAACGAAATTTTGTGATGAATAATTTAAAATGTCAATTTTTTAGCTATAATTGAAATTTGAAAGCTTAAGGGGAAAAAAAACATTTATGAGAATGAGCTTGCCCGGTGCTTGGAAAGTCTAAGTATCGTCGTTTCCCACGGATATAAAATTTCTCTCGCCACGGTCATTCTCGTCACGAAGTCACCACTAAAGCTACCGCGCGCTACGTTAAACTTGTTTTCGCGCGTCGCCCATCGTCACAGAAATACCCTCCCATACAGCCGTCGACGACTAACACTTTTCTTTTATTTCTCATACTTGTTATTTTCCCCTTTTTTTTTAGCCTTCCTCCAAGTACTTTGCAATTATTTTCGTTTTTATTTTTTCAACGGTTTTCATCTTCCTACGTACACCCTTGCGCACCACCACGAGCCCGTTCCAACATTTAAACTCTACATATTTCCCACTTCACGAGCTTCCATGTCCTTTTAAGATCCCTCGAGAGTTTTGCCAGCTCTTGTTACTCTTTTCTTAATGCACTGGATTCTTCTCATTCCCACGAAAGCTAATGAAAACCAGTAGAACCTGCTGTCCAGCTATAATTGCAATGCGAAAGAGTTTGGGTCGTCGCGGTCACCCAACCAAGTACTGGCTCGACACGAGGTTGCTTTACACGCGGGTGGTGGCTGAATCCACAGAAAATCTATGAAACAACCCAATTAAGTTACGCTACGTAATCTCTTGGTTTTTTTTACGGAGAAGACGTGGGCTTCCTTTTAAAAAAAATGGGCGTCGCGTTCTTGCTGCTTCCCCTGGTACCGGAGAGTATTTTTTTCTTAGGATCCACCACGTCTCGTAGCAGCGCAAATCGCATAAATAATGATAAATTACATAAGCGGCAAAATCAATCGACTTTGTGCAGGAAATATCGATTTGTCGAAAATAATGGATCACTCCTTTGAATTGGTTTCCGGGATAATTGCCAACGAAATTCGTTTACTGGTCGAAAACGCGGAGGAAACTTGATTTTTATAAAATCGATAGTTCTCCGCTCCTTCTCGTCCCTCCTCACCTTCCTCTCTCAGCGCGACCCCTTAAAGCTCGGTTATCTAACCGATTGATGCACCAGACGTTCGTAGAATCCAAACGTGGAGGGGAGGCACGCTTGTACAACGTTAATGACGTTTCAACTCGCTCCTGTTCCGGCAACGGAGTTGTCCCTCTTTTGCACTCGGATCTCCGACGACCAAGACGACTTTATCGTTCGGAGTGCACTCACTCGAGCGGAGGACGTACTACGGATCTTCGCCTTGAATGCCCCCGTAATACTTGTGTCGTAGGAAATGCCCAGTACCTTGCTTGCCCCCCTTTTTTCCCACTCATACGAGACACCAAGGTTAACGAGAACATTTTCATTTCCTAAACCAGAATTAATGCTGCGGTTAAATTGTCAATACCATTTGCACACAAATTTCCATTCATTTCGACGCCATTTTTCCTTATTTTATTGCCCATCGTTTCAATCAACTTCTGGAACATTGAGAATGGCACTTTTTCAGTTTTTAACTAAAAGTAGCAACTGCCAACGTGCTCTTTATTGAAAAAACGTTTTCAAATGAACGAAAAAATTCATTTGTTGAAATTTTGTTATTTTTCACGCGAACTATAAAATTTTTTTCTGGAACTGGGAATTCTTGTAAAATTTTGACCCACGTAATGACGTATCAGTGTTCTGAAAATTTTTCCCTCATCGATAAAGAAAATAATTATAGGAGGGCCCTCGATCGAGACCGCAGCACCTTAAGCCTTGGGGCAAAATATTCGGAATCTCGCAAACGTGGGGTCGTTTTATTTTTATTTTTTTCACATCAAATTTACGGCAATTGTAAAAGAAATATTTTGGAATTGTGAGAAAATATTTTTCATATTCAATTATGCCGGAAAAGTCTTATTTCATCTCTTCTCTTTACCAAACGTTAGAATCAATATTTCTACAAATTTTTTGAATAAAAACTTCAATTGTTGAAAGTTTGCTCGAAGTGATCAGAGTTGAGATTCGAGTTTCTCGACGTTACCGCGAGAATTTGATATCAAAGGTAGTCTCGAATGGTCCATTTTGGTGAACTCTCCTTAATCTTGGCCAATCGAGCCTCTAGGCATTCTGAGAACTGCGGTTATGCGACACGAAAATTACTCCTCTCGCAGTTGACATCGTCGACTAAATGATCGATAGTTTCCTTGTGACTTCGAAGCGTTACGTCTAATCAGGTTTACGTTAAACTTCGAAGCGAGGTGCGAACAAGTGATACTTCAGGGGAACCCCTGTTATCGAAACACTGACTGTACGCACTTTGTGTGAGAATCGAGGTCCGGCGAATAACCGCGGCCAAAATTTATTCAATAAATAATTAAACGTTTATTATGAAAAAGAAAGAAAAAAAGAAAAATTCATTTTGCATTTTCACCGGATTTCGGAAAGCCTTTCGAATCTTCATTTTCTCAAATCACTCGATCGTTCACCAAACTTCAACCGCGACAACTTTACAATAGTTGCGTTTGCCATAACGATAACATTTTCTGATTTCCTCCTAAAGGAAACCGTCAAAAAATATGATGCTGAAGTTTGCAACGTTGGAATGCAACGAAAAAATTTCATTTCACTGACAATTCGTTGAATTTTTAATGTCATCGAAATTTTCCGAGTCGATATGCTTCTCGGTTTCTAAAGATCGATCATTTTATCATCGGAATTACACTTTGCGTTTGAATAATTATTTTTTCCAAAGATAAAAAAGAATTTCATTGCATCCCAACGATGCAAACTTCAGAGTCATCAAAAAATAGAGTTCGCGGGAATGACTCTGAACGTTGAGATTCAACGAATAAATATTTTGTATATTTATTATTTATTGAATTTTGTAAATCATGGCAATTTTTCGTGTCGATTGAGTTTTCAAGTCGCAAGGGAGAATGATTTTATTGTCTGGAGTAAATATTGAATAATAATCGTGAGCTCTACTGGACAAATAACAGAATTCCGTTGCATTCCAACGATGCAAACTCCAACATCATAGCTCGGAAACATTTGTAGCGACGTGCTAATTATTTTCTCATTTGCAATCGACCCAAGTGTCTTCAATCGCGGAAAACGTTGTGACCATTTTTATTTTATTATCAATGAGGCTTGACTATTAATTTTGCATTCGATTCTAAAACTTTTGTTTTCCATCATTTTATCTCGAGAGTATTACAATAATGTGATTGGTCAGCCTTGAGTTATCGTCCTTGGTCGGGCAGATGGATATCGTCGGCAGAGACGATGTCAATCGCTATTAGAAATTGATATATCGAATGCTGAGCGCCTGGAGTCCGATATTAAGGAGATTATGTTCGAGGCCCTGAGAATGTGTGCGTCGTACATTTTTCAACTTGTATTATTTCTATTTATTCACATTTCCACTTGGAAGCAAAAAAAGTGTCCAAAGTTTTCTGTGACCCTTTTTTTGTTCTCATTTAAAGTTCCTTCGATATTGCCGCGAGCAGAACGTGAAACAGTTCTTTGTATACAGTAAGAATTGAAAAAGATGCAGGAAGCTGCTGCTGAAACTCGAAATTCCATTCGTTGACGTCGAACATAAAATCGGTAAAATATTTTCTTCGAGATTAAAAAATAATTGAAACACGGAGGTGCCAGACGGTGGAGAATAAATCATAATGATTGGTCCGACACACGCGTTCGAGATTCCGTCGTCCGTGAATTTTTAATAAATTCTGATAACGCGTCCCATAAAATGATGTTTGCAAATGATTTTACACGACGCTCGGCAAACGGGATTCATCGTTCGGGCAAGTAGGATTCAAATCATCATGACCTTGGTGGGAATGTTAGGCGGGGGAGGAAGTGACTCAATTTCTTATTCGTTCATCTCGGAAATGTCATTACGCTGGAACGCATTATTTCACGTTAATTTTTGTCCTTTTCAACCGTTTCATTTGTACATTATTCAATGAATTTCATTTTTTTTTCACAATCTTTACGCTCAAGCTTACGTGCGAAAAATGATCGAAACGAACGAATCCATTTTTATTAAAAATGACAAAATTAGGGGAGTATGGGGCAAAGTGGCCTACTTAAGGAATTAATCGAATTTTATGGGTGAGCACAGGACCATTTACTTATTTTGAAGTCCCAAAATTGATTCCGGCTGCTTGTTTCCCGAATTTTGGCAAGAAAAAAAATCGGGGCAAAGTGGCCACCCCCTCGAGTCGGTGAAAATCCATAATTGTCAATTCTACGACCAAAAAAGTAGTTGAAAATCATCGTGCAATTAGCACGATGATTTTCATCCTTCTAGGCCTAGACTGCCTTAAGTTTCTCGGAAAACAACCATTTTTTTCGGCGCCAGTTTGTCTCAGATATCAAAATTTTCGAGTGGCCACTTTGCCCCATAAATCGCATTTTAGTGAGTGGCCACTTTGCCCCATGTGGCCACTTTGCCCCATCTTCCCCTATCAGAATTTTCAAAAGTTTACCATGTGAAAAAACGTCGATCTCATTACCCCGTCGATGTGTCCACGAAAATACACAAAAAACGACTAACTACTGTTACGGAATAAAATTGCAGGACGACTTTGAATTTTGGGAATTTTTTCGGTGCGGAGTGAAATTTTTTATAAAAATCAACCAAATTGAAAATTAAACGAAGTTTATTCATTCATTCATTCATCTTCAGGAAAATTTATACTCGGTCGTGTCAACATTTTTTATGAAATTCCATGCTCGTCCTTCAAATCCATTACCACATGGTGATTTTTCGATTTTCCTTTTGTCTGTGAAGTGAATCAATCCACAGAGAAAGCTCCGGTTAAAAAGAAAAACATTTAAAATCATTTCGGTGTATTTTTCCAAGAGCATTGTGCACGTGTCTCGTCCGTGGGGCGATAAGTCCTACAGAAGAAGACAAACATTCCGGTTGCGACCAGAGCGCGCAACGTAAGTCTCGTTTCTTAAACTCATATCGCGCGTAAGATTCTATTCATACTCAAATAATATACACGAACAATTTTCAAACGCTTTTATCCAAACTCAAGCGACTCGCTCAAGATTTCATGACTCTTAATTAAGATTGTCGTTGAGGCTCGGACTGAAAATTCGTTTTATAGCAAAACGACTATTTCCTGTTGAATAGCGCGAGTAGCTATAAACAAAAAAATATTCAGATTGCTCGCTGCACGGATTTTCGTAAAAACAATTGTTGAAAAATTCCTTAGAGTATTTGTTAATGTCATTGATTGAAACAGAGCTTTCGAAATTGGTCGTATTTAATCGTGGGCACTTTGAATTCGGCCGCCCAGTCATTTTGAACGTCGCGCGACACTCGGTTTTTGAAAAAAATGAAAACGAGTCGAAAATTTTAAGAAAAAAAAATGTTTCCGTCGTCGCTTCACGCTATCGACGAACTCACGCCGTTAAATCGGCCCTAACGGCGCCGTACGTATAGATACATACATATTGTTCGTGGCCGCGGTGATGAGTGACTCACCGGTAAAACGTTTGGTGGCAGGTCGCGAAAGCCGCGATCCTTACCCGTCATACCAACCGTCATCGTCGTCGTCGTCGTCGTCGTCGACGACGACGCCGTTACGAGTTATGGCGGATAAGTCCGACGAAGCTACCGCCGCTGCTTACGTTAGATTGAGCGTAATATGCCTCTTCCTCCGACGCAGATAAACAGTCACGGTCACCACGCGCTTTTCGTCGACCCGTGTTACTACTTAGGTGCGCAACATCTATACTCGCTCTGGACATGCTCTACTCCTGAAATCAACGACTTTTTGTACTTGACAGCATTTTCGATCATTTTGCACTTGATATTCAGCGCAAAATTTCGTTTTTTTTTTCTTTTCAACTTAAGGTATAACTATCGCAGAATGGGTTGATTTAGGATTTTCTTGAAACTTAGTGTAAATTTTCTTGACATTAAAACGAACAACTTTCCTATGAGACGAAACATTTTCTGCCGTCTAGAATTTGAGATATTTCATTTCCAATTTTATATTTTTCCCATCTAAACGCATGTAAATTGAAGTGGCGTTTCGTTAAAAAAGTTGCAAGAAAAAACAAAAGAAACGCGACTTCAATTTACATGCGTTTAGATGGGAAAAATATAAAATTGGAAATGAAATATCTCAAATTCTAGACGGCAGAAAATGTTTCGTCTCATAGGAAAGTTGTTCGTTTTAATGTCAAGAATATTTACACTAAATTTCAAGAAAATCCTAAATCAACCCATTCTGCGATAGTTATACCTTAAACTTTTTTCTACTCCATTTTTCTCAATAAACTGCTTTGGTGTTTTGACGTTACTGAGAGATCGATTGCTCTTGGTCAAAGCCATTCGATGGACTTGGCTGCTGAACCGCGTTTCGCGTGTCTTTTTTTTTCACCGAATTTTCAATTTTCATGCACGTCGAGTGAAAAATTTTCAGTAGTTTCAATGAGTGAAAATTTTGTCACTACTCTTGTGAAAAAATTCACTAGTTTCGAGATGTGGACGATTTATGTTTATGGACTTTGTTGACACACTGGGTCATTTTGACCCGGACTGTTTTTTTTTGGTGCATGGTAGTTATGCTTCCCATAGAAATATTGACGAGGACCACTGACTTTTCTGTGGCAGCATTAAGAATTTTCACCTCTTGCGAAATATCTAGCGGTTTTTGATTTTTTTAAATATCAAAAAATGACCAAGTTGCGAATTTAAAAAAAATAAAATTCTCACCCTCGCGAAATCCAAAGTTTTTGACGATTTTTTGAGCAGTTCAATTCCACGTCATTGGAATTTTTACTATGCACACAAATAGAAGAATCCTCGAAGTGCACTTCTAATTTTTTTCAACAAATATTGAACCGAGGGCTGCAGGTGACAGGCCGATCAAGTACGCTCCGGTTCAAATTGACCCCCAGTGTGTCGATGCGGTGGCAAAATGTAAGTGTCGCTACCGAGGATTCTCGAGACTTTCATTTATGAAAATAGTAAATATATTTTATTACATTTTGAGCTGCAAACTTCAAGATCGTTGGACCGCTCGGTGCATCGATGAGTCAAGAAAAAATCGATTTTCGAGGTCAAAGCTCAACGACGGGAAATTCTCGGTTATGGCAAGAAAGACATCGCGACATGACGTTAAGGACACACTCTATATTGAGCGTGTGTTCAGTATGACCAAAGTGTCTGTTAGGGCCCCTTGAGGCAACGTTCATAAAAGTCACAATGTGTACACGAAGCTTAAGGGCTTTATACACACTTTCATACATATGTACATCGAAGCCCTTAGGAATAATTACACACATACGTGACAGGTTGTGCGATCTGGAAAAAAATGGGGTTAGTGCGCTCAATTCCTGGGCGTATTAATTAAGCATCTCTCTCGAAAATAAAAAAAATAAAAATCACTCACGACTCGTATTTCTCTCGGAATACAAAAAAAAACAAAAATGTTTAAAATTCTTCCCCAAATTTTTGGAACCAAGTTTCAACTCCTTCCGACTTTGTAGGCCTTGCGAATATTGCTTGAATGTGTGCCCTTGGTTATCGCGATCAATCCGTACACGACTGCACTTTGAAAATAGCCGTGACCGGTATCACCAAAAAAATCATATTGATCTGGTATTGAAATTTTGGTCATGGCATACAATGATTGTGCGGCGTTTCCAATGAACCTGTGAGCTCGCTGGAATCACTTGGAAAATGATTAGATTCTTTTTCTTGCACGCTGTCAAAGGAAAAATTCGGGAAATTTCATTTTTGTTCTTTTCGGAAGCTTTTCAATTTATGAAATCATTGGAAACACATTGGCTTTTCGAGGTTCGTCAATGATGCGTGAATGTTGCAACAATAGAATCGAGTTAGTTCGATTCTGCAAATCAATACCGCATGGACCGAGAGTTACGCCATTTTTCAACTCGATCGTCGTGACTTTCGAGAGAAAATCGCGTTTTTCCCCGCCATTGTACGTACTGGTAAAATCAAACGTACCGAGGGCCCGCAAAGATTTACAATCGAATTCAAAAAATGCAATAAACGCACTGCTCTAGATCGGGAAAGGAAATGAATTTTTTGAAATTTCGCCATTTTTACTGGAATTTGAAAATGAATAGTACGAAAACGAACAATAGTCCAAAATATTTCCAAACTCGTAATTTCTGATGGAAATTCGTTTCTAACATGAATCAGTTATCTATGGATCGATATTTTTTGTTGTGAATTTTCGCTTTTTTGTTTTGAGAATTGGGCTTTTTATCAAATTTCGTCCGTCAACGTTCTGACAGTTGGGTAGAGTCTCCTTTTGTACAAACCCGATAAAGTATTGGTTGGGAGAAAAGCAGGAGCTATCGAAGAAAAGCGCTGGAGGGTGATCGGGAAAGGAAATGAATTTTTTGAAATTTCGCCATTTTTACTGGAATTTGAAAATGAATAGTACGAAAACGAACAATAGTCCAAAATATTTCCAAACTCGTAATTTCTGATGGAAATTCGTTTCTAACATGAATCAGTTATCTATGGATCGATATTTTTTGTTGTGAATTTTCGCTTTTTTGTTTTGAGAATTGGGCTTTTTATCAAATTTCGTCCGTCAACGTTCTGACAGTTGGGTAGAGTCTCCTTTTGTACAAACCCGATAAAGTATTGGTTGGGAGAAAAGCAGGAGCTATCGAAGAAAAGCGCTGGAGGGTGATCGGGAAAGGAAATGAATTTTTTGAAATTTCGCCATTTTTACTGGAATTTGAAAATGAATAGTACGAAAACGAACAATAGTCCAAAATATTTCCAAACTCGTAATTTCTGATGGAAATTCGTTTCTAACATGAATCAGTTATCTATGGATCGATATTTTTTGTTGTGAATTTTCGCTTTTTTGTTTTGAGAATTGGGCTTTTTATCAAATTTCGTCCGTCAACGTTCTGACAGTTGGGTAGAGTCTCCTTTTGTACAAACCCGATAAAGTATTGGTTGGGAGAAAAGCAGGAGCTATCGAAGAAAAGCGCTGGAGGGTGATCGGGGTCACCGCTGGTTTTGAGTACGTCATATATTTACTATATACATTGCCAGTGCGCGGAAGCACGTCACTAGTAGCTCCATCTTTCTCTGGCTTGTAGGATCGTTGCGAGGAAGCACCATCGTGAGCTCGTTTCCTTCGCGAGGATCGATCGTGTCGTATGTGCCGTCGCGATACTCTTTCACCCCTTGCCCCAGTCGCCGAAGCGTCTCGTCGACCCTCTCTGCTCTCTGATATCCAGCATCCATTCCCCATCTTGCCCTCTTCGCCACTCTCTCGCAATCTTTCGGCGCTAGACGGAGCCTATAACTCCTTTGTACCATTTTTCTTCCTTCTTTTCTATCTTTGCTTCGTTTCGTCATCTCAATTTGCGATTGCTTCGGACGCTGATCAGCCGGACTATCCGCGACCTGGATCAATCGTTATTCCCTTGAGATTCTCCCAGAATCGCTTCGCCACCGATTCCACCACGATAACATCAAATTCATCCAATTAATTTTAGAATTTAGCTTTTTCCTCCTGGAGCGCCTCTTGCGGAGGGTAAACAATCAGATTTTACATCCAATGGAAAATAACGATATCATTGTTTATTGTACCGTGAAAATTCCATAAGCAACGTAATACCGACCGAGGAAAGTAATTTTACAGCAAAAATTCAAAATACTTTTCTTGCATTGTGAACTTCTGTTCTTTGCTCGAAAACAAATATCGCAGTGCCAACATGTAGAAATGGAGAAGCTAGGCATTTTTTTATTTTGTCAATTACAATAATTTACTTCCGGAAGGTCATTGTCGATTATTTTCCTTTTGATTCTAGTTGCAAATAAATTTTACTTGCATCTTTCAATGTTTTCTACAATTTTGAACATTAATAATTAAATATCGCGAGTTGTGGACAATATTGCAGAAAACATCTTTGTGCAAGAAAAAAATGGCTGCGTGGTTTCCTCGTTTTGTGTCACCCAACTGGCAATCCTCGATTCTCAACGAGTGTGCGCCCCGCGAGGTGATTTTTTTCCGATATTTATGTCTCGTCGAGCTCTCTCTCTCTCTCTTTTTCTCCCTCTCTCGCTCTCTGTCTCCCGACGTTGCGTCAGTACATAAATGTGTGTACTCGCTTCTGTTCGTCAATCGAGTCAGACTGCCGGTCGCCGATTTTCCGGATTGGTCCGGACGACACGAACGTCTCGACTTCATGAATGAGCTCTCGAACCGGACTATACCGGCTTGAGAACGTACGTGGATCACTCACCGAACTAACGAGTATAGAATCCCGCCTCTCCTCGATCGTAACAACGACGATTCTTGCTCACTCGGTGCGCTCACGTTCCTTCGAGTTATGCGCCTTATCTCTCGGGCCTTACTCGTCAAAACGAAACCTCATTTAAATGATGCGACGCGTTTTTCACGAAACATGACGATTTCCCATTCAGATATTTTGGACTTATCGGTATCGTTATTTTCTTACAAAACGAAACATCAGAAACCACGAAGGATCATCGTCTTCGTCTACTCCTCCCAGTCTTCGTGAAATGCTTGGAAATTTTTTATCCATTTTCGAGTTTTAGATCGTCGAATGAATACACAAACGAATATGTCATTGCACTCGTGATTCTTTTTATTTTTCCATTGCGATATTTAGTATTCTAATCGATGACATTTCATGCCAACGTCGGATAAGAATCGACAAGAATCAAAGGGCGACCTTATAAATTAAAAACAACTTGAACCGTATTATTAATTTTTAGGAAAATGATAGAATTTTTGTTTACATTCAAAATTCCATTCACTTTCCTTGAAAATTCATTTTTTGAGCGTTGAAATTTGCCTCGAATTTAAAGTCGTCCCCAGACGATATTCTCTCGCGGTAATTTTTCATTTTCTAATCATCTCCGAGTACGAAGATGTTAAGTAACGATGCGTGAGACTTCATCAATGCGTTTGTGTTATAAATTAATTCTTTTGCGTTTTTCGCTTTTTTTTAAAATAATTTTGAGGATTTTATTTAGTCGAATCTTTCGACTGCTCGGTCTCAATGATTTTTCATCTCTTCGAGAACTAGTAAAGAAACGTTGCCAAAATGTTCATTGTGCTGCTGTGGTACTTGCTAGTATCGTTATTTTCGTTGGCAGCGATCTCCTGATCTTACTCGAGTGAAGAAACTCGTTTTTTTTTTACACAAGGCAACGATTTATTCTCGAGTATTCATGCACTCGTAATTGTCGACGTCAAGTGTCCATAAAGGCAACACAACACGCGTCAAAACTGAATTAAACGCGTGTCTATATTTTCGTGTACGTTATATCGGAGCATTTATTCCTGGACCGTCGTAAGATCTAGTTTGGCGATCGAGCGAAAACGTTCATAAGCGTAACGTGGGCGGCGCCGACTACGAACTCGCACAGGAAAAAAAAAAGATGCGGAAAAATTGGTGATTTTTGAAAAACAATTGAAATTTCGATAAAACGTTTGTTAATGATTATTTTTTTATTGAGAGACTTCAACTCTGTCGTTTTGTTGGTATAGACTTAAAAATTTTCGACACCTTCGTATGGGAAGCCGACTACGAACTCGCACAGGAAAAAAAAGATGCGGAAAAATTGGTGATTTTTGAAAAACAATTGAAATTTCGATAAAACGTTGGTTAATGATTATTTTTTTATTGAGAGACTTCAACTCTGTCGTTTTATTGGTATAGACTTGAAAATTTTCGAGACCTTCGTATGGGAAGCTACTCATCGTCATATATTTTGACAATATTAGAAATTTGTCGGGTATTCAATTACCCACCGTTGAGAATTTTATCAAGTTCGTGCTTTATCAGCGATCTGACATTCTCGACAATTTTCTCAACGGTTAACGCAGATTTTTTAGGATTTACGTTCCATCTTGTTTCTAGAATCACGACAGGAGAGCCGACGTCCATAAAGATAAAAAAGTTTGGTCAACATATCACATTCTATACACGAGATAAAAATTGGAAATGAATATAACAGGCAAATTTGCCACTCGCAATGATCATCAATCTTGGTTTTATTTTTCAAATGCGATAAAAGAATGAAATGTCTGAATGTTGTACGGAAAATAGCGCTAAATGTAATGTGTAACGGTGAATACGAATGGGCATGTGCGTGTTCGTAGCGTATAAATGTACAAAGTCTATCTGTGCTTGGTCGCAAAAGCTTCCGGTACATATCACGTTTTGTGTTTAACCGTTGATATCGCAGCACCAACGCACCTATTATTACTGATAAACTTCAATTCGAAAGCTATTTCGAGAATGGGATTGTTCGCGACGGGACATTCTTCGTTCGAGTTACGCGATGAGACCTTGGTTTGCGATTAATCGTCCATTTCAGCTTCAGTGGGCCTTCCTCTCCGTCTCTCTCTCTCTCTCTCTCTCTCTCTCTCTCCCGCATTATCTAGAGTTGAAGTATTGGAAATTTTAGCTGAATGCAAATTGAATTTTTGGCAATAAATTGCTCGACAAATTTACGCGAATCTTTCAATTCCCGATTTCGAGATTAGGAAGAATCGAAGGAACGAAATTGAAAACTTGAAAGAAACGACTTTGAAAACTTGAGTAGAAAATACTCGATGAAATTAAACGAGAAATGATTTTCTTCGAACACAAGTAATCGGAGATCGAAAATACAAAGCGCAGGGTGAAATAAATCAAACACGAATTGAGGGGAGCAGACAGAAAGAGAGGGCGAAGGATCGATCGCAGCGACTTTACGAATTGCGTACGTCAGCTGATCGTCCAGCTGCCCCCAATCATTCGCAATGTGCGCTCGATGCGAAAGTCCGATCCATACGTTTTTCTTCATTTACGTTTCAACATGTACATTCCTCTCAATTCAGCCGAGAAATTTCGTATTTTCGTCAACCCTCGAATATATTTAAATGCCCGGCAGAACAAGAAAATCGAACGAGTTCCGACGTCTTGAAAATTCCATTTTTCGGCAATTCAGTGGCCATGCCTCTGCCCCACTCTTCGATACTCGTTTTTCTCACGTCAACTTTTTTTTTCTACTCGAATTCGATTGTACATGGGTCCAGGGGACCCTTCTCTTCCAATTCGTTGAAGCTTCTATCTCTAACCTCTAATTATCATGAATATACGTATAAATATAATACGAAAATGCGTAGATATTGTTTAAGGTATAACTATCGCAGAATGGGTTGATTTAGGATTTTCTTGAAATTTAGTGTAAATATTCTTGACATTAAAACGAACAACTTTCCTATGAGACGAAACATTTTCTGCCGTCTAGAATTTGAGATATTTCATTTCCAATTTTATATTTTTCCCATCTAAACGCATGTAAATTGAAGTCGCGTTTCTTTTGTTTTTTCTTGCAACTTTTTTAACGAAACGTCACTTCAATTTACATGCGTTTAGATGGGAAAAATGGAAAATTGGAAATGAAATATCTGAAATTCTAGACGGCAGAAAATGTTTCGTCTCATAGGAAAGTTGTTCGTTTTAATGTCAAGAATATTTACACTAAATTTCAAGAAAATCCTAAATCAACCCATTCTGCGATAGTTATACCTTAATTGCATTGAATATATATTTGAAATCGATTCAATGGGCGGTGGAAGTTCGAGTCAGAGCAGTGCATTAGATTGGCGCAAGGCCAGTGTTTGTATATTGCGTAACTCTCGCGCATCCTCAAATTGGCCAAGTTGTGAGAAGATCGTCCACCACTCGAGTGTTATGCACTATCCATGCATTTTCATGCGTACGTATTACCAATACGCGTACCAGTATGCCTTTTCTGTACAGTATTATTATTTACATATGTATATACCAATCAAGCATAACGTTACCGAGAGACACTTGTGAACGGAAGGTTGAGGGTGGAACGTTGGCACTCGGCCAAATACTCATTCGAGTACGTTTTTTTTTTCAATTTTTTTCACGCGATAATATTTTTAAACATTCGTCGCAATGTACTCCATCCAATTATACGCCGGAGCTTGTCAGCAATATTCATATTTCTCATTTTCTACAACCACGCGCATTCGAACATTTTTTCATTTTTTTTTCTCACGCTCGAATC
Organism: Hyposoter didymator; assembly: GCA_037952995.1. NCBI lineage: Eukaryota > Metazoa > Arthropoda > Insecta > Hymenoptera > Ichneumonidae > Hyposoter > Hyposoter didymator. The sequence goes on from JBAJMU010000003.1 coordinate 17,210,360, forward strand.
TTCTCTAGATAGTCTCCGTGAGAACCGACGTTTGTTTTTGTTTGTTTGTTCCCTTTTTATTTAATGTCACTGCGTTTCTGCGCATATGTGTTCACACACTGATAAAAAAAATATTGTTGGAAAAAATCGATATTTTGTTCGATACGTTCGACTAAACGTTTTTTTGAATAAACCTAAAAATTGTGTCGTCGCAGCAAGAAATATTGTAGAAAGTCTCATCGGACGCAAATTTTAGTCGTTCCAACCGTAGATTTAGCTGACAATTCCATCAGAAACCAAATATACTGCGAAACAACGAAAATTTTGAAATTATCAAAAAATATTTAGTTGACCGTATTCAACAAAATATCGACGATTTTTAACAAAAAATTTTTTTCAGTGCATATAAAAGTTTCAACTTTTGTTATCATCTCGAGATGACAGAAATCTCCTGAAGAAATAAAGGGAATCTGATTTCTAAGCTTTAATCGAATGCATAACGTATATTGGAGAAATTTCATCAACCAGTTGGATTCCTTCTGCATCTCCTCTTTTACTTCCGTTACGGAATAACGCAGGATTTACTTTCCATTGGCAGGATCTCATTATTGCTGAGAATCCGAAAATTATGAATAAACATGCTCCAAAGGCTCAAAGTGTGTGAGAGACGAGAGCGAGAGAGAGAGAGAGAGAGAGAGGGAGAGCGAGCCTAGCGTCTGTCTGTAAAGCAAAATGTAACGAAAAGACAGACAGAGAGGGTTGTTCGTACGTAGGGAGTAGTAACGTAGCCCAGTAACACAAATCTTAGCCCGGTAGATCAGGGGTTCTCAAAATGTCTCATTGTCGGTGCCTCGAAGGCTCATAGGTAAGAGAGCGCGAATGGTATTGGGAAAGGTGTTGGTATTGCGCAAGCTCGTGAGAGGTTCCCGATAGCCGGGAGAAGTAGAGTACCGCGTATGTAAAAATCCAGTATGGTCGTATGTGAATGTTCCGTTGGGCGCGCACTGGCAAAATAGTGACGTCGTCGAGAAGTGGTGAGCGAGTCGCGGGAGCTTGCGCGCTTGTCGGAGGCTTTGGACGGGCGAGCGCGCGCAGCCTTTGCTTCAGGGTTCCGTATGATTGGTGGGGGTTACGGGAGCGGTTCGCCGAGGTTCGGAGAGTGGGCGAGGAGGGTCGAGAGATGTTGCACGGGGCGAGGGGAGGCGAGAGGAGAATATCTCGAGCAGGGTTTGGTTAGTAGAGTGGAATAAAGATGGACGCGGGGTGCGCAAGCTCTGTGGCGATATGGAGCGAGCGTCGACTCGACAAAGATGGCAAAAAGCCCTGTGGCGTCTCGCGAAAGGACCAGCGAAGCGAAGGGCGAAGAGGGACCCCCTGTCCCTCTGCCCCTAGAGAGAGAGAGAGAGAGAGAGAGAGAGAGAGAGGCGGGAGGAGGGTGCGGGAGGAGGAGGAGCAAGAGGAATAGAAAGCAGGGGGTTTCCGTAGTCCAGCGGGTGGCGAGGGGGTGCAAGGGATCGGTAGTAAACAAGGAGTGCGAGAGAGACGGGAGC
>JBAJMU010000003.1:17212044-17342483 GCA_037952995.1 Hyposoter didymator
CAGCAGCTAGCAGCTCTTTCCCTTCGCTCCTCTCGCCCCTGGCTAGAAAGCCCGTGGGATACTGGGTTATCGGGGAAACGAGCACGATTGAGCGCCAGAAGAGGGGAAATTAAAAGCGTGCTCCGGTAGTGGGGGTCGTACGGGTCGATGATGCCGGCGCGGTCCTCGACGACGTGAAACACCAGTCAGTCTCTCTGGTCCACCCGAAGCCGCGCCGCCGCTAACTTCTTTCACATCGAACACCGCACACGCCGCAGCCATGGGTGACAAGGTTTGTGCGACCAATATCAACGAGACAAACAAAAATTAAGTAAAAAAAAAAAAANAAAAAAAAAAAAACACCTTCAAATGCTCTAAGACAATCTCGTTGCTGATGAGACAAAAGTTAACGAACAAATAACGAACGAAACATGTAAAAGAGTCACGAGAAACCAACCAACGCTCAGCTTTTCTTGACACAGAACATTACGGACGAACCTCTCACGTATATACACGTAGATTTCGGTACACAGGTTTGCCAGATGATCTATATATGATCGGTGTGTCTGTCGGTATGTGTCTGAGAGAAAGAGAGAGAGAGAGAGAGAGAGAGAGAGAGAGAGAGAGAGAGAGAGAGNGAGAGAGAGAGAGAGAGAGAGAGAGAGAGAGAGAGAGAGAGCGAGAGAAAGAGATAAAGAGCGAGAGAGTGCGCGTTCGTAGGCGAGCTTGTCATTAGACTGACAGTTTTTTCTTCACATCTTGATTGTTTTTCTTTGATTTGTTTTTTTTCCTGGAATCTGCAAATATTTGAATGCATTAAACTGTGTCAATCTTTTGATAATATCTAGAGTGCACGAGGATGAAAGGTGTGAGAACGCGAGTAGAGTGTGCGAGAAATGATGGACAAATGGGAATGGACCGAGATGTGATAAAAAAGAAAAAATAGGTGAAATTTATTTGGGGAAACGTCGTGTCAAAGTGTTTATGACGATTGTCAAGTGAGATCGTGAAGTAAACTCGAGCAGTAAATGAGGAATCGTACGAGATAAGAAAATGATGAGTTTTCGTGTGAAATTAAAAGGTTCGTGAGCCGAGTTCGACGGAGTTTACGCGCGGACTAAATGTACGGCTGTCGAGTCAATTTTCTCTCAAACGTTACGAGTCAGTCGTCGCATATCCAGGATTTTCAGTGAATTTTCTCTTTGCCTTGTGGAGAATCGGAATATCGTGGAAATTTGAGAAATATAAACGTCAAACGAGCTTTAGCTTACCGTTACGTGGCGGAGGGGTCGCGGGTCGAACGCGAGAAAGGGGACGCAAAGATGGCGGAGCGCGGGAGGGGGATTTGACAGCAAAGACGGAAGTAGAGTGACATGCGCTGTTGTATTATGCAGTAAGGCTATGTAATAGCGCGTACGATATTGTGAGAAAATTTCCATTTTACTAATTCTAGCAAGCGCTTCAAAATATCAAATCATTCCAAACAATTTTTACGTTTTCGCAGGGTCACGTGACCGTTTCGATTAAGTTATTGCTGCAGTCGTTTTGCATGACAAAAAACAAAAGCAAGCCCCACAAGAAACGCGCAGCCTCGGAAATTGAAGGAAAAACTTTGGAATTCGCGAACAAATATTTTTCATGTTGACACCATTTTTCTTAACGACTATCGCGCGTTGACAAATTTAGTTCAGGTTCTCGGATTTAGAGTTCTTTATGATAGACAAGGGCTTGGAGGTACGAGATGTGGGCAACTAGGGTCGGAATGGGCAAGGGAAAGAACTAGTGTGAGATGAGATTATAAGGAGCATGAAAAACTTGTCAAATTATGATTGGCCGAGTGTACGCGCGTGTTATGTGTCCGTACGTGTGGAAGAAAGATAAAAATAAGCGACGGAGAGGGCGGAATACGATGCTAAAGAGGACCTTCGATCGAGGGAGGGAACCAGAGGGTGGGAGAGAGAAAGAGAGAGAGAGGATAAGAGAAGACGGGAGCAAGGGAAAGAGAGAACGACAGTCGGAAGGGTCGAATTGGTCGAATCGTCGAGTTGCCTTGGAAAGCTTCTTCCTTTGCTTTCTTTTTCTCCTTCATTCGTAGCTCTCTCTCTCTCTCTCTCTCTCTCTCTCTCTCTCTCTCTCTCTCTCTCTCTCTCTCTCTCTTTCTCTCGCGTTCACTCTCCCTGCTGGTACTCTCTGTATGCTTTCGTCCTCTCGACGATCAGCCCCGACGTGATGGCATACAATTGTCCTTTACCCCCCGGTGGTGCTTCGCAGTGATCGTCTCCAACAGTGCCGATTCTTCCGGGGTGCAACCTCGAGGAGGAAAGAAAGCTTGAAAGAATATAAAAAACATAACGCCCCGTCGACGGTGCACGTTAAAATCCTCCTGAAGAGGTCCAACCAATCTTCGCGTCGAGCTTCCTGAGAAATTGTGAAAAAGCATCATGGTAACTTTGAATTATCATCAGTAACCCTTCGGGCACGTTATGCAACTCATAACGAGATATAGATAGAATCTTAGGCTCTTTGTATATTTAGTTGTTTTTCTTTTTAGTGCCCTCGACGCTTCGTTCGATCGATGCCTTACGTTTTCATCCGGAATGAACTTTTTCTCGCTTTCGTTTATTCTTTTTTTTTTTTTTTTCNTTTTTTTTTTTTTTCTTCAGCAACGCTAGTCCCAGTTCTCTCACCTTTTTTTTCTCATTTCTCCGTGGCTCCCTCCGTAGGAATAATTTTTTGGCAGACGGTTTTTCAACCCCTAGTGCTTCGACGAATAGTTCGCTCGCTCTGAAAATTCTCCAAATTTTCGGCAATCGCTTCATAGCCGCTCAATTGTGACCGTGGATTTTTATCAGGATGCAGTGCTTTTATGGTGATTTTTCTTTTGCCACTTGCGGTCATCGGCGTGCTCGGTCATTCACCTGGAATTCTTTTATCTTTGCAATTGAAAATTTCGAGTTTCTCTTGCTTACTCCGGATGCAGCAGAATGTTTTTCCAAATACGTTTTTCCTCGATTTTTCCTTTTGTCATTCTCAATAAAATTATAACAGTTGGCAGCCGTGCTCGTCCTTTTAAACATTTTTTGTCACTCTCGCGCCCCTTCGTTCTCCGGACGTACTCGCGATACCAAATCGCATGTATAGATATAGCCAAACAGACATTTTAAATTCCGCACCAACTGCATACCGGGCTGGCAACTCCCAGGAGAACGTCGCGCGAAATTCGATCGATCACCAGCCGGGGATGAAAATCGAGTGCGCGCGTAAGCTCGTAGCTGTTCGATGCATTGTGACAGCTGGCTCAGATTTTTCATTATTTTTTACACTACTATCCTCGACGAGAATGAATTCCGCGATGCATATACAAATTTGACATTTTTTCATAATTTCACGACTTCGCGATGCAAAATTTGGCGAAACTTTTGAAAATACTGAACGGCTAAAGTCTTTATTAAGGAGAGAAAATTCTCAGCCAATTTCCGATTCTCCGTTCGGTTGAGTTCGACCCATTTTCTCATTCCACCGAATTTCTTCATTTCTCATTGATACTTTGACGATATAACAAAATAACCGTTTTTGTAAAGTGTAAAAAAAAATTTTCGCAACCTCTTTATCGAACGAAGCACGAAAACACGAATTCGAGGCTTCGTTCGATGTTGGTCATGCGCGTTGCAGCTTTCGAGTCTTCATCGAGTGAACAAACGGAAAATCAATGAAAATGAATTCAAGAAAAACCAATTAATTATCTTTTCACAATTTTGCAGCGAATTGTGCGTTTACGATTTTTATTCATTTTCTCGAATTAAAAATTTGTTGATTTATCGCAATTGTTCGTCTCATTTTATGGCCATAACCAAATGTGGAAATTATGGACAAACGATTCTTATCAAATCTTTGCATTCGTCATGAAGAAATGCAATGAATTTCGATAAATCTATTTTCTATCTGTAAAGACGGAGGATACGAAGTATTTTCTTTGTGAACCAGAACCGTGTCTGCTGGTACAAGCTCAACGTAGACGAACGTAGTGAGTAATCAGCGGATGTTTTGTAACCACAAATTGACAGGAAGGAAAAAATAATGAGTCTTTCAACGCGTTCGTCTACAATTTTTTCGTTATATTCTTCGATAACGTTCGATAGAAATAAATGATGGAGATTGTCGGGATTTTCTATGTGCCTACGAATGTAACGATTATTTCGTTGCGTCCATCAATTTTAAGGGGGATGTATAGTGATTTTCTTGTTTCCCGAAAATGGCACAGTGCGCGTTGACTTCTGCGCGGGCTCGTTCCACGTAATCGTTTCCTCTGTACCAGTTCGTTCCGGTCCCACGAGTCAGCTCTCATGCCCCAGAAAGTAAAAAAAAAAAAAAATGATACTGCCATTCCGCCACCGTCACCCACGCGCGTATTTTCGCTAGAGAGATAGAGACGCGAAATTCGTCGCCCGCGGATATCTTTTTCCGAATTTCTTTCCAATTCCATTTCTTTCTTTTGCTGCATTGAGAAAATTTAATGGCTGATGGTTATGAGCTCATTTACCGATGACAGAAAATCTCGAACGAACCCCTTCAACTCTGCTCGATCAATACGATCGATTGCGCAAATCAACGAGTCTTGAATTTCGTGTATTTCCGTTCCTTGCTCTCGCCCACGCCCTTGGGCAATTGTTTTTTAGCTCCGGAGTCAAAAATTCGTTTCACCTTCGAAGAAATTCTTTTTTACGAACGACAAAAGTAACGTTTTTAAATTATTGACAATTATTACAAACAGTCGTTTTTAGTTTTTCGAATATTGAGAGAAAATTCAGACAAATAATTGGAGCAATAAATTAGGCCTGTCCGAATTAATTACGATTCGACAAACGCGTGTGGAGCTCGTCTCGACTGAGTTTTTCAACATTACTTGAAACGAGGCGGATTTATTATTTCTGCTCGGAATAAAGCTGCCCCATATGATTTGCTCGAAATGCATTTTTCAACACAGAGGTTTATGCGCCTGGATACGTAATGCTCTTACATCGAGACAAGCTCGCGATGTGTAAGCGCACACAGAGGCTTTTGCTGTTACGTATATGACGTTCTGTTACCAAGGACGTGTACCGTCAATTGGTAAGGTCGTTCCTTTTAAGAGGCCCTTACCGCCTCGTTTTCCATTCATTGAAATTTTACCGACGATCGTCATGTCTCTCTCTTTCTCTCTCTCTCTCTCTCTCTCTCTCTTTCTCTCTCTCGCTCTTTTGTGGGTACGATACGTTTCCGCCTGATTAGCGCAACGTTCGAACTGAAAATAACGAACGCGCACACAAATACACCCTCGAGGACATTTAACCCATGTCCATAAAAGACCAAACCATTCGTATTACGTAATCCGCGGATAATCGAACAAATGGACAAAATAAAAATAAATTTTGTCAATCCTTTTTCTACGAACGCGTCGATCGTTTATTTTTTTTGCTCTACAATGACACCAAATAATTCCGGTAGACAGGAGAATCAAATACGAAACGGTCTCGTTATTTTATTCCGTTTGAGATCGAACAGTTGGATTGCAATAATAAATTTCATCTTTCGTGTTTTTCCAAAATTCTGTTTCTACTGAAATTCAAGCAGATTGGAACTGCGCAAGTCGAAAAATGCTGGAAAATTTTTGACATTTCGAACGAGTCAAAAATGAAAAGATTTTTTGTCGCATTCGAACGACACATATTTGGGTTCGACGTAAACGTCGATGATGCAGGAATTTCAACAATTTCGTTGCAGTTGTCCAATCTTTTTTCTCTCCACTGAGTGAAACTTGGATTCGTTGAGTTTTCGTTCGACAGACTTCCGGTTGAAAGGCCATGGAAAATCGAATTTGATTTTTTTGAAATGTTCAACTGTCACGAATTTTCTTACAACACGTGTCACAAATGCCACGAATTTTCTTAACGATTGAATAATTAAAAAAAAACGATGTTGAGCGCGATCAACGTGCAAACAAAATGGCTGAGCATCGTTGCTGTGGCGCATGCGATTATAATTCAAAAACGTGACGTATATGAATTTCTTTTCAATGTCCTGGCGAAAGAAAAAAAGCTACAGTGTGATAACAAAAACTTTGACGCTTTGTCAAAAAGCTCGAAAGAGTTTTGCGTAATCGTTAAAAATAAAACGTCTCGCGAGTGTATTATCCTACCAGATAATGCTCCGATTTTGTTCAGCGACTGTTACTAAGTCTTTTCAATATAAATTATCGATAAACCTATCGTGGATACAAACTCGTTATTATTACTATGTTTCTGAGCCTCTCTCTCTCTCTCTCTCTCTCTCTCTCCGTTCTCATTCTCTGCTTCGTCGATGTTTGGTGTTACGTAACGCCATTGCAAGGGCTCATGTATCGAGCTATATCGGCACGGCGGTAAATTCAACCATCGAAAATATCTCGTGATATATAATCCAGCGGTTAAAATTACAAGTTGCAATATAAGCTGAAATTTCCATTAACAATTACAAAACAATAAACAAATGTTGTAAAATAAAAAATAAAAAATAAAAAAGACAAAAATAATAACAAGGAATAAAAATTGTTCAAAGTTTAACGTGTGAACGTAGACTAAGCGATTATAAAAATGAAAAATAAAGTCAAAAATGGCGTTATCAACAAAAACCATTCTCACGCTGTGAAAAATTCAGTTACATAAAAAAATCAATTAAAATATGTTTGTGATATTTGAGGCATAATCAGAAAAATGGATTGAAACGAGTTGATGAAAATTTTGGAGAAAGGCAAGAGTGAGAGGAACGGAAGGGAAAAAAAAGTGAAATTTTGTGAAAAATCCATTTGTTAGTGACTCATGAGTGCCGTGCGTGTTCGATTTACGCGTTCTGTACTCGCGTCGTGTAATAAAGGAAAAAAAAATATGACTAGAACGAGGGTGACGAAGGGTGTCGTTGAAATAAGAGGGAGTCGGCGATAGGGCGTGTGTATGGATATTTTCATACGTATGTGTGTTTGCATACGTGTGTCTGTGTGCAAGAGGGAGAGAGAGAGAGAGGAGGCAGCTGCTGGTCACAGCGGGGTTAGTAACAGCCAAAGACGAACTAAGGGTCGCAGACTAGATGGCGCCTGGAGCGTGTCCGCCTCCTGGGGCACCTATCGATCGTACCCTATTTATAATTCATCTTATTTCGATTCGTCACGATGGAGCTTCCATTTTTGTCCTCTTTGTTTCTTGAGCTTTATACACTTGTATAGAAAATTCTATAATTAACTTTACTCGTGCACGCGATATGGAGAGAAAAAAAATGTCTATAAAGGAAATTATAAAAATAATGTTTAAAGTTTCGATTTATTTGATAAATGCAACAAAATGCAAAAAAAAAAATACGAACTAATCGAAATAACTCAATTGCCAATATTTAACATTTTTCTTTCGAATATGCCGCAGATTTTTCAAGGCGGAAAATAAATTTGTTATAACGGAGCAACAACATGACTCTGAAGTTTGCAACGTTGAGATTCAACGAAAAACATTTTGTTTATTTATTATTTATTGAATTTTAAAAATCCTGACGATTTTTCGTGTCGATTGAGTTTTTCAGTCGCAAGAGAAGATCCTTTTATTATCTGGACCAAATATAATATAATAATTGTGAGTTCTGCTGAAGAAAAAAAATAATTTCGTTGCATTGCAACGATGCAAACTTCAACATCATGCAACAACGCCTTTTGTTACGAATTTAATGCACCAAAATTTGTTAAAGTCGTTCAATATAGAGTCACGATTTGCTGCATCGTCACTTTCCAGAATCTCGTAAGTTTTATTATTTATTCGAGGCTCCAAATCGTCAGGTACCGAAGGGTCTATTTTCGTCTAGTAAAACGACAGCCTCGTGTGCTCTATTGCATGCTCCTTCGCCTCCCCTTTCGACTCACCATTTCCAGAGACACGTCATCATCTCCCACTTTTTCGCCATATCGTCGTTCGCTCCGCATTTTCTTACACTCTTCATTTTTCTCTTCGTTCTTGGTCAACAAACGCTCCAAGAGTACAAAATTGTTTATCACTGTGTCGCGTTCGATTGACCTGAATGAGAGTCGCATGAAATAAATAGGGATTCGGCCGTAACGAACGGAGAAATAAATCAGGAGCCGCGTAATGGAACTCGAAGCACTATATTTTTTCCGAGCCAATAAAACGCCCTTAGATAAGACCCCAGCTCGTTTATTCGATTCGTCAGCAGGATACTAATTTCAGTCTTTCCTATTCTCTCGCTATGGGCTTTGTCCTCCATGATATGACTCGCTCCCATAAGAAGCTCCATTCAGATTGAAAGGACGTTGAAAACGAGCGACAAACATGGTGGAATCTTATATGTACATGGGAGAGCCAATTTGGTAAATTCACGTTAAAATTTCGTTAGATACGATCGACTGCATTTTTTTCTATTTCAAATTCGAGGTTCTTATTGTCAATCCACTTGCTCCAGATACTGTCAGCAAAGCAAATTTTTGTGATAGCAACGTGCGATTTTCGATGTAACGCGAAATACCACGTACTCGTTAAAACATTTTCCTTCCACTCGCGCTTTCGATCGTGCAAGTATGAATTTGTTTTTTTTTCATGCACAGAATTGACGAGTAAAACAAAGAGAGATTTCTAGAAAGAAAAATCAGTTTCTGTTCAATTGCCAGCTTGAAAGACTTCTGCTTAGGCATTTATGGGGCTTCGGTTGAACCAACACCACTATTTTCATCCCTGTTGGGGTGAGTCCGCAGCATAATCCCCGGTCGTTGGCCTACGTTCCCTATACGTTCTTGACGCTACTGACGTACTTTGCCCGCTCTCAAATAGTCATCCATAAGATTTTTACGAGTCTTACAATATTCAAAAATCTCGCACTATTTTGTACTCGAATTTATTCCATAATCACAACAAAATCTATTTTTTTAAGGTATAACTATCGCAGAATGGGTTGATTTAGGATTTTCTTGAAATTTAGTGTAAATATTCTTGACATTAAAACGAACAACTTTCCTATGAGACGAAACATTTTCTGCCGTCTAGAATTTGAGATATTTCATTTCCAATTTTATATTTTTCCCATCTAAACGCATGTAAATTGAAGTGACGTTTCGTTAAAAAAGTTGCAAGAAAAAACAAAAGAAACGCGACTTCAATTTACATGCGTTTAGATGGGAAAAATATAAAATTGGAAATGAAATATCTCAAATTCTAGACGGCAGAAAATGTTTCGTCTCATAGGAAAGTTGTTCGTTTTAATGTCAAGAATATTTACACTAAATTTCAAGAAAATCCTAAATCAACCCATTCTGCGATAGTTATACGTTAACATAATTTTTCTATAAAACGTAACCAAAATAGTAGGAATGCTCGCGAGCCAGTTTTCCACTTATTCTTCAACCTCGCGAATAAAATGGTGATAAAAAAACGTTTGCGTTTACATGACGAACCATAATTTGCGTGACTGGTGTCGTTCCCAACGTCGCTCGGTTGCCACTTCTCTCTCGTTGAATTCCTTCGTGCGAAGTCACGTTATTTTGTAATTACTTGACCATATTTTTTCCAATTTTTTCACCAGATACAGAAATAATCCTTTGACAAAGTAAATAGTTTGTTGTCGACACGTCAAGTTAAAAAAACAAGGATTTCCCAAGAGTTTGTCCATTCGAATGCTGCGAATTGATACTTGGAAGAAAAAAAATCGGTGCATTCGAGGCAAGATTTTGGAGAAATAACAACGAAAAATTCAAAGGTTCCTCCAAACTGAATTGAACCCAGTGACGAATTTAGACTCGGAAGCTGGTCAAAGGACCGATCACAAAGTTCCAATCCTTTGTTACGGGACTAAGGTCGCTTTTTGTATTGGTTCATTACGTACGTGGACGTGAAATTGTTACGAGCACACCGCGATGAATGAAACCCACCTCTGCCCACGATTCCAAAGCCAGAAAATCAACCCGCATGTGTCGAACAATTTTCACACCAGTCATCGTCAAAAGTATAATGTGTCGTTTGAAAACAGCTGTGGCCTCAACATCTTTGGACCTTATTCGTCCCTTCAGTTTCATTTGTACCGCTCATTTCGGTCATCAACTTGAAATGCACCGAGCATTTATAAAGCTTTCCATTCGCCATCACCTTCAATTCGAACACATCGATGAAATTGATGGTGAATAGTTTTCATCGTTTGGAGGCAGTCAATTTTTTAATTTATTTTTTATTCACTAATTATTCTCTCTCGGGTTTTCCTGTCAGATTTTTTGGTCGCCGTTTCTTTCCGGTTCTCTTGTGTGATTGGTTGTTTTAATATAAGAATCAAAGGAAAAGAAAACAGTGAGATTTTGATCGTATTTTAAGGAACGAGACCGAAACGAGACTTTATGAGAGTTAGTGAATAAAATTTTAATTAAATTACATTATTGATTGGTTTTTTGGCCTGAAACAAAATAATTGATTATTCAAATTTCGAGGAAAACACGAAGAATAATTGTTTTGCTGTCATCAGATGTTCTCGTTGAAACGCGTATGTCAACTTTAATGGTGACACGTACGAACGATATATCTGACCAATTAGTACGAGAAACTTGCCTGGAATTGATTCGCTTTTCATTTCACAAAGTTTCTCTCTCTCTCTCTCTCTCTCTTTTGCTCTCTCTTGCATTTCTGCATTCGTAATGCCACATGTGCACATGTATGCACATATTTGATTGTCGGTGCTCATCATCTCTCGACTGGTCGGCGATCAGAGACAACGGCAAGTGCGTACTCACGTATATCCGTCCGACCTCGTCCTGCGTGAATAGGAAATGAGTTGTCGTCGGGCTTTGCAATCGTTCCGTTTAAATCCCTACACTTTTTAACTTGTCTAACGCAACTCTCGATTCTCGGATTAATTCAATTTCCTTATTCATCAAGAAAAAATATTCACGCGAGTAATCCCGAAATTTGGTTTTCGTTTCTTCTACACTTTTCCCTCTCGTTTTATTGTTTTATTCGTCGTATGGAATTTTAACGTTTACATTTTCGTCGCAATGAGAACTAATGGGCGGAAGAAAATGATAATTTTTTTTCCCCGTGTGTCTCCGATCGATTATCTCGATCCGGAAATGAGACGGCTCCTCCTCTGTCTCGCCTCGCTATGATTTCGGACTCCCGTATATATTCATGTATATATGTATGCAGCATATAAAGCGATGCGTTCTTGTGTTCTTCAGCTTAAACGACCAATCTCTCCCTCGTGACCCAATTTGTAAAACTCTTACGCTGGATATGCGTGTTGGACATTCTCGATGCCACACAAACGCCACGTGGTTGACGATGCTTGCGCAAGGCTACGACTATGGCTTTGATTTATTTATTTATATTTCAAAAAATACATCAATCATCGCGATGTTTTTCTTCCTACTTTTCGCTTTTTTACATGAAAATTCATTTTGATAAATTTTCTTTTAACATTGGAAACTTTTTTCCATCCCAATGATACAATTTTTAGCCCCGTAGCTCGTTACGAGAAAGCTCATTATCCATTATGTATTTTCATTTTGCGATGGTTCGCATTCGTCCAAACGGAAAAACTCTGTTGAATATTTATTCTTAGGAAGGGAGTTGAAACTTTTTTTCTTTCAATTCTTCCGCTTCGGGGATCATGCGCGATCAACTCGAGAAGGAATTCTATAAATAAAAACCTGAAGGTATTTCTATTCGAATCGAAGAATCACCTTGAATCATTGTGTTCACATCGATTGAAAAACGTTTGTTCGACCAAACCAACTTCTTATTCCCGCAGGCAGCTTCTTTTTTTTTCGTGCGCCTTCAGAGAATTTTCAAAAATCCTGCCATTCGGCTTACGAAATCTTGCAGATGTCAATTTTTTACGTGAACTCAATTCTCCTGAATGACTCAAATTTTCGAAAGTTTCGTTTCTCCCAAAACAAAAAAATCAAATCAACAAAATAAAAAAAAATCACACAAGATTTAAAAAAAAATGAAATCTGTTGCTCAACTCGTTACTCAAACTGGAGAAATTTCAAAATATTCCATCGGTTTCTGTTTGTCGATTCATACTGCTTGACTGAATGTCTAAGAAATATTTTGAAAAGTAGAAATTCCGAGTATTCGGCTCGTTCAGGCCTACTAAAATTTTTATACCAAGTCGTCAGAAATAAAGAGAAAGAAAAAAACGTTAAAAAGGCTGAAATAATAATTAAGGACAAAAGAGATTTTCTGGCGAGGCTTATTACCGTTCTGGCCCGACAAATTTCTCACTCGAGCGAATGCACTTTTGTGCCTTTTCCTCCCTCTGTCTTTTTCTCTTGTTTCTTGCATAAAAGATAAAGCGAGAAAGATCCCCAGAAGCATTAACGTCAACTTTGCGTGCAGAGAAATAAAACGAAAAGAGACAAAGGCCTAGGGGAATAAAGAAGGCGGTGAGGGGGGGTCGGAGAGAGGATGGAAAGAAACGTAATCTGGAGGAAAAAATGAAAGGAACGGTGAGGGGAAAGAGTAAAACCGCACAGGTTGGCGCCGGGGGTAGATACGACGACAGTCTGGCGCTGAGGGGTGCAGGGCTTCGATGGCTACTGGATCGCTGCTGCTGTTGATGCACAAACGAGCAACATAGCAGCAGCAGCAGCAGCAGCAGCAGTAGCAGCAGCAACGACAGCGCTTTGGGGACACTGCGAGTGGTGGCCTGGTTGGGTATTGATCCGTAAGAGACTATATGGCTCTTCGGGGAGAGCGAGAGAGAGAGAGCCCAAGCCCTTCGGATGGAGAATGCTGGCTGTGGGTGCCGGGGTTTGCTCCGGTCAGGGGTGGTGAAGGCTTTTCAAAGCTCGCATGCGCAAAAGCTTTCGACCATCGACCGCTTGTGCGAGCTTTCCTTCTACCGTTCTCTCTTTTCTCTGTCTCTCGACTACCCCCATTTCTCTTTCCTCGAGGTTCTTCATATATCAACCGACCCTCGTATTACTCGCGCTCTGCCAGCAGTGAACGATACCCTGCCGCCTGCCAACTCGCTCCAAAAAACCTCGCTCTCTTTTAATCTTTCCCTCAGCCTCTTTCTTCATATTCCTTTCTCCCCCCCCCCCCCCCNGTCTCCCGGTACTTTGCACACATCCTGCAAGCTCTCATCGAATCGTTTCGATCCAGACAAAAAAGTACTCGCTCCGTAAGCCTGTATTCCATCGATTCCTCTCCAAATATTTGCTTACGCTGGGCTAACATTCGCATAGGTACGTGCCCAGCAATATGGCTGAAGGACATTTATTTCTCATGGACCCCTTGGTCGAGCAGAAATCCTTTTCGAACGGTGCTCGACCCTGCGTCCATTATTAAAAGAAGGCAACTATGTCCTCGACGCAAAATCGTTTAGTTGCTCACAATCCGAAAACGTCGTCGTCTTTCTCATTTTTCGTGGACCAGGACAAACTTTTTTGCTTTTCAAGAGTTCCTTTTTTTCTCTCCATTAAAAATCATCGGAACAAGTCGCAAAATATCGAAATTTCAAGGGATTACATTATTTTCGTTTTAACATTGCCAACATCGACGATTGATAGTATCGACAATGGCTAATTTGGTAGGGTATAAAAATCGCTTTTTTAATAACATGAAATCGCGACTCACGACGAAACATGGCTGTTTGGATAACGAGAAGGGAATAGATGGAGGCCAAAGTAGGTTAGGTGAGTTTATTTGTCGAGGGTTGATACACAAGAGTTTCTCTAGGGGCGACGACCCAACAATCGTTACAACCAACTCGATTAAACTTGACTCTTCGCTAATTCATGCCTCCTGTGTATACCAGGATACACACGCCCTTCGTATCAAGAGACAAACAAATAATAATATTACCACGAAAGTTTACGATTTTGGAAAACAAACCCTCGTTGCTCTAGACGCGTTATTCGATCTAGTTTCATGAGAAATCCTCATCGAAGCGTGCATTCAGATAAAGTACAAATAGCTGCCGATTAGTTTCGGTTTTTCCACTTTTTATCATTTCGTTTCCATCTACGGAACGATCGCCAGTGAGAACCTTATTTTTCGAAACTTATACTTACGTACGTTTCGTGGTTATTTAAAAAAAAATGCCAAATTTTATTTTGAAATGTTTAGATCGTAACGGAAATAATCGGTGCTTCCTCCCCGTTTCCCTTGAAGTTGCAGACTGACTTTTTCATCAAACGTACGGAAATTTGTTTATTAAGAAAATAATTTACCTGAGAACGTTCTTTTTCTAGTTTTCCTCATGGGAATTTCGAGTTGTCGAAAAATTAGTGTTTTTGATTTTCCTGAATCGAGACTTTCCACGACGTGCTAATATCTTTTGTTTTTACATTAAAATTTGCATTGCGTGCACGGGCTTCGGAACATTGTGTTTTTTTNTTTTTTTTTTTTTTTTGAATATTGCTCCGTTGGGATAAAAATTCACGTGATGCACTTGAGAATAATTTGACAAACTGCAGTTGGAAAATGTGCAGGTTGTCACATTCGTTAATTCTCGTATTTAATTTCCTTCCGTACGTTTCTTGAGGAAAATATATTTAACCTTGGCCACAAATTGGAAGAACGATACACGTCGGTTGAATGGAAATAAAAATTCGTTTAACTTGATGCAATAAAAATGATACGTATGAAAATTATGACCGAAAGCACGAATGACCGTCAAGCATTAATTTATTCGCTGATGCGACGGGATCATTAAATAAACGACTGTTCGTAGCGCTGAAGAAGGTTATAACCACAAATTTCGCTTGGGCTCTCGCGGAATATTCATTACGACCAAGATTGCTTCCCCCACGAGGGAAATATTGGTGCGAGAGCTTCTTCGCGGATTCGCGGTTACTAATGATCGCGCCAACTTGCAGTGACGCAATATGAGCCTCTATCCAGCTTTTCCTCCTACGTGATATGCACGAGACGTTTGACCTCGCATTTTCGTCAAACGAGAAAAAATCGTGGATACAAAAAACCCCCGACAAAATTCTTCCAATAACAATTCTCTACCGAAAACTTAAAAACGGAATATTCGTTGATTGATTTTTGCCTCAACGTGTTCTAAACTTTGCGCCAATTCGCTGTATTTCGCCTGCACTCGTTCCTCTTGCCCTGCCTTGGAAAACGCAGTTTTTCGATCGAGAATCGCCATTCAGCAGTCTCAATGGAAATGCTCAAATGGCAAGTTGCAAACGTTGAATACTTTTGTATTTTTGGCGCTACACTCGTCGTTGAGGTGATCTGTGTAGAAGTATGAGTCAGCCTCGTGTTCACATACTCGTGTGACGAAAGTACGAGCTTTAAGGGGAAAAGGGTCGTGGAATAAAGACGCGCTAGGTATAGGAATTAATTTATTCTCGTAAACTCAACCTGAATTATATTACAACTGTACGATATGATTGAGGTTTGCTCTCACGTTCCACGCACACGCTGTTATCACCTACGAGCCTTTTTCTCTCTGATTCTCACGGCTTGGTCATATCCGTGTGTGCGTGCAATTTATCGTCTAGATTTAATGCCAACGTATATCGTGGAGTCGTCGTTTTAACGTTGTACTTATCAATCTCGGTTATC
Organism: Hyposoter didymator; assembly: GCA_037952995.1. Classification (NCBI taxonomy): domain Eukaryota; kingdom Metazoa; phylum Arthropoda; class Insecta; order Hymenoptera; family Ichneumonidae; genus Hyposoter; species Hyposoter didymator. Next base: position 17,227,596 of record JBAJMU010000003.1, read on the forward strand.
CTGTGTTATCACTCAACGGTATCATTCGATTAATGGACCTCTAGATTCTATGGAAAATACACCAAGATTCCTAACGTTTTCGGAGACAAAAAAAAACGCTCGACATTTTGACAAACCCAAACGATATGAGATTTTTCTTCGCCCACCATGAAATTTCTCTGAAGTGATGCAATGGTCTGATCGAAAGTCGACTAATCTAGATCGATAAGAACTGCTGGATTCTCCCGGATCGTCCAAGATTCAGTCCCACAAATTGACGAGCATATAACGAGGGGAAAAAAAAACGAAAAATTTATCGGATTCTGTGCATAGAATGTAAAAAAAACGACACTCTAGAGGAGGTTGTCGAGAATTGTGTCATTATGACGATTTATCAAGGAAAAGTTTCTTGCATTGGTAATCCGTTGGTTTTCAAGCTCACACGGAAGCTGCCCGTTCAATAATACGTACTCGTCGAAACTTTGACCGAGATTGTTGCATTAAAATGTTGAACTGCGGACGACGAGGGTTGCACTTGAAAATAAAATGAATGGAGCGGTCGTTTCGTTGATCGCGTCCGTCAATCGTCACACCTTCTTTTTTCTAATCGTAAACTGCGTCTCTGATGGTTCGATTTTATTATGTCCGACATTTTGAGGCCTCCGTCGTATCGCCACGAATACCATTTCGAATTTTTTTTATTCATTTGTTTATGAATCCTGTTTTTTTTTCAACATGTCATCCAACATTTTTTTATTTTTCTTTTGCACGATATTTTTTTTACAGCATGGCCGGTCAGATTCATATCGGGTTGCCACATTACCCAACGTTCGCGACGACAACAAAACCGCTGATGGAATGTACAAGGTATCCCCACCGCCACGATTCTCCAATCGTGTCCAGAATTTTTTTTTCATCTGCGTATCGATTCTCTGATGAGTCTCATTCCAATTACGAGCACGGAGTGACGTTTTGTTCTTTACGCTTAATACTTCTATCTATCGCTCTCTCATTCTCTATTAACGTTCTTCTATCTTCTGCCCACATCGCTTTGGGCCTTTCGATTAATATTCCAACGAGAAATCATATTTTTAACAAATTTCTCGTAAACGTAACAGTTTCTCGCAGTCTTTCCTACGCTCCGTTCCAGCCAAGAGGCTGGCTAACACATTTGCACTATGCTAAGGTTTTGGGTAATAATTTTCGAATAAAATTCCGTGAAATTTCATGAAAATCAGTTTTGGAAATTGATAAATTTCGTATTTTTTATTCAATTTGCTCGTGGGCCAAGTTTATCGTATCACAAAAGGTCCTGACGAGTATTAACGTCTCGAATAAACTGTCTCGAACAATGTTCTCCCAGAACTGCTGCTGCTTACTTACCTCCAAACCCAATGGAAAACATAAGACGATAAATAATCTCCAGCTCGTCTATTTTCGGTGCTCACCTCCAGCGGATTTATTTGATCGTTACCAATTTTTTACTGCTACAAGGGTCTCGTAATAAATCGACGTATGTATACAGACATACGCGCGTGGATCTGGCGTATCTTGAGCACAGTGTCGGTAGACTGAAAATTATAACTGGCCTTTCGAACAACTCACCCCCTGACCTATCACGCTCGATAAACCAACATCCAGCCTTGCAGAGCAGTCTCCTTTTTTCTATCTCCGGATTTTTCTTTCATAACATTTGTTCTCGTGCGATTAGTCACGATCTATCGAAAAATTTAATCGACGATTAAAAATTGCGAGATTCTCTTCTTTCTAAATAAAAATCAAACAAACAACCTCTGTTTGCATAATAAACAGAAAAACTGGAACTTACTGATGTTTCTTTCCTGTCTACGTGTTTTCTGGTGCTTTCATGGAGTCTCCTTAATTCTTGCCATAAGTATTGAATGGTGGGCTGTGGTACAACTAATTGGTGCACATTTTCATACTCTTTAACACTCGTCTCAACGACAAAACTGCACTGGTGTGTTTTTTATAAATGCTGTTATTTAAATAGTTGCAGGAAGCTCAACGTTCGATCAAATTCGTTTCATTAAACTGGCACGTTCGATCGACAATATTTTTTTTTAACGATAATCACTCACTTGACTTTATTTTGCCTCCGTGAATCTTTTCTAAACAATTGCAATATTTACCGACGAAATAAAACGGTAATTACTTTATTCATAAACCAGCACGTTCGGAAAAATGAAACGTTCCTTTTTTTTATAATTAACGCTTGTCTTTTTTTTTTAGGGGAATTTGTTAGTTTCTTACTCTCGTTTATTTTGTTTTTGGGATTGTTGCCCGAATGCTTTTTACCCGTAATAAAATAAATTCGAGTACGGGCCAGCTGAGAGAAAAAACGCGATGTATAGTCCGTCGGTGAAAGGCACAAACTGACCGAGTTGTACGAGATCGAGACGAGAAGAACGTCCCAACTCATTTTAATTGGTCGAGGAATTAATAAGGTCTGACTTATTAATTCGTATCATCTGGTCGTGTCCCAACGTTTGCTTTCATTCTCTCGTATTTCGATTCGTTCTCGTTCTCGATTTCGTGCAACAACAAGACTCCGGAAAAATTGTCCAACTGTATCGTCGACGAGAAACTTGAAAAATTTCAAGTTTAACAGTGAGTAACGTGTCGATTGGGATTTTTTTTCGACAGTCGCGGCGGAAGGCCCCAAACAAGCGAAAGGGGGACAATTTAGATGACTTGAAACAGGAGTTGGATATCGACTTTCACAAAATAACTCCTGAGGAGCTTTACCAGAGATTTCAGACGCACCCGGAAAACGTAAGTTGTTACAGAATACGAAGAAACACGATGAGCATCGGCATTGTTGCGATAAATTAATCGATTTAATTTGATTGATGTATTTGTTTGTTTTTTGTTGGAAAACAGGGCCTTAGCCATGCGAAAGCAAAGGAGAATCTGGAGAGAGACGGTCCTAATGCTCTCACGCCACCGAAGCAAACGCCCGAATGGGTGAAATTTTGCAAAAATTTATTCGGAGGTTTCGCCCTGTTGTTGTGGATCGGCGCGATATTATGTTTCATCGCGTATTCGATTCAAGCCTCGACGAGCGAAGATCCGAACGATGATAATCTCTATCTCGGTATAGTACTTTCGGCGGTGGTAATAGTGACGGGTATATTCTCGTACTATCAGGAAAGTAAATCGAGCAAAATCATGGAATCGTTCAAGAACATGGTCCCCCAATTCGCGACTGTATTGCGAGAGGGTGAAAAAATAACTCTACGAGCGGAGGATCTTGTGCTGGGAGACGTGGTAGAGGTTAAGTTTGGCGATCGTATTCCAGCGGACATAAGGATCATTGAGTCACGAGGTTTCAAGGTGGACAACAGTTCGTTGACCGGTGAGTCGGAGCCGCAATCAAGATCGCCGGAGTTTACGAACGAGAACCCATTGGAAACGAAGAATCTTGCATTTTTCTCGACGAACGCGGTCGAAGGTACGGCCAAGGGAGTTGTCGTTTGCTGTGGCGATTCGACCGTCATGGGTAGGATCGCTGGTTTGGCGTCTGGCTTGAACACCGGCGAAACACCCATCGCCAAGGAAATCCATCATTTCATTCATCTCATCACCGGAGTCGCTGTTTTTCTCGGTGTAACGTTCTTCGTAATCGCCTTCATCCTCGGATATCATTGGCTCGACGCTGTCATTTTCCTCATTGGTATCATCGTAGCGAACGTACCGGAGGGCTTGCTCGCAACCGTCACGGTATGCTTGACCCTCACCGCCAAGAGAATGGCCTCGAAAAATTGTCTCGTTAAGAATCTCGAAGCTGTCGAAACTCTCGGCTCAACGTCGACCATTTGCTCCGATAAAACCGGCACCTTGACCCAGAACAGAATGACCGTTGCTCACATGTGGTTCGACAATCAGATCATCGAGGCCGACACGACTGAGGATCAGTCGGGTGTCCAATACGATCGCACCAGTCCTGGTTTCAAAGCACTTGCCAAAATCGCCACTCTCTGCAATCGCGCCGAATTCAAACCCGGACAAGACAGCGTACCCATACTCAGACGCGAAGTAAACGGCGATGCCTCCGAAGCTGCCCTTCTCAAATGTATGGAATTGGCCCTCGGCGATGTTATGGGAATCCGTAAAAAGAACAAGAAAGTTTGCGAAGTACCTTTCAACTCTACCAACAAATATCAAGTTTCCATCCACGAATCCGACGACGCCAATGATCCTCGTCACTTGCTCGTTATGAAGGGAGCACCCGAGAGAATCCTCGACAGATGCACCACCATTTTCATCGGCGGCAAGGAAAAGGTTCTCGACGAAGAGATGAAGGAAGCTTTCAACAATGCTTACCTCGAGCTTGGTGGACTTGGAGAGCGTGTACGTTCATTCCATATTTTTATTACAACCATTATCCTCATCGTCGGATTGCAATCGTTCGTTTCTATTATTTATTCCTTTTCCATTTCACCAGGTCTTGGGTTTCTGCGATTTTATGCTACCGAGTGACAAATTCCCTCTTGGATTCAAATTCAACAGCGACGACCCCAATTTCCCGTGCGAAAATCTTCGCTTCGTCGGACTCATGTCCATGATCGATCCTCCGAGAGCCGCAGTACCCGATGCTGTTGCCAAGTGTCGTTCAGCTGGTATCAAGGTCATTATGGTCACCGGCGATCATCCAATCACTGCCAAAGCCATTGCCAAATCCGTCGGTATTATTTCTGAAGGTAATTTCCACATTCCTCTCTCTCTCTCTCTCTCTCTTCACACACGTTCGTCTATTTTTGCTTCCGGTGACTAATCCTTCCTTCTTGTTTCCTCGTTGACAATCAATAAACTACAGGTAACGAGACCGTCGAGGACATTGCCCAGCGTTTAAACATTCCCGTATCGGAAGTTAATCCTCGCGAAGCTAAAGCGGCCGTCGTTCACGGTGGTGAACTCAGGGATCTCGATTCTGACCAACTCGACGAGATTCTAAGGTATCATACTGAAATTGTGTTCGCGCGTACATCGCCGCAGCAGAAACTCATCATTGTCGAAGGCTGTCAACGAATGGGTGCCATCGTCGCTGTAACCGGTGAACATTTTTGCATTTTCTTCTATTCTCTATGAAAAGTTGTCGAGATTATGAGAAATTGAAACGAAAAAAACACACACACGCGCATGACTATTCGTGCAAAGAATTTTTCGAGCATTTGAACGACAATCAAGAATTATCGAGCGCTCAATAAATAATGAAAATTCTTTTGAATCAGGTGACGGTGTTAACGACTCGCCAGCTTTGAAAAAAGCTGACATCGGTGTCGCTATGGGTATAGCCGGCTCCGACGTCTCGAAACAAGCCGCAGACATGATTCTGCTCGATGATAATTTCGCCTCCATCGTAACAGGCGTCGAGGAGGGCAGGCTGATTTTCGACAACTTGAAAAAATCCATTGCCTACACTCTGACATCCAACATTCCTGAAATCTCGCCATTCTTGGCTTTCATCCTCTGCGACATACCGCTGCCACTGGGAACCGTCACAATTCTCTGCATCGATCTGGGAACTGACATGGTGAGTGTTCTCGACCACACGCAAAACCTGAAAAACAACAAGATATTCGAGATCCATTGAATTTTTTGAAAATCCGAGACTTTCCGATATTCCGCCTGGCATTGGTACTTTTTCCAATTCTCAACCGGGACAAATTTCGGAAAGTATCGCCAGTCCCATGACCCGTTCATCATTTTCAGGAAATGCGACGATACTCTTTATCGCGTGAGCTCCAAGTTTTCTTTCGGAATTTTTATTCAAATTTTCTCACAATCGTGATTTTCGAACGAGCGTTTTTTTTTTTTTTTTTTTTTTATAAGAAAAATTTCGTTAACGATTTCTTTCGAAATGATCCTCGATACAATGTGATACGGGTTTGACTCTTGAATGTCGATGATTAATAGATCCCTGCTATTTCGCTGGCGTACGAGGAAGCAGAGTCCGATATTATGAAGAGACGCCCTCGCGATCCTTGGCACGACAATCTCGTCAATGAAAGGTTTTCCTAAAGTCTTGTTAGCTTTCCCTTTCGGATAATAACCGAAAAAAAGAAAACGTAGAGTCCGATTCAAACGCGGACGCGCTTTTTGTACATTTTTTTACGTCGCCGCCAGAAAATTTGTTTTAATTATATTTTGTAAATGTAAAATATCTTTGTCGTAAGTAGAAAATGAAACACGGAGCTCCCAAGTAATGCAGCTGTCGTCGCTAGATTCCCGTATCGCCGGAGAGCCAAGTAGAAGAAACTTGTGAAAAATTGATTAATCTTCTTTTTTATTTTATTCGCACTAATTATTATTTGTATTCAGGTCAAGTTTTCAACTGCGGAGAACGAGGGCCAAATTTAATGCTCAACTCTGCCTCCAACTGTTTTTTTTTCTTTCAACATCCTCCAGGCACAAAAAACATGACTTTTGGTACGAGTTTTCACTTCAGGACGATGCTGCTACTGCTGCGGTCGCTGCTGCCCATAATCCGAGCCAAGATCTTTATTTTATTTTCAGGTGTATTAACACGCCGACAACAACTTTTTTCAATCTCCCTATTATTACGTTTTCGCGCACCAGAATCAGGCAGTTGATTAGCAAAAAAAAAAAAAAGCAAAACGATTTTTCGAGCTTGATAACGAGGCGACGGCACCAAAAATTCCACACGAGTTCTCCTCAACACGAACATCGTTTCCGTCGATTTTCCTTATTACCCTCCATCGTCCTATTTACTCTCCATTGACCCATCAGTTTCGAAACATGTGATCGCTGTTTTTTTTTTTATATATATATTTTTTTTACTGCCCCACGCTATTTATGGCGCGTTGTCCGTGTAATGGAACGAGAGTTCGTAAAACCGATTTATAAAATAATGAAAATAATTTCAATCAAATTTCGTCCACATCGTTACTAGCAAAAATGCTCTTCTCACGATTTTATCAAACTTGAAAAAAAAAAACAAATGAATTTTGCCTAAATTTCGTTTCACGCCTCGAGATTCGGAAAATAATTGCCTGTGAAAAATGAATTTAGATGAAAAATCTTTCGGTGTGAGTTCCTGAAGATGGAAAAATATGAAAATTTGAATGAATGTGAATTTAGTCGACGCAGGAAAAAAAAAAGGTTTTACGTGCTCTTCTCAAATTTACACAAATCCCTTGGAAATCAAAATATTTGTTTTTCTTTGTTTATCTATTTATCCGAATTTAGTCCCAACTACGTTTTCTTTATTTATTCATTATTTATGAATTATATTTTTGAATTATTATCTCGATTTGTCATTGATCATATTCATAATGTGACGTCAGGTACCCGCCATCTCGCTAGCCTACGAGGAGGCAGAGAGTGATATTATGAAGCGCCAACCACGAAACCCCTTCACTGACAAGCTAGTTAACGAAAGGTAAACACATAACAACATAACAAGAATCCCTCGAAAGTAAAGGGGAAAGGAGTTAAATAACGAAAAATGAGTATTTATTGTCTAATCAAGGCTCACATCTGGTCGAAGAGTTCTTCCTTCTTTTTCTCTATTCTCTTTGGATCTTCCTTCAAACTTGCATTTCTTCGCGTGATTACAATTTTTCCTTTTGTCTTACTTCTCCACCTTTATAACACCACTTTCTGTGCTTCTTCATTCGTACCGACTCGTTTAAAAGACTTTTCAAAAAAGCAAGAGTTGATAAAACTTGACCACGCGATATTTTCCAGTCCAGAATCGATGGGACACACTTTTCATTATCACACGAGTGTCCATCAAAATACCGACCATGTGTCGATCTTCTATCGTGAATAATCTCTTGGGAATTTGGTCAAAAACATCTCGTTCCTTTGCCCGTTTCGCAATTGTCGACGAACAACGTAATCGAGTTATTAATGTGGAATTAGAAAGATATCTCACTCGATAACGGTGCGACGGGTCAACCGATAGAAAACCATACTTTTGTGATTATACCAACGGAAACACACGCATACACATCAACACATACACACACACATGAACCTCTGAGAGAGCATTCTTATCTCGTCTGTTGCTAACGGTTTATGGGCTTTTTTTCTATTGAGCCTTTTTATGCTTACTCAATCACGTGATCCCATTGCTTGCTCCTATAAAAATTCTCGCCAAAACGAGAATAGATGTTTATTGACTACAAGCAAATGATTCGGAAATAATCTCGCCCACTGCACTTGTAATAATTCGCCCACTGCGATTTTAATAATTTGCTTGATGAAGAGTTGAAAAAACAGTGAAAAGCAATGGGATAACGATCTTGAGTACGGTTGCAAAATTGACGCACAAAATATACTGTGAAGCTACAATATTTATCTATTTGCCGATCTGCTCACTGGCTCAGATCTGATGATGGATTTTTAAAACAAATTATCTATCACTATCTGTCCATTTTTATTCTTACTCGAAACACTTAATTTTCACGTCTGAGTGCTAAATATACATTATATATAAATATATATTATGTATATATAAAAATTGAAATCTCTCTCTCTCTCTCTCTCTCTCTCTCTCTTTTTCTTATTCGGGGTCTTGATCAATGACAATGGCATTTATTTAATCACGTTGAAGAATTGATATAAAGTGATTGGTGAATTTTGGAAAATGAAAAATAAATATGGCTCTATGAGAATTGTAGGGTGATTGGAAAATGACCATTGTCAATGACTGTCAAACTCACGAGGGTCGTTCGATTCATGTCGCATTTAAAACGTTCCATTTGCGTCAAGGTAAGCCAAAAACATGAATCATTATTAAGAAGATAAATTCTCCTCCATTTATTTCTTACGTAAGTTGTTCGAGCTCGGTTATTTTAACCCTTTTTATAAGAAATTAACGAAAGAAAGAAAAAAACAACCTATAACCTATCATCGTGGGGTAATTATGTATTGTTATATACAACAATTATCTGTGAAAATTGCAATCCATTTATTGCCTATCCTCTTTCATAGAGAGTTATGAAGAAGGAAAAAATACAAGTCGTTGAGCATGTTGATTCGTCGGACCCTAAGTAGGTCATTTTTCATCATTATCACCGTCGTCACCATCATCGTCATTGTCATGATCCTTATGATTGTCAATATTATCACAATCGTGCCACATTCGCAGTCCTTATATTGTATTTTTTCATTTTTTATCTCTCTCGCTGTGTGTGTCTCTCTCTCTCTCTCTCTCTCTCTCTCTCTATCTCTCCTGCTCTTATTCTCGAACTATCGTTATTCGTAATAGTTATTCGTCTTACATTCATATTCTTGTCCCTCAATCCTGCCTGTTTATCACGCCACCAAGCAAATTTTTTCACGTCGCTATGCCACGCTCTCTGAGATGCTGCGAAAACATAGAGAAAAAAAAAACGGAAACATAAAACGACAGATATCGTATCTTCGTGTCTCGTTTATATCTATGTTTTATTTGAAACGACGACGTCGAACTTCTGACGCTTTGGGAATTCCACTGGCAGCGGTTTTTTCCTTGCAACTATTTTTTTTCCACAACTGCTATTCGGATTTTATCCATCCAGCATTTCGAGTTACTTCGACAGTATTTCCTCTCGCGGCTAAACATATTCGCACAGAATCGTTCACCTTTCAATCAATTTTATAAAAAAATTACTCTCATTGAATTTTTTTCTTCGATATCTCGCGATTTACAAACGCCACCACCAAGTCGATATCATAAAAAAAAAAAATACTGATGCAATGCTCAAACAGTCCGTGAAAATTTCAGAATTTTCAGGCTCGTCAGGTATTCGTGGCTATTGGGCGAGATCCATGCTGTACAATACACATAACAAAACGTTCTTCATTAGCCTCGTAGTTAGCAATTGGGCGTATAGAATAAAAGAAACTAAAAATACAAGTACATCGATGTGTTCACGTGTAGAGGATGATCGATAAGTTTGCAAAATTGTTGCTTCCGAAAAAGTCCGTTGTTAGTTTTATTTGAGGATTGGTCGATGGTCGTGTACGGCGAAGAAGAATATCCTAGTAACACTAGAAAAAGTAGAAATAAGTGATGGTCAACAATTTTGCAAAAAACGGGTTTAGGAATAAAAAAGAAAGAAGTTTAATAATCGTGGGATGAAGAAGATTTCATCAGACACGTGTTCACTGCCGTTATCGTTGTTGTTATATCATTGGTGTTAGGTAAAGAGAGATAGTTGATTTCTACGTATCTTGATAAGCTAATTATTAGTAATAATTCAATTATTTTCAATATTCGTGTTTATAAATGTGTGCGTGTATCTTTATATATGCACATATTTATAAATATATGCCTAGCTGTTCAACACACTTCTTTAGATCTCTTGAACTAAAAAAAAGAAGAATTTTCTCGATATTTATTTACTTGTTTCTTTTTTAACAAGAACACCAACCACAGCTACAACTTGAACACAGTTATGATATTGATAACTTAATATTTATGTGACGATTGAGGAATGACATTGCAGTCACGGTTGTTCCGCAATTGTCACAGCCACCGTCTATCTCTCTGCCGTTTCTATAACCACTCAATCAACAGATGGAAATCTTTCGAACGGAAAACTCATGAAAATGGTCAAAAGTCATGGAATTTTAATTATCATTTGGATGAGCTTGCGACACACGATTTTTTCTTGCCAATTATGAATTTGATTAATTTGAAAACCCTCAAGCCAAATGGCTCAATATTTTTTTTATCGTCTTATCATATTTATCAATTCTTTCTGAAATAACAAGTGATAGCGATTCTACAGACAGTGGCGAATAAAATATTGATTCTCGTGAATAATGATTCAACGTCGAGTTATGAAAAATGATTTTTCCGTTCGAACGGTGACCATTGTTGTAATTTACTTTTATTACATACTTATCAACAGATCTTGACTTCTTTTCATTCCTTATTATACATTTTTTAGGCAACAACAATTATTTATTTGGCAATCTCAACTATTTAATCGATTATCTTAGAAAGGAAAGAGCGTTGACGATAATTGCTAAACTTTCTCACCATTTTTCGATCTGCAAAGTATATTAATATTAATATACGTAAATGCGCATATATATGTACATATTCTCTGTAATGCGCTGCCTTCGCTGCTGCCTTCTACCACTTTACTGCGATCGCAATTTTCTTTCAAAGGCACTTGATGATTGGGCACGTGTTTATGAGGCGGATGATAAAAACTACACCTCCCATATTATAGGAGAAAAATAATAACCGATGGACTCGGAAATCATTGGTATAACGATAATCGCATCAGGAATGGCGAACCGGACATGAAAAACCCTTGTTACATGGCAATTTTGTGATTTTTCTACCATTTCTTCAATTTTTAACTAACGTTTTTCTATACTCGCCATTTTCATGTACGGAATAACAACAAGAAAGAAAAAAACTAAAACATTCGAACCTCATCCACTACGATTCGCTTCCACGCAATTCTTCTCGTCTTTTCGTTTTTTCTTGACTGAGATTAAAGTATCACACGATCGTAAAACGTATCATCTTGGTGGAATGGTTCGAATGTTTGGCCGCCTCGCCTCCGATTAATATTTATTACTTTTCTACGAAAAAGCACTTATAATCTCTCTTTATTTCAATTTTGGGCCAATGCTGGATCGTACCTCACACTCGGGCGATTTTTATTTTTCTTGCCCCTGGTACATGAGAAATATTTTAAATGAACAATACTTTTTCGGTCTTTCATATCCGGCACTGGTGCAAACTTTGCAGCCGGGCAATGCAATGATTAAAAACTATCAATCGCACGTAAAACCGTTCAATTTTTAGACTCTCTCGAATTATTTCGACGTCGTTGTCGAATAATAATTATGATTTAAAAAATAAGTGAAACAGTTAAATTTCAAGTTTTGCGGTTTTACGAGTTTTTGTTATTATTTTGATAAAGCCAATCGATCTTGTCTCTCGTATTGAAAAGCGAGACGCGAGAAAAAAAATGGCCTGAAACCATGCTGTGCTGATTCTCTATTCTATTACACTTTTCTCTATTTTTTATCATCATTTTTCTTGATACTTGGCATTTCCTCCCCGCCTTCCTGGCCAGGATATGATAAATTGGATTCTTTTGTTTTTCAACTGCTGTATAATCTCTATCTATTTGCTCGCACAAACGTATCATACTGTGCTCGTCACCCTTTTCTAAACGATGGGTGGATGGCAGGTGCCGGCCATCTCGCTAGCCTACGAGGCACCGGAGTCGGACATTATGAAACGGCAGCCCCGCGATCCTTACAGAGACAATCTAGTCAACCGAAGGTGGGTCTCAAAAATCAGCCCACCGAGCACAAAAATTCATTGCACCTTAATGTAACGATGACAGAAAAATTTCAAAGGAAAGCAACCAAAAAAACCTCGACGCATAATCATTCATAACATAGAGGCCGAACGACCGAGCGTTGCATTTTTGGTTTTTCGTTACCTCCACATTCGAAACTTTGTTCAATCGAGAATAATCACATTGGAATTTGCACAGATTCAATTTTACCCTCGAGTCTTATTTTTCTGAGGGTCGGGAAAACAAAAAGCAGTGACTCGACTCGTTCGTGCTGTTTACTGAGCCATAGCAAACTCTAATACACTCAACGTCCATTGAGAGTCGCTTTATTTTCCTTCCCGATATTTCGAAACGGCTCTAATGAGCTCCGTTGGAATTTTAACGAGTATCATATCTTGGAAAAGAAATTAAAACGCTCGCAAAAGTTTGTCGACCTTTTTTCAACATTTCTCGAAACGTTCGACCGTTCATTTCAGTAATGATCGGTTTCTAATTGTTAGAAAAGTGCTGCAATATTATTTGACAATCGACACTGCACTCCGAATCGACTCTCAGTGATCGTCCGCTATGTTTTACAAGCGTACACTCACTAATCACCCTGAAAATGAATGCAAATTTAAAAAGTATATAAATAGGCTAGTTACAAACAACAAAAAAGACAGTCATTACATTTCACTAAAGGCTACTCTCATAATGCATAGGATTTAGTCACTGAAAAGAGCACAGAAATGTTGCTGCTGCTGCTGTTGCTGCTGCAAGAGTAGGTCTGCGATGTTGAGAATGCCGAGAATGCCTTTTGTCTCTCACCTAATTAGATTTTTTTTAGACACTTAAGAAACGAACCAAAAAAACGAACGAATCCTACAAACAATCGGTGCATCTACGCTTTAAAGGATAAGTGATTCTCACCTTAGGTGTTTAGTCTGAATGAGTTGTTTAGATGGAATTTACACGTTTGAATATATCGAGATAGTTTTCTGTACATAAATACACTCGCGTCGATTTTAAATATTTCAAAAATTAACAATTATATGCAGATAAATCATGCGGTGAAAAAAGTCATAGGAACCATGCAAGAATCCTTGCCAAAGAGAGCAAGAGAAATATCGAACGCGAGGGTCTTTGCACTTTACAGAAAAATCCACCAAACATTATTCTCGATATTCACCCAATTTTTAGCTTATATTTCTTTCCAGCTCTCTTCTTTCAATCGAGGAAAATGAAAAAAAGATGAAAGTAACGAGAAAAAACACGACTCCCCTTTTTCCTGGCTATAGATTTTTAGCTCCTCCCGCATTTATCTCCGTCTCTTCCGTTTTCCATTCTGCTTAACGTCCCACCGCGAATCCTCATGGCTTCTAAACCTCTTTCTCTCTATAAATTGGAAGAACATTTCTTTTTCCAACCGTTGAATGTTGCACGTTACGTCTTATCGAGGGTGTGTCTTTTTTTTTTTACCATTGTTGCTCGCTGCTGACGTGTCTCACAGGATTTGTAATTCGTTGAGTTTTCATAAATTGAGAGAAAAAAAAAACACAAAGATTCCTCTCATGATCAACTGCAATGACTTGCAGAAACATTGCGACTGCAAATATTTGCCTGTATAGTTAAATTTGAGTGAATGAATGAATCTTATCCTTTGAGACTACGTTCCTTCGTGTATCTTCACTGTGTGGCATGTTTTTTAAGAGACAATGGTGTGCTCCAAAAAACCTCCCCCAGATCGGTGAGTAAACGTATTTTAATGGCTCTCACTCTAATTCATCTAAACGTATGTCCTTCGCTTTCGAACTAACAACCAAACACCAGACGCTCACTTGCTATTGCAAAAAACTGTATAAACAAACAACTTTATCTGCAACACCTTTGACCTAGGTGAAGCCAGCCTTAACTACATAGATAATCCAATAGTTGAACAACTATTTGATAGTTGATGAAATACTCGATCGCCCCGATGATATTTATTGGCAAGTCAATATTTGGGGGAAAAAACGTGTTTGTTACTTTTTTTATAACGATTAATGAGTTCATTGGGATTTACATGTTTTATAACGTTCAATGTGTTTCTTGAAAAATAGAATCGGGTCGCACGAGGCTTTCTTACTGATTGTTTGACTTAGACAAATTGCAGTATCCATTTTTATCTGAAAAATCATTTGACTAATGGTCGTCTTTTCTTTTTGCTTTTGTCTTTTCCACTTCCACGATCGACAGGCTTATCTCGATGGCGTATGGACAAATCGGTATGATCCAAGCTGCTGCTGGATTCTTCGTCTACTTCGTCATCATGGCTGAAAATGGTTTTCTACCGCAGCATCTTTTCGGTATCCGAAAACACTGGGATTCGAAAGCCATTAACGATCTCACCGACAGCTACGGCCAGGAATGGGTAAGAATAAACATCACGAATCCTAAACAGTCTAATTGTTGCTGCGAAACGATATCTTCGCGATCGGAACCATTGCCAATCGTGATGAATGGAAATTGAAAAAAGAAACTAAGAAATCATCGCTCAGCACTCGAGAACCGATGCAGATGTTTCGACGTATTTGTTTGCTTACCTGCTAAAATATTAAGAACACCGTAGCACGAATAGAAAACAAAAGAAAAAAAATCGATAAAGTAGCTTTGAATTGTTTGGCCAATTTCTTGTCAAAATGGAAATTTAAAACGCTAGAACGTACTTGATATTTTTTCATTTCTAATGCAATTATTCCGACACTCGAATATTTCACGGATACCACGGTTTGCTTTGTTAATAAATAATTCACGTCTTTCTGCCAACAGACGTACAGGGATCGTAAATCATTGGAGTTTACCTGCCACACTGCGTTCTTCGTATCAATCGTAATCGTGCAATGGGCTGATTTGATCGTTTGTAAAACACGTCGTAATTCGATCGTTCATCAAGGAATGCGAAATTGGGCACTTAATTTCGGTATCATTTTCGAAACGGCATTGGCTGCGTTCCTCAGTTACACGCCCGGCATGGACAAGGGTCTTCGCATGTATCCTCTCAAGTAAGTAAACGAGTTCGAGCTTCGTTTTTTTTCCAATCTTGAAGAAACTGATTAGATAGTTCAGCAAAATCGAGTCACTGAGTCGATCGGACTTCCGTTGAGAACGATTAATAATTGCAGAAAAAAAAATGCAACACGATGTAAAAAATCTTTTCTCTTCGGTAAAAAAAAAAAAAAAAAACTATTCCTAATGCTAATATCACGTTACAGATTCGTCTGGTGGTTGCCGGCCCTTCCATTCATGATCGCAATCTTCATTTACGACGAGACGAGACGGTTCTATCTGCGTCGAAACCCTGGTGGCTGGCTCGAGCAAGAAACTTACTACTAAATACTACGAGTAAAGAATGATAAAAATAACAAAAAAAAAACAAACAACAACCAACAACAACAACAACAACAACTACATCAATCACAACAACAACAACAACAACAAGCGAAGGGAAAGAGTGAAGACTTACGCGGGAACATACATGAGCGTGAAATAAAAATAATTATGATGGAAGTAGATAAAGTAAGGAAAGGCTAAGAGTCACCCACATAAACACATTAAACACGGGGCGTGCTATCCGGATCTAACCGTACTGTCGCGACGAAATGCTGCAGTAGAAGAGTTAATTAACGCCGTTAGAAATACACAAAACAGAGTTTGTCAACCATGGCTTTAGGATATATATCGTATCGTAATCAACAACGACGAGGACGAGGGGACTAGGCACGACAGGAGACGTTTAGCGGATAGCCGAGGATGCTGGAGAAAAGAAAAATGAATAAATAAACTGTACGAATCAACGGAATCGCGAGGATTTTTCGTCAATCATCACCATCAGGAGTTCATCATTGCGAGATAACAACACGTCACTATTCGGAGCCTTCGATCCGCGTACGAGAGCGTGGAGTTAAATAGAACAACAACAACAAAAACAAAACATACGAAATAAATAAATAACAGTACTTTACGACGAGTACGTCGTGGAGTCTCGAAAGTGAAGAATCCAAATGATCGGGATATCGTGTTTTTTTGTTCCGGTTATGCCCGAACTTTGCACCCTCATTATTATATTCCTCGTCCGCCACACTCTCCGAAAAATTAAAAGTAATTATAAATTTAAAAAAGAAGCATAGAGTTCTCTCAGATTACGCCCAGATCGAGAACGTTTAGTGTCATCCTCGTTTATGAGTCCTTTCAGGTGAGCTCAAAACCGAGAAAAAAATAAATAAAACAACAAGAAAAAAGTATTATAACGAGGATAGTGGGTAAAGATTCACTGCCCTTTGATCGACAGTCGAACGTTTATCGTGTTTGTCGTGAAATAAAGGAGCCCCGAGACCGGACACCGTAAGCAACAACAGCAACAGCAACAAGAGAGATGAAGAAATATTGGTTTCAATGCTACTGCTAGATTGAGGAGATAATTGCTAGTGCGACAGTAGAAAGTGCAAAATCCGAGTCAGCGCGTAATCGTTTGAGAATCGCGCCATAGACAGGGCCTAAAGGTATGGACGGTTTACGGAGAAACAAATTATTTTAACTCACACTCACACACACACACGCGCCCGCGCACACACCAATTCGAAAAGCGCCATGGAAAAAAATATCGTATTAAGCACGAGCATTCAATAAATAAGAAAGAAGTTAATCACTTCGATGTCCCATAACGTTTTTTGACTTCATCGTTCGAAATAAGCGGAAATAACAAAACAATTAATATTGGCAGCCAAACGGTATGGAACGTACGAACACGAGTTTTTTCAGCATCGATGAAGTCGGAGCGTCACTAACGATCCGTGCAAATTTAAGTAGCAAACGAATGAATTGAACAAAAAAAAACGAAATCCTACCAATAACCTGTGGCTGACGAGACGGGACGGTTGGGGGTGGCGAGGGAAGGAACGGAACGACCGCGGAACGGAGAGCTAATGGCGAATAATGTGCAGCGCGTCTTGTGATACCGGAAAACAAATTCATAGAAAACTGTTAATTAGCAAATATTGTAAAAAAAAAAAAAAAATCATAAAATTAAAATGAAGAATCAGTACAAGTTGTAAACTTGAGTTAATTGTCGAAGGGAAAGAATAAAGATGGGCGTGGATGGCAGGTTAAAAAAATGCGTTTCAAAATCGCAGCAACATTCAAAATTCGTATAATTCGCAAGTTAATCAACAAGTATGAAAAACAAAACAAACAATAGATGTCAAAGCTCGTGAAGACGAGGAAAGGACACAAGTACGCTAGACATTGGCACGCCCTAGTTTCAAAACAATATAATAAACTCATGAATAATTAACTAATGGAATTTGAAAGAGGAAATAAAATGCGCGTATTCATTGTTATCGGCGAGTAATGTCGTTGGGTTCGAGTCTTATCCGAAGTAGCAACGATGAGATCGCATCGCGTATGACGAGATAATCGTTATAGTGGAAAAGAACGTTCAAGAGTCAGTCATCATGACAGAAAAAATAAACACACACGTTCGCGACACAATTTTGCAAAATACAGACAAAAATATTCAGAGAATAATTAACGTGTGCGGTTGACGAAGAAAAAGAAAATTATGAGAAGATATACTGTTGAGATTCGTGTGTGTGTGTGCGTGTGCGTGTATGCGTGTGTGTGTGCGTGTGCGTGTGTGTGTGTGTGTGTGTGCGTGTGTGTGCGCGTGCTACGTGGGTTGACGAGATTGTAACGGGCGATGAATAGTATAAATATTAGCGATTAAATCATTTAAAAAATAACGAGTTTTTAAATTAAGAAACGAAAAACAAAAGAAAATAAAAATAAACACGTTATTTAATTATGCGAAGGGTCAACATGATCGCGAGAATGGCTTATTTCGGTGATAAAGGGAACCGCAAGGAATGAGGATGGCAGGTTACGTTGGATCACGAGCCAGAAGGAATGATGAGGATGTTATCGATCAAATGTTTAATAACGAATGAGGATGGAGAATGCTTGCGGAATGGCAAGCCAAGAACTACGATACGATGATGATTATGAGGGTGACTATAATGTTGATGATGATGATGGTGATGATGATGATTACGATTATGAGGGTGACGACGATGACGATGGTGATGATAATTTCGACAAGACGAAAGAACAAGTGTGAGAGGCGCTTGGTACAGAGAATAGTAAAAAAATGAAGTTAAACAAACAAAAAAAAAAAAAGAAAAGGTCGTAGCCGTAGGTGATGAGAAAAGGAGCTAGATGGGGAATGACGATAAATGGAAAATCGCAAAAAAAAACACGAAAACCACAAAAAAATAAGGAAAAAACGCAAAAAAAATCCAGTAAAGTAGGTTGAAACTAAAAATAAAGGTAAAGAAAAACAATACATTCATTCTCTTAGTTTTTTTCATAGATTTAACGCCACAACGGGAAAGCTCGCTTTGAATCATTGCCCCGGAACGCCGAACGCCCTGTTCTCAGCCCGACGGTTAATTCATTCAACAAGAAAAAAAATAACAGAATATCAACCACAACAACAATAACAACCAATAAAAACAATCGTCTAGCGCGCTCCTTACTAAAGTGACTTAAAGGCCTGCCAGACACGCGACTCCCGCCGGATAGATGGACACCGCATTGATCCTAGATCGTACAAATACGAATACGCGCGATGCTTGATAAAAAATTGAAAAAAAAAAAAAGGAATAGCAATGAATGGAAAATGGATAATAATGAGAAAGTTGGACGCGTAAGGGAAAAAAAACGAGATATTGTCATATCTGATTGTAAAGCATGCGTAGGAACGCAGAGAAATGATAAAATAAAATCAAACGAATGATAAACATGGAAAAATTGGGTGAAGGAACAGACACGATTATCGCCCGGCTGCCAAGTCCAAAATAAATGCCCAAAGTGTTCATATTTGAGGTGTTCTCTCGAGGTGTCGTACAGGCGTCCAACACGCACACTTTCTCTTTCTCTCTCTATCTCTCCCTCTCTCTCCCTCCGAAGCGAAAAACCATAATTCTCCATTGGCAAATAAAAAAGAAAGAAAAAATACAGCGAGTTACACGGAGAAGACACGGAGTTGAAAGAGGAAAACAAAAAGATACACACTCACATGTTTTTCCGTCACCGTTCTTCCTGAACGCTGGGAATAACGCGAGCTCCTCGGCTCTTCCGATATTTTCTGTTAAATCGCTCGCGAGGAGCTGTGCGAATTTTCCGCCGAGATGGATAGATTTTTTTACTGTCGCAACAACAACTAGCGTTAAAACGAAAAAAAAAAACAAACAAACAAACAAACAAAATAAACGAACGAATAAAAACATCATTAGGCTCGTTTGGGCAAGAGACTACAGGGACAAAATACGATAATAACAAAAACAGCTGTAATAATAACAGAGAAAATCCGGAAGGTCATTGAATGTTGGTTAGTACGTTACGCGGTTCGATTCTTACCTAATTCGCGATTTCGATTTTGCCCCGTAACGATCGTCCTCATCCGCGTGTTCGATAAAAACAAAACAAAAACAATAGACCGCAAGAAAACGTATAAAGAATGGGGGGAAAAACGGATTTGTCGAGTGTCCACGCGACGTAGTACAAGGCACTGACGATCAACGAAAAGGGTTCCGGCAATGACGCTTTTCTAGTCGTTTTTTCTTTTTTCTTTACTTTGCTGTTCGTCTTTTCTTTATTTCTTTGTTCGTAATAAATGCGGTAAACGCGCGTGAATGATATGCAACATCGAATAAAAGTGGATAATGAGACAAAAAGGAAGAAACAAGTTCCCGCGGTTGTCGACAGGGTGTTCTGTGTCGGGGGCGTAGGAGCCCAGAAAACAAAAAAAATGGAAAAAAAATAAAAAATTAATAAAAATAAAAATAAATGCTTTGCCGTCGTGCGCCGCCTCACACTTTAGGCTAATAATTTAAATATTAACGATAATATAATTATTATTATAATAATTATAATAATATAATACATGTTACTATAAGATATTATTAGATGTAATTATTATATATGGTTAGTTTAGATCGTGTTGTTGAAAAAACAAAAAAAAAACAAAAAACAAAGTACGTATAAGCGAAAAAAAATGAAGCAGAAGTATTGAAGAACAAAAGAAAAACGATAAAAAAGACAAGAAAAACCTGGGTGCAAGAAGATTTGGGTCTAAGACCACGATCTGCGGCGGGCTGAGCTGGGCACGCGACGCGCTGTCCTTGATTGCGTTTCGTTGCGTTGCGTCGAAAGAAAGAATAAAACTAAAATCAAGATCGAATTTCTCGATTTTTATGGTCGTGTCGTGGCGTCGAGAGGACAAGACATCGTTCTAACTTTCATGAGTCGCGTTACATTCCATTATTTTCGCTGCTTCTTTGAATTATATCTTTGTGAAGGGAGCAATTTTTCAAATTGCCTGTCGCTTCTCCTTCGTTCATTGTGCGAAACAATGAAACAAATGAGAAAATGTCAGGATTGAGCTACAGAGCATCCGTTATCGCGCTGCGCAGAAAGGAGGAAAAGGAACATATATATTTCGACGAATGTCGCGGCAATCTGCTCGGTCCGCCACAATGCGACAGAATCATTGAATGATTATTAAATTAAAACAAAACGAAAAAAAAATAAGAATTATTAAAAAGAAAAATAATTTAAACAAAATCGAATAATGTTTTATTAATATTGTACATATTTTAAATAATAGAAGACGGACATTACAGATCGTGCGTGACTGGGGACCCACAAATGGCGATCGGCACAACAAAAAAACCGTGTTACCGACCGCCTTTATATAAGCGGGTCCTTGCCCTTTAAACTTTTTTTGTTCAGCGCCACATGTAAACACACAATTATTACGTGCGACACGCTAGCTCGCATGTACACACGTACACATCCACACACTCGACATACACCCAACCACCCACACACACACACACACGAGCAATTACACGGAATATAAATGAAAATAAAGGATGAAAAAAATTGTAATCTCCGATGTGTTACAGCCTAAATGAATTTAAAGAAAAAAATCAACAGTACACCAGCTACAACAGCATACACCGATCAACACGTGCACACACCGCTCTATCAACCTCTATATCGAATAATACAACCCTCTGATTGACGATTTCTTTCATATGATTATTCAATAAGTTCTGTTTTCACACATAAATGCATTAAGGAGGAAGCGAGAGACATTGTCCAACCCAAGTGTCATTACTTTTGATGTTAAATAAAAAATACATAATTAATAATGCGCTTATGTATATGTTACGTCCCTTCAATCCTTCGTTATATTTAAGGAGAGGTTGACTACGTACGACCAGATAATGAGAATTAAATAAAATTTGGTGAAAACTTTCTTTAGAATCAAATACGATGACACCATTTTTTTCACATTTTTCGTCTACATAATTGTCGAATAATTGGAGCTCACAATATGCAAAAGATAGACCTTTATATATCTGATTCCTATGTAGTAGTAATGGAGTTTTTCCCATGCATACCCTTCTCGGGTTTTTACATGTTCGAGTTTTTTTTCCACATTATCTCACAATTTTTGTTATTATCCCCCAATTTTTCTTTTTATTCCACACTACTTTACTCGATGGACCTACTGTTTTACGTGGGTTCCGAACCACAGAGAGTACAGCTTGGAACACTTAGAAAAATCCATTGGTGTCGGCGGCGGGAATCGAACCCGGGGCCCGCTGTGTGGGAGCCGGGCCTGATTCCTATGTTTATGCATGTAAACTCTAGTGTTCAATTACTCGAAAACTATGTAGAAGAAAAATCTTAAAAAATTTGTATATTCATATTTAATGCTAAAAAATATAGTCACCAAATTTCATTAAATTCTAATCATTTTGAATTTTCCGATGCTTTTAACATGGCAACATTGTTGTGTGTAGCCACCCTCCTCAAACTCGAACACTGCTCCCTGGGTCGCGGAAGTACAACAGAGCGAATTGAGGAGCAGGCTCACGAGGCTGTAGAAAACTCAACTGTGTCAGAAAATAATTCACACGAGTTGAAGGCGCAGAAATCTTGTCGACTTCTACAACGGAGAACACCCAACGGGAAGACAACGATTTCTTCTCTAAAGCGGATTAATCCTGAGGCTTGCGATTGCTGCTTGGACGAAAAAGAAATCCTGAGACCTTTCTTTAATTTATTCGAATCTGCAAAAACTATGCAAATGATTTCGATTTAATTCCGTACACAACTGCAGAGCACTTTGTTTCTCTGTGTGAATTTAATTTTTGTTTCTGTTTCGAACGAAAAATTACGTACAAAATAGCAATGTTTTTGTGGAAAGTTTATATACGAAATTGCTGAGTGGAGTTACTTCAGGAACATCCTCACGATAAGTTTGATATTGGTATTTTCGTTTATTGGTAAAAAAGAGTAACGAAATATTTAAATACAGGTAAAACGAACAACATTTCTTTAGTGCAATGTAACAAGTAGAATTTTTTGGAATTTACGTATCCATATCGGCAAATTTTTTCCTATCTTTTGCCAAATTTTTCTTCCGCAATCGTTGCATATGTTTTTTTAGCTTGCCAGAGTTCTTAAGTTGCTCGTACTGCGCTTCCATGCTCAGTATTTTCTTCTCAGCTGTAAAAGGAGTTTGTTAGACAGTGATTTATCAGATAACTGGGTCGGTCGATTGATTGAAGAAAAGATAGAAACTTACATTTCTTTTTGAATACCGGTTTTTCGCCTTGTTTTATCGCTTCAGCAATTTCATGCTTTTCCTCAACTTCCTTTTCTTGACGCTCTTTCAGTTTTTTCTCTTCTCTTAATTGATTTTCCAGTCTCTGAATCAAATACTTGATCTTTTTTATTTCTTTGGGATCTTCAGTGTCGGCGAGTTGCTTTTTGAGAGCTTGGAGATCTTGCTCTTTGAGTTTACTGACAAAGCTGTAGGCGTTCTTGAACGCCTTTTCGTTGAATGTACCGCAAAGACTGTCGAACCTTGGATCACGAGGTGCATTCTTTTTCGTCTTTGGCATTTCGCTGAAACGGGAAATTGGCTTCTTGGAAGATATTTCGCGCGGCCTATTTTTGTTCTCCCGTTTGAACGTCCCCTTTGACCCCCTCGATTTTGTACCAAACATTGCTTCGTTGTAAACTTTGGAGCCCAATTTTTCCTTCAACTTTTCAAGATCTTGGAAACTGAGGCGCGATAGTTCTTGGCGAATTTCACTCTGAAACAAATTTGTCTTTTACTCATTCTGTTGAAACTTACAAGAGTTCAAAATTTACACAAGAAATGATTTTTATTCTGGCCTCGAGTACCGGCCACTTTGTTCTGGAATGTGAGATTATGGAATTGCACGTGCAGATTTGGAGGTTAAATACTGTAAACACACAGAGCCGCTTTTTAGGCTAATCGTAACTGTTTATCGTTTTATCTACTACGCTACGAGATGAACTTTCTTAAAGCTGCACTTTTCTTTGTTATCGAAAATGTGGACACGAAGATTAAGTATAAATGGTTGTTATTGATTTGTATAATTACGAACTCGATCTTTATCCGTTTCGAGGAATTTTTCATCGTCACTCATTTTGCTGCTAAATTTATAACGTCACTTGCTTCCTCTTTGGATAACTACCCGAGTTCACCTGTGGCGAGGTACGCAGTGAACGCACTGAACTGTAACCTCAAAAATGTGCGACAACGGAGCGACTAGCTTCCGAGAAGTACTGGATTAATATTGTTGGTATTTGTTTTACAACAATCGAGGAATAAATTGGAAGTGATGCTGATTATTCATAAGACCTACGTTCCTTAATGAACGGTCAAAAACTGATACCAAACATTTGTTTATACGTCATAGGGTTTTTTTTCGATACAATGCTGCGTGTGCCTTTTTCCTTTGCTAGCACCCTTTGGTCGAGCGCGTGTTTGGCTCATCGTTCATCGCAAAGTGTCATCTCTCCACGCGGTACTGTACGGACCGCATTTTTTGAGGCTATACACGGCAGTATTGTGCAAAATTGCATCGAGAACCCTGTTCATTGTTCAAAATGACGGAAAGCGACGACGACGAGCCTCAATTGAGTCAAACGACTTTGGCTGCTCTGCAAGATTTTTACAAGGAACGTGACGAGCATGAAAAACAGCTGAACAAAATATTGACTGAACCGGGAGAATCGACGGACGACGTCGTCGTCGACGTCACGTTCGAAGAGAATTGGGTCAGTTGGTAACCATGAACAATCGATATCCTATTTTTTTTTCAACTAGATATTTGAATTGTTGCTAAAGAAAATATTTCGTTGATTTCAGCAATTGAGCCAATTTTGGTACGATGAAAAAACCGTCGATATGCTCATAAAAGGCGCCATTAAATCGACTCCTCCAGAGGGGAAAATTGCTCTAGTTTCTTGTCCAACTTTGTACAAGAATTTAAAAAAAGAAGCTGGCGATAGAACCGGTAGTTGTTATAAATTGATGTTGATAATGAAATTATTTTCCAAACATTTGGCAGAAAATCTAGAATGTTGATTATTGTTTATGGTTTTGAAATTTTTGAATAGTGACTCTTTTCGAATATGACCAGAGATTCTCAGCTTTTGGAAAAGACTTCGTTTTCTACGATTACAAATCACCTCTTATGGTTCCTCGTGAAATGTCCAGTGGTTATGACCTCGTCATTGCTGATCCACCCTTCCTCTCTGAGGAATGTTTAACCAAAACATCGGTAACAGTCAGGTTTTTGACGAAAAATAATTTCGTCATATGTACAGGTAATCCTTTCAGATTTTTGACTCAATGTGTGCGATTTCAACCCAACAACAATTGACTCAACATTTATATTTTTGATGGCAATGTAGGCGCAGTGATGGCGGATCTGGTCGAGAGACTTTTGAGCGCGAAAAAATGTATTTTCGAGCCTCACCATAAAAACAATTTGGCCAACGAGTTTTGGTGCTATTCCAATTTCGACTTCGACGGAGCTTTGAATTAAAACACATGTTTTTTTTTTAAACCTTGTCAAATGATATGTAGTGAAATGTTTTGAATAAATGAAACACGCAATGTGGTATGAAAATCAATTGAGGTACAAAAACGATACAACGCAATAAAATTTTCATAAATATGGAAAAGATTGCTAGATAGAAATTATTTTTTTCTCATGCAAGGAAGCACTGCGTGAGACCAAGAGAATAGAACCCGCTCGTATGCAAACAACATTTTGGCGGAATTAGGTTAAGAGTAAATATTTAGTGAAAATTGTGATTAATTAAATGACATTCGAGTCAAAAGGAAATTCAATATAAACGAGTATTACGCCATGGCGGAACGAGAAATGCGAAAGGACGCGAAAGCTGTCGTGGGGAGCGGGGGATTGAGAGGGGATCGCTAAAACAGAGGAACGTTGTGAAATGGAACGTAAAAAAATGGTTAAGGTATTATTGCGCCGTTGAAGTGAAAAGTTCCTAGATCTTAACAAGGGGGTAATATCGCAAGTCGCAAAAGACCGATGGACCCCGGTATTGTTTGCGATAAAAGAAGGCACGCCATGGGAAGCGTAAATATTTACATCATTTGAGGTCGTTCGTTGGGGGTTCAAAAATTTTGTTTGTTTGTTACGATGATCGACGGAAACATATCAATGGAGGAGGACACCGAGTTACGGGACCTCGTGGTGCAAACACTCGAGAATAATGGCGTTCTCGCCAAACTACGGGTATGACGATATATGCGTTGCTTTTTGTATCCGAGCTAAAAGGAAACACATGCCAATTTTTGAAGGTTATGCGATCAATCGTTACATTCCGCCATAGAAAAAAAAATTCTCTAATTATTTTGTCGTCGTTCTTCGAACTTCCATTTCTCCTTCATGAACAATTTTTCCAAAAACTTGTTATGTTTTTCACACAGGCTGAGCTCAGGGCAAGTGTTTTTCTGGCACTCGAGGAACAGGAAACTGTTGCGGTAAGTTTTTATATGCGATTTACAATAAAAAGAAATCCACATCAAATTGATGTCAATTTTCAACTTTTCTTTCACCCTGAACTTTTCATTTGCAGGGCAAAGAAAAAAAAACTCCATCGCACAAAATTCCAATCATTCTGGTTACTGATTCCATTTTTATTTATTACAGAATCCAGAGCCATTACTCAACGAAACGGTGAAACAGTACCTGGGCAACGAGAATGGAAAATTATTGTTTTCCTTAGTTAGAGAGTTTCTCGAATACTTTGGACTCGATTACACCATATCCGTGTATGATTCTGAAACTTATTTTGGAAAGGAGTACGACTATCCAGGGAGAAACAAATTGTCTGAAAAACTAGGTATCAGTACCAACGAGCCGCTGCTTGGAGAAATCCTCAAAAGCAGCATCAGCGGTGCCTTCAACAATTCCCAAAAAGTATGAGCACGCTTGAATTCATTTGAATCTTCATTAAGCCTTGACCCTAAAAATTTTCTGTTACTCATTGCTTGGAACTTAATGGCAACGAATTTTCTGGCATATTATTTCCGTTTTAGTCAAGAAATAAATTCAGGGCCATAAAGTATGGATAATTTAGTAAAAAAAAAAAAACAAACGAAAACTGCAAATCCATCGAAATAGAACGATTTAAAAAACGCTTCGGGTCAGATTGACCCGATATGCACTTATAGAAGGTGTACAATCGGAGGGTCAAGTTCTTTAGAGTCTTGTTGATTTTCAGAGTTCATTGGAAAATTCTTTTCCTGATATTTTCGCGTTTTCGACGAATTACTTTCTTAAAAAAAAAAAAACTCTGCAGTCTCTGAAATTATTCGACTTTGCTTCTGCACCATCAGAAAACGTAAAAAAAAAATATAGATTCTCCAAAAATTTGGTACATCCATGGTTCCTTGAGGTGTAACTTGTATTTTTTTGTTTTTTTTTTCGAATATGAAATTTCTTTGAGAAACGAGGCGAACAGTTTTAAGGTATAACTATCGCAGAATCGGTTGATTTAGGATTTTCTTGAAATTTAGTGTAAATATTCTTGACATTAAAACGAACAACTTTCCTATGAGACGAAACATTTTCTGCCGTCTAGAATTTGAGATATTTCATTTCCAATTTTATATTTTTCCCATCTAAACGCATGTAAATTGAAGTGACGTTTCGTTAAAAAAGTTGCAAGAAAAAACAAAAGAAACGCCACTTCAATTTACATGCGTTTAGATGGGAAAAATATAAAATTGGAAATGAAATATCTCAAATTCTAGACGGCAGAAAATGTTTCGTCTCATAGGAAAGTTGTTCGTTTTAATGTCAAGAATATTTACACTAAATTTCAAGAAAATCCTAAATCAACCCATTCTGCGATAGTTATACCTTAAAGCAAAGCACAGCGCTGTGAAAGATTCCGGAGTTGAGTAGAAACAGAAACGAGATTGTTTGGTTTTCGGTTTTCAGAGCAACTTTGGCGACTCCAGACTAAACAAAACGAACGAAACGTCAACAAATTTTTCTAACGCAACATTCGAAATTTCGGTACCAAAAGTCGTTCACAACAAGGAATCAACTTCATTGTCAAACGACAATGATTCGTCCGACAAGGCCGAGAGTATATCGGTCGCTAGTCCCGATTTACCAATAAACGTGACAATAACGGATAAGAAAAAAATAGTGAACGAGAGGTCGGTGGAGACGTCGAGCAGCGAATCACACAAGAAATCGACACTCAGGGATTCTAATGAGAGTTTGGAGGAGCATCATCAAGACTCGGGATTGGCCGATGGGACAGCCAATAACAATGTACTATCGAGTCAATTATCCGTTAGTCCAAATAATCAAAATCTGACGACGAACAACAGCCGGAAGCAAGAGACCAAAATAGACAAAGATACGAATATAATAAACAAAAGTGAGCAGCTTATAAAGTTCGACGAGAGCGTAGATAGCGAAAGAGAGATTAATCAAAATGAAGGATTCGAGACAAAGCAAAGAAACACGGATTTACGAATAACGAATAATGCTCAGAACATTAAAATCATTGATGCGGAAAACAATTTCGAAAAGACTGTTTTTTTCGAGGAGATAATAGTCGACGGTAAGAGACAAAAAGTTGGAGATGGACGAAAAAACGAAACTCTCTTGGGAGAATTGCCGCCTCTCGCGCCCAAGAGTAATTCTATTTTTGGCGATTTGCCACCGTTGAATGGTAAAAAAACAAACATCAACGACTTGAAAGAACTCATGGACATTGGTCTCGGTAAGTCGAAACTTAACAACCGATCTCAATTTCTCTTCAAAATGATAATAATTTAAAAAATAAATCATTTTCAATGTCGTGACAATCGAATGAATAACAGGAGGCGATGGCGGTGACAATTACGAGGAAGATTTCGTCTCGTCAGCTTCCGGTAGCGCGAATGAACAAAGTCCAGTCAAAGAGTCCGATGGTGGGTCGCCGGATCGAAACACGGCAATGTTATCGAAAAAAATAAAGCAGGAGAAGAGCCATAGCGCCAAGGGAGACGATTTGAGCGAGGAGATTGACGAGATCGAAGAAGTATTCAGCAACGCGTCTTGCGTAAGTCTAAATCCAAATATTTACCCCTCGAGGACCACACTGTACACACACGGGGGTCTCCATGACCCATACAGTTTCGCCCCTTCAAATAAAACCCACAAACAAATAAATAACTACGTACAATCATCGTTTAAACTTTCGTTGGAAAAACTGCAGAAAACGGAATGTTAAGGAGGTTGGCTTCGTACGACCATATGATAAGGATTTAATAAAATTTGCTCATTACATTCTTTAGAATCAAATACGATGACACAATTTTTTTCAAATTTTTCGTCTACATAATTGTCGAATAATTGGAGCTCACAATATGCAAAAGATATACCTATATATATCCGATTCCTATGCTTATGCATGTAAACTCTAGTGTTCAATTGCTCGAAACTATGTAGAAGAAAAATGTTTAAAAATTTGTATATTCATATTTAAAACTAAAGAATGTAGTCACCAAATTTCATCAAATTCTAATCATTTAGAATTTTCCTACGCTTTTGACATGGCAACATTGTTGTGTGTAGCCAATCTTACTCGCGCGATCGGTAACAATCCCCCTACACGTTTTATTTGGAGAGACTGAATATTTCAAGATAAATATTAGTTACACGTTGTTCTCATTTCACCAGATAAGAAGATGTAACCTTTGTTTTTCTTAAGGTATAACTATCGCAGAATGGGTTGATTTAGGATTTTCTTGAAATTTAGTGTAAATATTCTTGACATTAAAACGAACAACTTTCCTATGAGACGAAACATTTTCTGCCGTCTAGAATTTGAGATATTTCGTTTCCAATTTTCTATTTTTCCCATCTAAACGCATGTAAATTGAAGTCGCATTTCTTTTGTTTTTTCTTGCAACTTTTTTAACAAAACGTCACTTCAATTTACATGCGTTTAGATGGGAAAAATATAAAATTGGAAATGAAATATCTCAAATTCTAGACGGCAGAAAATGTTTCGTCTCATAGGAAAGTTGTTCGTTTTAATGTCAAGAATATTTACACTAAATTTCAAGAAAATCCTAAATCAACCCATTCTGCGATAGTTATACCTTAAACTATGAAAGGTTTCTGAGAAAAACGTGTATCTACTTATTGGTTATTTCTCTCGCACTCTCGCGACTGCTAGATCACCTTAAGAGTTTTCATGAATTTGCAAGACCTCAGTGTGGTGTTCGATGGTGTGAAAAAAGTAAGAGTTGTAATTCTTACGAGATACTGATGGGAAACATTGAAAATGAAATATTCGTTGCAGCTCGAAGACACCAGCGGAGATAACGGTATATCGAATTTTGCATAAGGTATTACCGTAGACTATAACGACGTCGTGTAATTTTAATTTGCGTTAAACGAGAAAGCAAAGAAATAAGTAACGTAGATATAAGGTTGTAAGCGTCTAGTATGCGGAAACATTGGTTTACACTCCTAACTCTGGTAAGCGATATCCTATTAAGACATTAACGTCTTTAACGCATATGCTGCTGATAGAAGAAGAAAAAACGAAGAAAATAACAAATTTAGCAGTCTAAATGTCCATGGTGGGACACATTACACACTGCCAGATTTGGGGCTCAATATTTTTTAAGATATGCGCTGCGAACGAGCGTAGTAGGAAAAACGGTCCACACTGCATTGTGTTTTTTCTCTCCATTTTCGTTCCGACTATGATCTACTTTGTAAATATTGAAAACAAACCACAAAAGAAAAAAAAAACACGATGAAACTGAACAAAATATTTTTGTACACTTTCTAACTGTCAATCAAAAACTCGGTCCTTCGTTGGGCCCGAAATAGTGTCTCCTGAACATGCATATTTTCTTGTTTGCTGCATTTTTGGACAATTTTCCTCCTGCGTTATTCCGCGGTAAATGCGCTTAGTATTACTACTCGTATTTATAACCATTAGGGGTGAAACGCATGAACGAAAAGAAGCTTCACAACTCAAGGTCTGAAAGAACGTTCACGTCTTACGTTTTCGTCCCGGAGATGCACTGATTTTTTTTTTTCTATATCCTTCGTTCGCCTTGGTAGGAAACAAATGAAAAAAACAAACAAACGAACAAACAATCCAAACTAAAGAAAAAATATTACATTTCACACGTACACGAACACTCACTCACACACGTACACACCGTGCACATTAAATTGCGACTGAACTTTGTGCATTACCTCATTCAACTAAAGTTAACTCGAATGGTATTCCTTGAAACGATACCTGTAAATCATCCGTCTTATACAATGGATTGCCTAAAAAGATCCATGCAAATTATTTTCTCGACTATAAATGGTGCTACGTGTTTGAAAGGACGAAAATTATTTATGGAAGTTAAAGTTATCCGAGTAAAAAAGTAAAAGGAAATAAAGGAAAACAAAAGTAAGAAAAATTAGGTGCTCACATATATTTTCTTGGATACGTTCGTATCGCAAGATGTTTACAAACCGAAGGAAGAAAAAGCAAACGAACAAAAACCACTTAGAATACGACGTGATTTTTTGGGCAATCCAGTACAATATGAAATATACAAAAATAAACAATGTCAATGTCATTTGCGTCAGCGTAAATGGAAAAACGAAGAAAAGGAGCGCGAGGGAGGGAGAGAGAGAGAGAGAGAAAGAAAGATTTAATAAAACTCAAAGCGGTACAGTACACCCCCGTATAAACTTGCAATAAATTTCAAGTACAACCGAATAAGTGGATCAATTGGGATGCACGACAAATCAAAACCCTTTTGTAAAGAAAAAACAAAATGTGTAGGAATGTTGTCATCTTTACAAGAAAAATACTTCACGAAAAACAGTTCGAACACTGTCGAGAGACTGGAGAAAACGTCGGGATAATTAATATTGTAAAACCGATTTACATTATCGTAACTTTGTTTGTAATAAGCGACAAGTCCTGTGTAAGGTACGAACCTCAAGCTCGCTAAATACAATGGGCTCGAGACCAACCCGATGCGGCGTATCATCGAGCTAAACATTTCAAATGCAAAAAACAAAACGCAAGTAGGAAAGAAAAGCAAAGAAAAGAAAGAAAACAGGTGTGTTCCTGGCCAATCAGCGTGGTTACATTCTATTATCCGTACAGGACATTTTTATCATCGAATTAATCAAAATCGGTACTGCATCTAAACATTCCCACATTTCGTAGACAGTAGGAAACACACACATTCCATGCTTAAGATATTTTTTAATTGGCTAGCAATAGCAAATGCTGTACAATACTAGTATTTTTCACCGTAGTTCGTAAGAAGCAAGGGTACCCAGCGAGAAAACTCTAGACAACAAAAACAACGGGCCAACAATATTTTATGCATTTTTTTTCTCGTTCACTATTTCGACTCAGAGCTTCATCAAAATTTGTGCTCGTGAAATGATCTTTAGTCTCGTTTGGAAACTTACTTACAAAACATTTCGAGAAACTACGCGATTTCATGGAAAGGACCAAGTTAAAAAATAATAGAGAGAATTTTAGTTGAATTTGAACGACCCAAATTGTTATTCAACGTGAGCCTGGTCTCTCGTGTTGAAGCAACGTTGAATTTTTAGTTTTCTCGTAATTTTGCCCTTTTGTAACGAGGGACTCGTATCCGTTTAGTTATCTTGCTAATTTCTTGTTGCGCTACAACAAATCTTACATCGTTATTCTGTACAACGCTCGGAAAAATAAAACCGGACGAAAATAAAGAAAGTAGTGGACGCAAAGAAAACACATAGAGAAAAAAGAAATCATACGCGATCAAGTATTAACGAAACTATCCACAGTGCGTGTACTGTCCATAGAGAAGCACAGATAATCACTTTGTAACCACGTTGAAAGATTGGTAGCTATATCGTGCCTTTTAGCGAGTATGAAAACAACTTAAATATTTAATTATAGTAAACAAAAGAAAACAATGCAAATAAATAACTGTGGAATTGTGGGTTTTCATAAAACATTGTTGTTTTTGTTATTTATCATTTATTTTCATTTTTTTATCCGCCACGGAGATAATTGTATTCGTGTATATGATATGCGACGATACGGAGCTTGACAAAGTATTTCAGAATCCAACTTTCATTGCGAAATATGAAAATCATTTTTCCCCGTTCGTCAACGAGCCAAAAAGGAAAATCCATTCACAATACTTTGTTGCGCTCCGGACAAGACTAAACTTCATGTTATCCATTTTGTAAAGATTGTTTAGCACTTGACTGCTTTAGTTTACACCTGCAAGTACGTTTTATTCTTTTTTTCTTTTTAATCTTCATTTTTACTCTTATTTCCTTCATCATTTTTCTTCTGTACAATTTGGTTTGAAAATAAAAATTATTTTTAGGAACTTGGGAGAATTTTTTACAACAGTTTCATCGTTCTGTTTCAATCGCAACGCTCTTCATTTGTTCGACTGGATATATTCATCGATAGGACGAATCCTATCACAACGGTATATTTCTTTATGGTGTATCTATGATTGTACCAGCGGCAATTTTCAACCACTCTTCACGGTTCAATGTTCAACTATGTAATGCATTAACAATGAAGAGTTCGACTTTCTGTAAAAGATAAACGTCAGGTGAAATAGAGAGTACTACAGCGCGAATAGTTGCTATTCCAGCACAAAAATTTATCGCAATTATACTAATAACTACTAGTACGAATAATAATTATAAAAATTTATCGATGTCCATGCCACAGACTTACGAACGAAAATTGTACAGAGTTCGCACGAGTATCGCGTCCGAAATCCTAGTACGCGGTCCTCTCACTTTGGACTCTTTCTTTCAAACTCGACGTTGCTCTGTTCCTATTGTATTATCGTGTAAATCGAGAGAACGAAATAACAAAACGAATACAAAATATGATTATTGTACTTTACAAACACAATGACGTATTTATATATTATAAGCCTTAATCAAATGCATCACGATTATTTTTATGTTTCTCCTACAGAGGAACAGTAACTTGTGGTCGATTTCTATCGCACGTAAATCTTTTTCATTTATCTATCAATTAGATGCATTTCCTTGACTTTTTGACACTCAACCAAAACTAAAGACAAGTTGGTGGTCGAAATGAAATTGCTTAGCAACTGTTTTTGTTTTTTTACTCATTACTTTCGTTCATTTAACATTTCAATAGCTCAAAATTATTCGTTGACCAGATAAAATTGGGAGAATTTTTGAATTTATCCAGAAAAGACGATCTATTTTGTTGAGAAACGATTTGGTGCATAATTTTTTGTTTTCCCTTGACGTTTCGAGTTTTATCTTTCAATTTTCTCTCGTTTATTTCCCTGCATTCCCTCTCCAACCATCGAGCATAATATCGAAGTGGAGAAATCGATATGAACAGGAAGATGAGTAAAGAAAAACTTTGGGAGATTGTTTACTTGTTTCTACAAAAAATTGTGCTGTGGCTCAGTTGAGAATTCATGGTTGAGAATCAGTTATTGGTTTCGTTGCGATTCCCAGCCAAAATTGAAACTTTGGGAATTATGAGGAAATATTTAATTTCGATCAATCAGTCAGTTTCTAGTATTTACGAAAATTCTGCTACTCATTTCGCTCAAGGATGCCTGACACTCTGAAAAATTTTATGTTCTTCTGTTGTCTGAATAACTGATTTTCATTTTTTTTCAAAATACCAAAGGCACCCAAGGAAAACTCGCAATTGCTATTTTTTCCTCATCACTTTTCCTCCCGTTAAGCAATTGTTGGATCGCCCTGAGCATTTGCACAGTTTCTTTACCATTTTTTTTCAGTTTGTACTGAATTCCTGAATATTCGAAAAAAAAATTCGCAATGTGGTTATGGTTCTTCGTTGAAATACAAGAATAGAGTGGACAAATATCGATTACAACAAAAAGAAAGTGTTTATTTTTTCAAAGCATTTTATCTATTTACATTCGATTTCGTTCCCGTTGCAATCTGTCGCTGTAGGCCTTGGAAACAACGTTAAAAGCGTCCATGTATCGATCCATACACATAGCGACACATTTCTGCAACAATAAAGAAATTATACACATATTTCCAGCGTGCCAACATAAAGTATATATATATACATGTGTGTGGGTCGAAATTGAAAAAATTTACGAGTAGGGAAATCTTTTAGGTTAGGTTCGACAACGTTAAAATCGTGTACCTGTTCGGAACTGTCTAACGAGGTACCAGGTTTCGTGACACACTTTTTGAAGCACTTTTCCGTCATTTTCTGTATAAAACAACAAACAATGCTGCAATTAATGTATGATCCGAAAGAAAATATTGAGAAAAACGAGCACATCAACAAATTATGCAATGCACTACCGTGAGTAATTCTTGTGCATTAGCGAGGGCTATTTCTTGTTTAACTTGTTGCATGAGTTCATCTCTGTCGACACCTGACAAGGCTCCCGAAGCAATTGAATCCATTTTTATATCAATTCAAAATTGATGTTAAAACTTGACTGTTAATACAACTGATATAACTCTGACCGCCTTAACCAACAAAAAAGTGTACGGAGGAACAAGCAGACGAGAGTGATCCGTCCGCCGGGTGTGCTGCGTGATATCGCGATTGCGCGGATGCTTGAAGTTGACCCCGTTGAAAACGTTCGATTCGATTAATCGAAATTTCTAAATAATTGAAAAAAAGAAGCGTAGCAGCAATAAAATAATTATGATTCGGCGCTGTTTTCACGGGAGACGGCTGCTGCTCTATGTATGTCATAGAAGCTATACATCAAGCTATCAAGCAATATCGCTTAGTAAATAAAATATGTCTAAAGAAGTCAAAAAAACGAATAAACAAAAACAGTAGCTTCGAATCATTGATAAAAAAAACACGTGACCATTTGTCCTGCATGCAAGCGTGCATCAGAACATCCCAGTGTGTTAAAAATTGTGTGCCGTAATCAACGTTCGCGTATATTCATAGAAAAATTTTGTTTACACGTATAGCAACGGGCCGATAATATCGTTAAGGAAATTGAGAAACGGGCCTCAGAAGAAAAACACCCAGACAGGACCGAGGCTTACACAGTGTACATTAGAGGTTAGTTTTGCACAGTGCAATGTTGCAACGCACCCGCGTCACTGTTACAAAAAAGTGTTCAAACAGACTGCTAAGAAATGAAAGAATTTCTGTTTTGTTCGATTTATGAACGATGCATATTTGGCAAACGGGAGTGAATGTTTTCTGTTTCTACGAAGAGCAATTGGAGAATGCCGATTCGCAAATTGAAACGTCTGTCTTTCAACGAGTGTTTTTTTCTTAATCCGTGTTTACCGATTTCTTTTTGTTTCAAATTAATTTTCCAACCGTCGGTCGTTAATCTCCGAAACGCGCTAATCGCATTATAGTTTATTCATTTGGTGTTGATTTTCTCCGTAAGTGTACGAACAGTGCTCTATTTTTTTGTGTAGTTTTACGATCGAGTGTTACGCGCTATTTGACGCGTTTTATGTGAGTTTTTCCGGCGTTGAGGTGCTGTGTTTTTGTAAGGTTTCTTTATCGGTTTTATCTACAACAGCAAAGCCTGGTTTATATGAAATCCGTCGCGAAAGACACTACTTTACACCAATGAATCATTGTTAACGAATGAAAATTGTCTTTGTACAAAATCATTCGTTTTTTCTGCAAACATTTTTTTTTCCAATCACAACAATTCATCTCCAACTTTTTCCATAAATTCCTGAGAGGGAAAAAAAACGTGACATCGATTAATGAGTCTGGATTTGTACACAAAACTAAGTGAATCTAGCAACTGCACTGTTTTTTCAAATTTTCTCAATTCAACAAATTTTTTTCCTGCATTTTAGTATTTTCGTTTGATCAAAGTGTTTTGTTCTGATTATTTAACAAAAAAATCATTGATTTTGATGTTATTGTTTATGCGGGAAAGTGAAATTTTCTTCTTCTATGTTAATAGCTCTTCTGGAAAAACGGGGCGTAGCGATAAGACGCAATGATGAAATTCCTGAAATGGGTGTAAGCAAGCGTGGCAGCCGGGATAGTATTCTTCGGTGTGGCAGCGTGAAAGACGAAAAGAAAAAATAGCAAGAAGAGTTAAAATAAGTAGATCGATGCGAGAAATTGCGAAGCAAGTGCGATGAGCGGAGGCGGCGGTTTCAGAGGCAGAGGCTTTGCAACGAGAGGACATCGTCGGCAAGGATTCGACGGTTCAGGAGCGCCAAACCCACGTCCCAACCGCCATGATTCCCGAGGAGGAACCGCAGGATTGCAAGGTCCGATGGGTTCGAGATCTGGATTCCGTGGAGTGGGATCCAGGTCAAACTTGCAGTCGGATGGAACGGGCCCACAGCGCGGAGTCGGGATGTTTCGTGGCGACGGGATCGGTGGGCCTCGGAAAAACTTCAATTCGCCGCGAGGCCCGCCCATGCATCAAGTCCAACAACCCGACGCCAATTGGTCCGCCAACAACTGGTCCGCAAACAATTGGACGGACAAGAACATGGGGAACAATTGGTCGGACAATAACATGGGAAATAATTGGACGAGCAATGACTGCTCGAACAATTGGTCGGATAACAATGCAGGAAATCATTGGTTGGACAATAATCCTGGAAATAATTGGTCGGACAATAATCTTGGCAATAATTGGTCGGGCAATAATCCTTGTAACAATTGGTCGCCGCGAGGAGCTGGGCCGCCGCGTGGAGGCTACCCAGCTTGGGCCGCCCCGACGCGATTCAACTCGCCGCCTATGCCACCGTTCTATCGTTCCTCAGGACAAAACACATTTGTACCATACGGATATCCACCGCCTGTCGGAACGAATTACCTGCCACCTTCTGTCGTTGATTTTCCTTCGATGCCCGAAACCGAGCCTCAAAACACTCAAAAGCCGCCAACGAACCCTGGCTCCAAAACAGGACATCCGAAGAAACCTTCCAAGCCCGAGAAACAAATCATTCATCCTGGATCCGAGGAAGAACGATTGCAAAAGATAACCGAGGCTGCCGACAAGTTAAAACGAACGTTGTCGACCATAAAAAAAGCACCGGAAACTTGGTACAACGACGACGATGGCGGCGGCTTGGATTTCAACCAGCAGGATCCGGACCACGGGCCCCGGATCGCAAATCGTGGCATTCCCGAGTTAAAACACGATCCACCCGAATTAGATCTGACGCTGAACGACCTACGCGACATTGGGAGAGTCGATCATGATCACACCATGAGAAACACCAAATCGAGTAACGATCCGGACATGAATATCGACGAATCGGAAGTCGAGATACTCGAGCACAATCCTGTCCAACGAGTTCCCGAAGCCACTATCGACATCGATCTCTGGCCCGAGGACGATCCTGAAATTTCAACACAAAATCAAACCGCAGAAAGAAACGACGTTATCGTCGCGTCCAAGGACGTTTCCGAGCCAAATCAAACGTTCCTGGACAACGCATCGAGCACCGACCACGACGATACTATCTCAAACCCTAGAAAACTTTATTCCCAATGTAACGACGAGACGTCACTGCAGGAAAGCAAAAAGCACCAACAAAACGCTGGAGAAATCCCGAGAGACCGCGAGCAAGTGGAAGAAGCAGAAACTATCAAAGAAAATACTCAAAATATTAATTTCGACAGTGCAAACTCTGAGAACTGTCCGAGCTCACAAACTGCCCTAAAACCAACGATCGACAATGATTTTCAAGGGAAAACCAAAAATACTCAAACCATAAAAATCGACGTGGCATCGGCTCGAGATACGAAGCCGCAGCCAGAAAATACAGAGAGCAATGAATCACAAGAAAGCGAACTATCTAGAAATATCGAAAATGTACAGATCGGTGACGATCTACAAAACTATGCAAATTCCAAAACTGCATTCGCAGTTACTGACGAATCAAAAGAGACGAGCAACGAGGCAACAATCTTTGATGATAATAAAGCAATAAAAGAAATTGAAAGCATCGGATCGATTTCCGATGAGCGGATAGAAACGAGAGACTGTGTCCCGATAAAAGAAAAACGGAACGAAAAAATCGTGTCGCTCATAAAACGCGAGAGTGCAAAAACGTCAACAAGAGCAGCCGACGAAGGAGCAGAAAAGAGTCAAGGAAAAGTAACGAAAATTGACAAAGTCGCATCATCGGATGAGGCAGTAAAAAATGATAATGAAACTTTCGAGTCGTGTTCAAAATCGGCTGATGCCCTTAAAGAGACTTCGGAAGAAGCTAACCGTGTGAAAGGGAAAGAAAATATAGTCGAGACGACCAGTGAGAGCGTTTCGAATGAGGAAACGATTAATGCGACAAGGAGACATAGCGAAAGTCAAACGAAAGATAAAGTAGCGTCCAAGGATACGAGTTATTCAAGGTCACAGAGCAATGACCGAGACAGCATAGAAATTCGAGGGAACGTCAATGCGAATATCGATTCCCAGACTCGTAAGAAAGCCAACGAAACATTCTTGGGAACCAGGGACCTCGATGTCGGAGAACATCAACATGAAGAATCACCCAAGACGAAGACCGAGTCGAAAAGCGTGCAGGAAAGGTCGCAGACTGTCTCGGGCGCCGATGGCAAGAGCCAGGAGAGGAGAAAGCTCGTCAGGACAGCGTACAATAATTTAAGTTCGAGAAATCGAAGATCCACTCCGGATCCCGCGTCTAGAAATCCGAGTGGGAACGATTCTCAGTCGTCGATGGACGACGGAGCATTGCCGAATGCTCCGCAAACCAGAACTCATCGCAATCAGTCGCCACTTTCGAGTAATTTCGAAAAATTGGATTACGCAAGTTCGAGTTCTGGGAAACGTTCGATGGAGGAAAGTTCGCCGGCATTGATCAAGTTGAATCGTCGACTACAAAGTATGGTGGAAGCTGAAGATCCCGTCCAGTCGGTATTGCCACCAGCGTTCGATCCACGTTTGTCGTCGCGCGAACGATCCGTTCTAATGTCATCGTCGATGCCCATTCAGCAAGACTTTACGATTGCGTCTGGTTATCCATCGCGCACCATGACGAACTTGGTGCCCAGCGTTGCAGCGATCAACTACGGCGTTCCTGTAGGAGTTCCACCACCGGCCACGACGACGATTAAGCCGACGAGCAATATTCCACCGATTTGTATGCCCGACCCTTTCGTCCCGATCTTGCCACTGGCCAATGTGCCGATCGTCCCACCGATGGTTCTGCCCAACGAGCTCATGCTGCAACCACCTTTACCGGTGGAATTACCTCCGCCGCCACCACCGCCACAGAAACAAACGATCAACATGGAAGCTGAGCTCGAGGACATGCAAGAAGCGATGGAATTCGCGAAGCAACTGATGAACATGAACGACAGTATGGAACCTGCTCCGGACGATTTTCTTGACGTTGACCTTGCCGACGAATCCGGTTTCTTTCACATGCCGACGTTTCCGGACCTTCCGCCGATAGAATTGCCACCTGCGCTACCGGCCGAAACGAATCCGATGAAAAACGTCGACGCCACAACGTCGCCGATGAACAAAGGATGTAGTAACAATCCCAATCGAGGAACCAAGGTGTATGGACCTGCAGTAAT
This sequence comes from Hyposoter didymator, assembly GCA_037952995.1. Lineage (NCBI taxonomy): Eukaryota > Metazoa > Arthropoda > Insecta > Hymenoptera > Ichneumonidae > Hyposoter > Hyposoter didymator. Next base: position 17,267,888 of record JBAJMU010000003.1, read on the forward strand.
GTCCGAGGAATATCGGAGCACCGCGGCTCAGCCGGACAACACCGTGGCAAGCTCGGGACTGACCGAAGAGCAATTACGACCGAAGGTAGTTTTCAATTTGAACGCGAGATCAAAATTGATCAACAAACACGATGATTGGCATCAGCAAACTCAACGAGAACAAGACTCCGAAGCGCTATCCTCATTTTCCGCAACAACTGCAAGAAAAGCAGGCACTGAAATGACGGAAAATCGTAAAATCACAACGAACCCAGCGTCTCCGTTGCTGGTGACGAGGGAAAGATCAAGAACGACCAACGGACACGAGGATCGAAAAAAACGCGAAGAGAGACCGAGGCCCGACCGATACAACGGTCAGACCGATTCCCCGAGCTTTTTGCGGAGTAACAAAAGTCTGGAAGACTCGACGTCACGCTCGCCAACGCCGCCGAAACATGGGACACAAGCAAAAAGTGCCAAACGCGATGACGAGCACGTACGAAATAACCGACCGATGAAAAGTGACGTTGCGAAGCGATCGAGCAAAGAAACAACTTGGATAAAATCTCGCAACGATCCCCAAACACCGGAATCGTCGTGGAAGAGCCGCGTGATTGGTAGATTTTTAAAAATGAGTAAAAACGATATTGGCAACATGTTGAACAACGCGAGTCTGCGAAAATTCGATATTGCGATGAAACATTTGGTGAAGGAGCGTCGTTCTTCATTGTCGCTGGGAATGAGAAACACCGAGGAAGAGAGAATGAAGGATGCCGAGCTTTCGTACAATCGTGAAGAATTTATGGACCAATTGAGCGCGATGCTAGATCCGAGCGCAACGGTCGACGTTTGTAACTTACCGACGCAGTTTATTCATCACTTGAGCGAGGTTTTGCATCTCGACACAATGTCAGAGTTCGATTCGTCGGCGACAATGTCCGAGACGCTCGGAGACGTTTCTTCACCGGCGACGCAGTCCTCGCCCAACTCTGAATCGCGTAAGCAAGTCGAGTCTCGGGAGATTCCTAGTGCGAGGCAAGCCGAAGAACTGTACGAAAAGTGTCACGAGAGGAAAAGACGAAGAGAGAACCCGATGGGTGGTCCAGAGATCGCGACGACGACGACGACGACGTCGTCAGAGATGAGCTTAGCAACGACGCCAACGGGTCCATCGGAATCGTGGAAAGTTTCTCGTGCATTTGAGAAAACCACAGGGGAGAATTTCCGGACGGGGCGAAGTGTTGGGAATCGAGGAGTAGCCGGCCCGAAATCAAAGCGTCGCCGGTTACTCGCAGCGACGTCGGAACAACAAAGTACAACGAGAGGCAATGGCTCGTTAACGGAGAACGAGTCGGGTTCGTTGAACATGGCGGACCTTGACGACATCTTTTCCGCCGGTATTGCGAGAGCGAAGAAGAAATCACACGATCTCCCGATCCTGGCGAGCGCCGGAGGGAAGAGAGACGAGGAATCACTAAATGCGGAAGAAAATATGGTCCCGATCGCGAGGGACCCGAGTGTTGATCGAGTGGAACGAGCTGTGGTGGAGCTGGACGAAATATTCACAGCGGGAATAGCAAGAGCCAAGTTGGCGTCGAAAAAAGTTTCCGAGACAGTAAAACCCGTGGAAATGTTTGCGGTGGAAAACGAGGAGCGAGCTTGGAACCCAGGGAGTTTACGTATGAGTCTTGACTCTCATCGGATCCGAGAAAAATCATTGCCTTCGGGGAAGAAAGCATCGAAAGTCGACAAGTGGAGTCGCCACGTGCATTACGAGGAACCCGTCGCTTTTCGCAATCTAACGAAAGAAGAATGGGAAGCAAAGTACAGCGAACCTTCGTACTCGGCTTATCAGCGTGAATATCGCGCGATGGAAGCTCTGAGGGAAGAGAGATCGCGACGCAGTCCATCGTGCGATGGCAAGCTAGATTACAACGCTTTCGACATCAATGACCTTGGGAGTGTCAAGTCGCGACTGGGCGAGCCGGTAACTACAACTGTCGAGTATCACGAGAATTGGAGCGGAAGCGACGAACTTTCTCGGGGTCGCGATGTCGACGAGGCGATGAATTATACCCTCGATTACAATCGTAACAGCGGCGTCGAATCGTCGGGTACGTCGTCGAGTTCATCGAGTAGTTCGAGCGACAACGAGGACGACGAAGCTTCAACATTGTCAGTCACCAAATTACTCAAAGTCATCAAAGAGCGTGAAAAAATAGCGAAGCAAAAGAGTTTCAACGAGGAGATCAGAGACGAGGTGACCGCGGAGATCGAGCGTCAGAAGCGTGACCGAGAAAAACTTCGTAAGCGCCATAGGCCGAGGGCAAAGAAGAGCAGCCACCACCGCCGCAGAAGAGACAGGAGAGGCAAAGTGCGCGAGAGAAAAAAGCGTGATCGTAAACGTAAAAGACGCAAGTCTCATCGCAGCGACGGAGGGGGTTCGAAGGGAAGCAGCGACGACGAACTTGTCGACGAGGAATATTTTTCGTCGAGCTCTCGCGGTCGCCATCCGAGCCGTTTGCTCAACGAGAATGAGATAAAAAAAGAAATCAAGGAAGAGCCGGACGCAGCAGGTGCTGGACCGACTGAAAAAAATACTGCCAAGAGTTGCACGAGCTCCAAGTCTCCGGACGATTCACGACACGCCTCGACAACTTCCTTCTCGTCCGTCCCATCAATCGTCGCTCTTCGGAGCGCCGCCCAAAGCTTCGCCCATCAAACAAAAACAAAAGCTCAATTGAAACAAATGCCCGTTGTCATTAAAAAACGAGTTGCAACTGTCACTAATGTCAATGAGGAAACAGCCAAGAATCAACCGGTACAGGCTAATGAGGATACGCAAGCAAATATCGTGACTAAATCTTCACCCGTAGATCCGGACACTCCAAACGTTTCCACAGAATCGGCCAATTGCACTATTTCGAGCGTTCCAACAGTCACAACACCCGCAGTACAGATTCCACAGACCTCTGCTGCTAGCGATGACACTACCTTTAAAACCAACTCGAAAAAACTCGACATCAAAACTTACAAGGAACGTGCTCGACAGCGTCAGCTCAAAAATAATGAAAAAATTCATCTCTTGCCAGAAAATCCGGGTTCTTTGACGCAAAATCTTTTGAATATTGCAGTCACCCGGAAAAATGAGGCTGAGGCGATCGAAACGAATGTTACCGACCCGTGCAAGGATCCAAGGTTGCAAAAAGTCGAAGAAACGAGGGTTGAAATGAGCTTTGACGAAAAACTCAACACCGAGACGCCAACTACGCTCCTCGTTTCCGCTTCGAGTTCGAAAGCAAAAATTGCGACACCGAGCAACGCCCAGGAAAACGTTTCCCCGGCAGAATTGGTCAGGAAAAAAGTTACTCGACCGCCTTTGACTCCTGCACAGCCGAGCAAAGAGGCTATCGCTAAAGATCCACCAGCTGACCCTGGCAAATTTTCTCACATCAAGTCAGAGGGTCGCAAAGAAATGAAATTGCGTGAAAAATTGAAAAGAGGACGTCCCCGGGCCGGTTCGGAAACCTCAGAGACCAGTGGACCACCGAAAGTTCCACCGACGCGATTGAACCGACGCAGGAGCCTCGTCGCCACCGAAAAAATTCTTCCAGCCACAGAACTGAAAACCAATCAAGTGCCTTCAACTTCAGTTGCGGATGCAACAAGTACTTCTCGCAATTCTGAGACTTTGGAAACGACTAAAACTTTCAATGAAACCCCAAATCCCGATGACAATGAGAAAATAGTGAGCGCGTCCGAAACCTCGAATTCTGTTGGAAGTTTCGACCGCTCGGAGAACGTGACGACTGCGGAAACTCCGGAGCCTCCAACGAATGTCGATGAAACTCAACCTTTTGATATTTCGAAGCCTCCGACGAAAAGTTTGGATGAGCCAAAAGTTGCGGAAAATCTTGACACTCTAAACGAAACTGTCAACTCGTCTCCGCCCGATTCGAACCCTCTGGACGCAACCAAAACTTTCGCCACTCCTGGATCAACTTCCACGAGCGTCGAGCTCACAGAAGTCTCGAACTTTTCCACAACTTTGGGTACTGCGGAAATCTTGGACGGTCTGAAGACTCGGGATACATCGAAATCTCCAGACGATTCGGAAACATTGGATTCTTCGCGATCAGAAAACATGAAAAATCCGAAGGTTCCGATAGAACCGATCACTTGGGAATCAGTGAATTCCAAGGACGAATTGGGCGATCCGGAAACTTTGGATCCTCCAAAAACTTCGACCAACTTGCAAGTTTCGGCCGGGGAAGAGTTTACAGAAAATTTGAAAGCTCCACAAACACCAACGACGTTGGAAAATCCTGAAAATTGTGAAACGCCTCGAATCGCCGAAAGCCAGGAAGCTCCTATGGAAGAATCCACAAAGCCGGACTGTGAAACTTGTCTGGAACAGTCACCAGGTGCCTCGGAGACTACAGGAATTTTGGACGATCCGGAATCGTCGAATTTGTCGGAAAAACTCGTGACGAGTGAAAAATTGGCAGGAAGCGAAAATCGGGAACCGGCGTCAGTGCCGGAAGCGTCCGGGAAGGATGAGACGATTTTAACGAACGAGACGGAATTGATAGCGTTGGAAATGCCGATCGAAGAATTGACGGATTGGTCATTGGACGCTCCCGCGACATCGAGCAATATTCCAGAACCATTTGATTATTCGAACGACAGTGTTCCGTTCAAAGGTTTCACGGAGGAAGCGATTTTACGACGCGACCGAGTATTGACCGAGGCTGAAATAACGGAAGATTCAGAATTGAATACTTTCGAGAGCGTGGCATTGAATTTCGTGAGTGAAGCAGCCACGAGTCCAACGGGAAACGTGGATGTGGAGGAAATAACGTCGACCGACGTGGTCGACAGTCTGGACAGTTTGCCATTGACGTACAGCGAGCAATTTCCAAATCCTCAAGACGAAATCGATGCCTCTTTACCAGATCCATTGGGTCACACGATATTCACAGTGGCGAGTGAGATCGTCGACGATCCGGTGGCCATGTCGCTGGAACCATTGCAGGCTTTCGCGGCAGACGAGGCTACCGAAAAAGCCTCTGAACCGCAGCAACAACCAATGGAAGTTGAACGTCCGGCTGCAGAGTGCAACCAAATGGAAACGTTGACGACCGTCGTCGATTTCCTCGTAGACGATGTAAATACCAGAGAAACCGTGCCATCTCCGATTCTGGTTCCCGAAGCCAATGGATCGAAGGAACCGAGTATGGTAGAGCCGACGAAAAGTACGAGCGACGAGATCGATAAAATAACTGCAACGCCGTCCCCGAGTGCGGTAACCCAGGTGACGACGTTGTTCGAGGAATCGTCGACAGAACAGACAAACGTGGAAGAGCCAGTGCCAGCGAAAGAGTCTCGTCCATCGGAAGCAGAGAACTCTGATGCGAACGCCATCGCAGTTGAGCAGAATATTCGCAGCGAGAAGGAACCGACGTCACGTGCACCGGACGGCGACAACGATGTCGAAAGATCGCAACTTCCTGACGGCGATCTCGAAGCGGAGTTGACAAAAGAAATCGAAGCGATTGAATCTTCACAAAAGAGCTGCCAAGTAAAAGTCGGTGGCATCGAGCAAAGTGTGTCGGGAACGAATGAAGATGCAGCGAAGAAAGAAGAGGCCGGAAGCTCGTCAACAAGCCACCAGGAGAAACTCGATCCGGAATCAAAGTCAAAAGATTCTTCTCATCACTCGAAAGACCACAGTCACGGTAATAAAGTCAAAAAGAAATCCAGGAGTTACCATAATCACGGATCAAAAACGAGCAAGAGGACAACATTGACGGAAAAACTTGTGGAAGATGCGATAACAGCGAACGTAGTCAAACTCGTTGCAAAACCGAATTCGCGACAAACCGTAATGGCCAGGATGATGGAGATCGATGTCGAAATCCACAAATTGATGAACGAGAAAATGACGCTTTATAAAATGCTCGAAAGTGGAGATTTCACTAGTAATGCAAGTCACGACTGCGTGGACAAAGTTGTCGATGAGACGAATGTGGTTAACGAAAAGGATAAAGACGCGGAAGCAGGTCAAACGAAACGTTCGACGTCAGCGATGTCGAAAGCAACGGAAGAGCCGACAAAAAAACCAGAAACAAAATCACCGCATCCGGAAGTTGAGGATAAAACAAAGAAACGGAAAAAAAGTCCACACCGCGAGTCGAAACACCGTTCCAGAGAGGCGGACAGCACTCAGCAACGTCGCGAGCGAAAGCCTTCCGAGAGCAAAAGTCACACGTCGAGAGTCACTCTGAGCGAGGAAACCACGCGACAGGAAAGTAGTCTGAATAGTTCACGAGAAAAAAGTACGTCCTGGACCGACCTGGAGGATGCCGAAGATAGGCGCCGTAAAAAAGAGGAAACTCCGACTCATAAATCGTACAAACGTAACGATCAGAACTCGAGCAAAGAAGATCTTCTCGAGGTTTCACGAGATCCTCACAAAGGAGAAAAGTCAACGAAGAGTGATTCGGCGAAACGGCAGAAATCGAAAAAGTCAGCGAAGCCAGAGTCGAAGAAGTCAGAGTCCCGTTTAGGGAGTCGCGAGGGTAAATCAGCGTCCGAGAAAGGAACGACGACCAATTTGGACAACATTTATTCGGACGAAAGCAATTTGGAGCTGCAGGAAACTCACGATTCGACAAAAAACCATGAAGAGTCGAGTAACAAAGACCATGCCGGAGGCTCGACAGGATTGACCCTCCTGGAAGAATCTCTGAAGCGCGAAAAGTCCCACCATCGGAAAATGAAATCCGTGGAAAACCGGAAAAAGAAACACCACGAATTGCGACGATCTTTACTGAACGCGACCGTCCTGACGGCGAACGAGGCAAAAACGGGCTTGATGAATTTGTTCGAACGGAGAAAATTGCACAGGAAAGAAAACTCAGAATCTTCGGGCTCGAAGGACAAAACGAGGAGCAGAAATCCGGGCAAAGTTTCGAAACACGTTTTGAGAGTTATCGACGCTGTGGCGAGCAATCGGGTTGCGGAACTTTACACCGAGAATTCTCGAGCAGCTTCAGGTGACGATGCAACAAGGAACGCAGAAGTGCAAGAAAATCGAGCGGTCGGAGCCGAAGGGAAAGAAGAAACGATCAACCGGGAAGAACAAGAGCAAATAATTGTTCCCAGGACAACGGAAGATGTTGAGAAGTCAGAGCGAAAAGAATCTCACGAGGAGAAAGAAGATTCCAAGCAGAAAAGATTCCCCAACCGCGAGGATTCACCCGTGGCCTCCGAACCGGACATTCTTGAGATTCCGAAAACACCGGATATCTCTGAAGAAGACTTGATAAATTTAGTTCCTGCCACAGTCCAAAAAATATCTATATCGGACGCAGGACTGGCGAGCAGAGATAAATCGGTAAAAAACTCAAAAACGGAAGGAGAGAACGAGCAAGAAAAACGGATGGACGTTGTCCATCGATCTCGGTCCGTACCGCCAGAATATCCAGAACCTTCCTCATTGGATTCGAAAGAACAAACGAATGTTCGTGAACCTGGACAGCTCGAAGATTCTGATGCAGCTTTAGCCGATGAATATCCCAGGGAAGGCAAACGCGGAGTGGGAATTGTGAAAGTAACAACAGAAAAGAACGACACACTCCTCGACGACGACGATGACGACGACGAAATAATTCCCCGGAGTCGTAGCCGTGCGAATGCGCGTCGTACGAAGCGACGAGGAAAATCGCGGAGTAGAACGAGAAAAGATAGGAGATCGCACCACAAGGACACTCGTGACTCTCCATCGAGACAAGGATACGCGAGTGACGAGAATGACCAGGAAGATGGGTCATTGAGGAGACCGAGATCAGCGACGAGCCGGAACCACAAGCATCGCGAAAAGGCTGGTCCACCGAGTCGTCGAGGCTCGAGGCAATCCGACGAGAGCATCAAGAGGAGCAGAAAGCGTGAACACGAACGTTCGAATTCTCGTGGCTTATCGCCTCACGATAGCGAACCGTCGAGGAAACGTTCTCATTCACACCGATCCGTCACTCCCACGATTCTCCCGACGACGTCTGATCAGCAATCGAATAAAAAAGGCAAGAAGCGTAAACGCCCTGAAGAAATGTCCGTCGATGAAATGATGAGATGCAAAGTCGAATTGATCGATTGCAAATACACTTATCTAAGTCCAACGATGCATCCGAAAATTCTCAAAAAACTTGGTATTTCAAGGATAAATCGTTACGTTGCACCGAGCAAAATTATTGAAAATTTGTCGCCACCGGTACTCACGAGAAACGAAACACCATCGCCGCCAACGTTGAGCAAAGCGTTCGACGCGGAATATTCCAAAAGAGAGCTTGACGATATTATAGAAAAAATAGAAATCCCAGAGCGGCTCGAAGATACAATTTCCTCCAAGAAAGTTGTTAAAGAAGAAAGAATGGACGATGACGAGGAAGAAATAAAAGAAGTGCGGGTGCACTCACCCATAGAATGTCTTACGGTTAAAGACCACGTGGACGACGTTGACGAGGAGGAGGACGAAGACGACGAGGACGATGATAACATCCAAATCGTCAAGGTTCTCGACGATAATTTGCCAATAACTCCCCAAGACCACGAGGACGATGACGTCAGAAGTGTAAAAGATATGGAGCACGACGAGTTCGGTCGCATCGATGTCAATGAGAATGAACCAGAAGTAATAGCAGTTGAGGGAGACTACGACACAACGGAAGAGTACGAAGTCATAGACGAAGTGAACGATGGAAACGAGGAAATAACTGAAGAAACTAGCGATGACGTTCAGGTTGTCGAGTCTTCGGAAGCTGGACCTCCCGTAACAGAAAACTCGACTGAACCGGAAGAACTTTCCGAACCTGACAATAACGACAACGAGAATGAACCAAGAAGAACGAGATACACCGTTCACAAAGGTCCCATACTGGATATCAAGGTAAAATTATCCAATAAGAAGAAAGCGATCACAATCGCTCCTCGCGTTACCAGACATCGCGCGTGTAAAAATGTTCCAAAGAAAAAATGCTAATTCATGAAAAGTCGCAACGTCGGTATATCGGTTCCTTCCATTATCGACTCCAATACTATTTTTTCACACGTCAAGCAAAACAGCAGTTTAATTGTATCGCCATTATGCAGAATTTGTCATTTATTTTTTCAAAACTTTTGTCTCTAGGTTAATGAGCGTTCCTCCTCTGACATATCATAGCTTTGTGTTTTTATAAGATGCTCAAAGGAGCTCAACCAGTCCTCCGCCCAAAACGGCACCGATTTCTGTTTTTGTTGTTGCTATTTTCTTTTCAAGATTTCGCAGCAGTTCGATGTTCCCAACACAATTATTATATTTTGTTTTTTCATTATATTGAATTATATTTTGCCATTTTGTTACTGTTCCTTGGATTTAGTATTTTTTATGACGAGTTAGAGAACAAAAATTTATTGTTTAATCGTGGAAAGAAAGCCAGTGTATGTCGCGAGGCGAGTAAACTTGTCAAAGAGCAAAGTCAATTATTATGAATTTATGAAATTTCATATTTTCAAGCAAATGTGAGCTACAATAAAGAAATATTATATTTTCCGTTTCGCCCTTTGATTGCTTTCATTACTCAATACAAACCTGACGAATTTTAGGTGCTGGAAGATTCGTTTCTTGCTGCTAGTGAGGATGGTGCAATTTATAGGTACAGTCAAACGTCCAATGGGATATTGAACATTTACAAGGGTCACGAGGCTGCAGTTACTTGTATCTACGTCCTCGAGATGCCTGGCAAACGTTGGAATCTTTACTCCGGCTCGTTGGATGGAACTTTTCGATGTTATGATATAACGGTAACGATCCGTGTGTCTGTGTGTGAATGTGCACGTGGTTTTGGTGGAAGAACGGCCAGGAGCTAAAAGAAAAGATCGGAGCACTTATTCGCCAGACAATTTTGTTCACGATCAGTTCGAATAGCTCAAAGACGTTTTTCTATGCTTGCTCGTTTTCCATTCGTCATTTTCGTCCTTACGAATATTGAGCTGATGAGAAATCGCCGATTTTTCCAGACTGGTGCTCAAGACCGATCAGCAAATATTGGCAGTCCCGTTCAGTGCATGGATCAAGCCTGGGGAACAATCTACATTGGCACTAAATCCGGACACATTTCTCGTTACAGTATCAAGGTTTCTATAATCAGTGTCCTTGAACTTTTTCACCTCTTTGTATTTTTGTTCCTTCAGAAATCCTCCCCTAGGCTTACGAGTATTTATCGTTTCCTCTTCGAGCGCCGGTAGATCGACTCTATATTGTTGTTCCCTCGCTTTTTCCCTTTTCATATCCGTCCGACTCAATCGTCTCGCTGTTCGTTCTTCAGTCGACTAGTTTGAAAGGCGATAGACTGGAATTTTCTGACAAATCTGTACTCGCTCTGAGAGCCTCTGCCGAGGGTCCACGCAGAGTCTTGATCGTTGCATCGAGGAACCAACCCATCACGATAAGGGATGCCAATACCGGTCTATTTCTACGCACCATTTGTGGCTACAAAAATCACACGGTTTACAGCCTCATGAGAGATCGGAATCTCGTCTATTGCGGGACCAGCAGTACATCCATTCCAGTATACGATTTTACCGTACGTTTTGCTCTTTTCCCATTCGCCCTCATCAACGATCAGCATCGACAAAAATTATGTTTCCAAAATTATCAAATCCAATATAAAATCCAACAAAAATCGAGAACGAAGATTTTTCCAAGCTGATTGGGGACAGTTGCCAGTTCAACCCTAACGGTTGACTAATAGAAAATAGTACCAAAAAAAATTTCGGTCTAGACACTCGGCCTCAAAACCGGAATTAAAAAAACCCTAATTGGGTGTCGACTCGCAAAAAATTCTTTGAGTGTGGGAACCAGGTTTGAAATTCGGAAATGGTTTCGTAGTCACAATGTCTACTTCGAAATTTTTGATGGTACGATCTGTCGGGGTGTGGAGTGAGGCGCTTTGCCAGAGAATTGCTGAAAGGTTGGGAAATCGCGAGTTTGATATGAAGTTTGACGTTGCGGAGAGCGCGCGTTTCCGTTTCGCAATGATGCGAGAATTTTTCATTCGTTATTTCTGAACTTCAGTTTAAATCGAATCATTTTCCGGCGTGCAAGGTGCATTCGTGAATTCGGTTGCTCGTCCATGTCATTCGATTCTTTTCATATTTCATAACTCTGTTTCCATGCAGAATGGTGAACAAGTGACGCAATACAATGCTGGCGTTGGCATTGTTTGCATGCGTCTCTATCGACAAATTCTTTTCGCTGGATGTTACGACGGCCACATTTACGTATTTGATACTCTGGTAAGAAACGTACTCAGTAACGCTGACTTTTCTTTTCGAAATCAAACACAAAGTTCTCTAACGCATGTTTCCAAATTACATTTATTTATTCAATTATTTTCAAATCATTTTTACTGATTAATTAACTTGATCAATAACTCTCAACTCATTTGATATTTTTTATCCAATTCTATAATTAAAAATTGTTTGACATAATTTAAGGTATAACTATCGCAGAATGGGTTGATTTAGGATTTTCTTGAAATTTAGTGTAAATATTCTTGACATTAAAACGAACAACTTTCCTATGAGACGAAACATTTTCTGCCGTCTAGAATTTCAGATATTTCATTTCCAATTTTATATTTTTCCCATCTAAACGCATGTAAATTGAAGCGACGTTTCGTTAAAAAAGTTGCAAGAAAAAACAAAAGAAACGCGACTTCAATTTACATGCGTTTAGATGGGAAAAATATAAAATTGGAAATGAAATATCTCAAATTCTAGACGGCAGAAAATGTTTCGTCTCATAGGAAAGTTGTTCGTTTTAATGTCAAGAATATTTACACTAAATTTCAAGAAAGTCCTAAATCAACCCATTCTGCGATAGTTATACCTTAATCGTCGCAACTGAAAAATCTAGCGAATCATTTTTCCAACGAAGAAAAAGAAATGAGTGGAAACGTTGAATGTGAATAATCGTTACAGGAATCGAAATTGTTGTGCAGCATTCCCGGACCTGGAAATATGTTGCTCAGCATGGAAGTAGTGAACGATGAGGTGAGAATGCGGAAGGAACGTTATTTGCGACTACATGATGATAAATACAGAAAATCGCGAAATGAATAATTTTTGTTTTTTTTTTGTGCAGATAATAGCGGGGAGTAAAAATCGTCAATTACATTCGTGGCGTATGCCAAAAGGAGTCCGTGCCCTGCTGGCCGAGAGGACGTAACATAGAGAGTCCCTACAAGACTCTTGAAGAAGATTTCTAGTCAACACGTTGGAGAAATGTGTGCAAATTTATCTGTCTCCGAAAAGTTGTCGAGAAGAGGAGAAGTAGAAGACGAAGAAGAACGGAGCAATATTGTGTATATGAAATAGGACGAGGGAAGGTCGCAGCCGAGAATTGTAACATAGACTATAAATATGCACATAATCGCGTAGAAAAAATGTACAAATGAAAAGAAAAGAAAAACACACACAAAAATGGACGTGGGACACGAGAAAAAGGTCGTGCAGGACAAAGTGCACTTGTATTAGCGTTAAAGACATTTTTCTTTTTTAATATGTACAGTTTTTATTAGACCATCATACACATTTGTGCTGTGTAAACGAAAAAAGTTAAGTAATTGTCAATCTCGTTTTCTTTCACTTCATTGCAAAGAGTCAAAGGAACGAGACGTCTTTGTCGGTCCGAACCAAATGCATTGAATGTTGTTTATAAAGTGAGTTGTGAAGCTAATGTGACAAAAGGACAACTAAACGGAACAAAATGATTTCGAATGCCATTGGTACGCCGAGTGCCATTAAATATCGAGGTGTACGACCGGAATCTATCAAAGTCCATAATATTATAAATACATTTTTGTTATCAAGATCACACGAAATTTTTTAAGTAGCTGTTTAGCCAACGTAATAAAAAAGAAACAAATCTTGTTCTCTATTAATTCTCCACGATCTTTTCATTTGACACAAACTTTGTACCAAAATCCTGCCCGAATCCCCTAGCAACGCCGAATCGTGTGATCAATACACTCGGCATTTTCTTCGATGTGAACATTATTGTCCACTGATTTGTTGGGTTCTCCACGCACACGTGGTCAATCTTCTTTAAAAGACAAAAAAAGTTTCATCGCCGTTTGCGAATTTTTGAACTCTCAGTAATAAAAATAAAGAGAAAACTGGACACGATTTTATTTGAGTAAAGCGGAATCTTTCGGAATCAAAAATCCAGTTCCAAGGTAAAAAAAACAATTGAGAATTGCTCATGAAATATCATTTATCCTTGTCGCCCTGAGAAGTTGCCAGAAAAGCTCTGCAGAGGCTCCGACATGTGTCTATGTCTCGGTCCAGCAAAATCTGGCAAAACTCTGCTAATGAAGAGGCTCCAAGGTGAAGAGATCGACGAAGCGACTCACACAGTTCCAACTAATGGTGTAAATCTTTTTACCATTAAAAATTCCGATGGTCACTTTGATATGGTCGTGAAAGAAGTCGGTGGCAGTATGGCTCCGATTTGGAAGCATTATTTCGACAGGGTAAGTGCGTTCCTACGATAGGGCTCCGTAGTCACACTGGGCTTGAAACAATTAGATGGTGGAGTTAAAAAAAAACAGATTTCTCCATATAGCGACTTCCTAGTGTCGGAATAATCTGATCTTTAGAAAATCTAGAAAAATATTATGAAAATCGAACTCGGATGAGTAGAAATCTTTTTGTCATTTGCGAAGTGTGATTACCAAGAGTCAACGAAAGGATCGACGGTATAGCGAAGAAAATGAAGGTAAAAAATAAATATTTCAAGGTCTACAAAATATTGTACGTCGTGGACGCGAGTAATCTGTGTCAGATAAGCGCTGCGGGTGTACTGTTGTATTCGTTATTGGTCGAGCCAAGATTGGAGAACGTGAAGATTGGTCTTGTGCTTGGAAAAATGGATCTCTCGTACCGGCAGATGCGAAACGAGGCTTTGCTGATGCTTCATTTCAGCCGTTTGGAAAGAGAGGTCAAACAGAAGATAACGGTGTTCGAGGCGAGCGGGATGGGTGGTCAGGGCATCGAAGAGATTCGTTCCTGGCTCTTTGACCCAGAAACACTAAGAAAAAGTGGCGCACCACCGGATTCCCTTCCACAAACTTCTGCTGCGAAGAAATAAATCTGTTCTCAGTCGTTCGAAATAATAATTTGCTTTTCGTCGCTTTTTTTTTTGCTAGCGCGCTCAGGCGGATATCCGATCGAATGACGAGCAGGCTTGAAAAATAGGAGAAAGATTGATGCGAGTCCATTCGTGAAAATGCCAATAAATAAATCGCTCCGGACAAATGACTTTTCAGCTTCTAACAAAATAAAGGGTATAATATTTTATTTCACATTTCAACTTAATATAAAGTTACTTAGGTATGTAAACTCGCCTGAATGGGAATCAAACGTTCAGGATGCCCACGATGGCGCAAATTTTGTCATAAACAATGTGTGTTCTCCTTTTTTCTCCGTACTATCACTAAGTCACTGACTCGCGTGTTATGGTTTTATTTTTCGTTTTTTTCTTTTTTCACCATAAAACATTCGCACACGAATAGGCACACGTGCTCGCAGAGCACAAAAAGTCACTCTTCTCATACGCCCGCGAAAACTTTTATCGAACGCAAAGCCACAAGAACCATTCCCCCGCCTCCTCCAGTTTTCATAAAAGGAGATTCAACTTTTAATGTATCCTCGTGAGGTCCTCGACAATTTTGACCAAGTCGTCGACCATTGCATCTTTTTTCATACCACTTCCGTCGTCGATCTGTAAAATAATAATAAAAAAAACGTTGAAAAAAGTGAATTCGAGGAGAAATTGCGGTTTGCAAAATAATTTTTGTATTTTTCGTTTCTCACCGTGAGCCCCGTGGAAACTTCAGCCATTTTCTCATGACTAAGGTCGAGAAAACTCTCGATCAGATCACCGTCAATGAAACCCTCGCACTGTTCGATCTTGAGCTCGGTATTGAAACTCCGCCAGAAATTGTGCTCGATCTTGCCAACACTTTTAATGACCGTGGTAAGACGATCCTCGAGCTGACGAAGGAATTCGTAAAATCCGGCGGGTATTTGCGTGACGAGGCCGATGGCACCGCCAACCGTACCGAATAACACACAACCCTGTGTCGGTGTACTCGACTCTCCGAGATGTTGCATCACCAACGAACCATGTCTGAATACGTTGACCATGTCGCCGAGATGGAACTGACCAACCTCTTGCATCTGTTGTCTCTCTTCCTCGGAAGTTGCAGCACTATGCAAGGAAAACAAGGTTGAAATTGGATAAAGAAAAAAAAACACAGATTTGTTTGAAATATTTGGTTTGTTCGTGCGACTCACCTATCTTTTTGGCAAACGAATAAATTAAAGCAATTCTCAGCTCCGAGGAAGGTGTCGTCGTCAAGAATTTCAATCGCTGTCATCCAATTGGGATTATAATCTCTTGCCATTTCCTCGAAGCTACCTTCCATTGTTTTGTACTGTAGAAGAGTGAGTGACCTCATGAGATCACCAACGAGAACAAAGTCGCCTTTTGTCTTGAGGAAAAGTGCGATAATGTTATTGAAGTGACTGCATTCGAGTCTGAGTTCTTTCTCGGCGGTCCATTCGAAGAGTCTGACGGTGCTGTTTATACTGGCGAGTAATTTGCCATTGAATTCGACGAGGGAGTAACACGAACCTTTGATTTCTTTCTCAGCGACTTGTACCAATTTTCCATCGTTCCAATGGAATAACAATATTCTTCCTGATTTGGGTTCCGATTCGTCGGGGTTAACGAGAGCTGTACCAACGATAAAATAGGAAGTGGGATCTTCGCCGAGTTTTGTTGATATTAAGGAGAGCGCGTACTCGGTTGGCATGAGGGTATGAGCGTGAAGAACCTCGAAGGTGTGTTGATCGATGATCAACAAATTGTGAACCTCGATCTCTTGGCCGATGTCACTAGCTGCGGTGTGTCCTGGTTTGTTGTGAGAGGCGATGTGGCTGCTGGTGGAAGTGGAAGCTGCTTGGGTCGACGCCGATTGTCTGACGACGCTGACGCCCGAGTTTTCCTGCATGTCAACGCGCATCGTAATAACACCGAAGGTTTGTGAACTTTCTTGATAAGTAATGCGTCTCGGTGATTCTCCAAGAGGCACGGTGCGTATATGGAGTTTTTGTATTTCATCGATAGTGCCTATAGTTACAGTGCTATCGGTCGCGAGTGCCAAACTGTCGGCATAGGACTCGGCGTTCAGCGAACACATGTGATTCACTTCTTTGAGATTAACGTTGCTGAATACGAGTTTGTGATTGGAGGAGTAGATTACTGTTGGACGATCGGAACAGGCGAATACGTTGGTCGTCGAGAGTGACCGGAAGGTCCGTAAGACCGTCGGTTGCGTGCCGAGAGTAACTTTCTTCTTGTCGGACAATTGGCCACTGTCTTTTTGGAGGCTAAAGTAATACATGCTGCCGTCACCAAGAGCACACAAGAGATACGTGTTGCCCTCGAAACAAGTCATTAATATGGATCTCGGGATAATCTCTCCGCCGAGTAATTCCTTGTTGGTTTCTTCGAGGCCGGGCAAAGTGAGTATGCGAATAGAAATATCTGTCCAAAGTCCTACAGCGACGAGATGAGCCTCGTTGTAACCATCCAGAGGTGAAATATCGAGACAAGCGACTTCGTGCTGGAGAGTAGCGAAACCTTTCGAAACAATACGATCCTCGACAATTTTGAGGTAAAAAAGATCGTTGCCGGTTGCGCATAGAACTTGTCGGCCGTTGCAGGCGACGACGCTTATCGTCCTCTTGTTGTCAGGCTCCCACTCGGAAACGACGCTTTTACTCTCGTTCGATATCAAGCGCGCCGAACTCGGAGTTATTTGTATGAAAAGATCGTTGCTAACGTTACCCGTGTGGAAGGTTTGCTCGTCAGCGACGAAACCGGTGATATCGGTTTCCTCGACTTCCTCACCGTTCAGGGTGAGTATACGAGTTTGTCCGACGAAAGAGAGCACCAGAGTGTTGTCGTAAGTTCCGTTACCACCGACTTTCAGCGCCCACATTCCTTTGATACCCGGCAAGTCGATACTGGCGTGTTCCTGGATCCCAATGCCATTGCGTATGATCCTCAAGGAGCCTTCCTTGAAAGCTCCCGAGCACGTTACCATTTGTCCTTGTCCTTGACGCTCGAGATCGACCACAGCCATGTCGACGATTGGGGCAAGGTTCGTGAATATCTCCATCGGTACGCAGTACGATCCATTCTCGTCAGCTTTCGTGATTAATTTTATTAACTGAGAATCTCCCAAACGACTACCTATGAATATCACTCCGTTGTCCAGATAAGTTATGCACTCGGGAATACTCACTTCCCCGAGCAATTCGACCTTCAAATCTTTTATTATACTCGTACCATCGGCTTTTTTCTCTTGTTCCAGAAATAGCATGAACAAATGTCCCGCCATATCCCCGAGAAGATAGCGCAATCCTTGGGCGTCCACTTTCGCGTAACAGGTTATTGTACTCTGTTTTATGATTGGCGGTACAACCGCCATGTATGTCGTACCGTCGTGGTACAAAATGCTTTCTTGCCCGATTATTATAGCACCGCAGATCGGCGATGGCACCGGTATCACGATCATTGCCTCTCGCTCAACGTTATCTTGCTTCCAAAGTGTCTTTACGAATTCCTTGTCCCTCAATGATATCTCATGGGTTTTTACGTGACGTCCGTTTATATCCTGATGAATTATTATCAACGTTGGATTCGTACAGCCGTGAAGAAAATTCACATCTTGAACCTGTTGCTCTTCCATCCTTATCGACGATGCTTTCAACTCTGGATTGTCCTTGTCCAGCGGTATGATCTTGAACAAACCGTCGTACAGTCTCAGACCTATTACCCGAGCTTTTGGATCAATAACGGCCTTGATTCCTGTCTCCGAAGGCTTCCCAATACGATCCGCCACGTTCCCATGCGCTTTTGTTATTATTTCTATTTCTTCACCGTCTCCTGCGCATTCCAGTATCATCGCGTTGTACCGCGTCGTTAAGAGGAAAAGTAAATCTTTTTTCTCGTGCTGCAAATAAAAGTTTCAATTCGTTACAACATTTTTTACAGAGAATCGTCAAAAACCTCTTTCACTTTGTTCTACGGATTTTCGGTGCTGCGTGATAACTTTAGTAAAAGACATTCACACAGAGGTAACTAAATCATTTCGTTAAATATTCAAATTTTATCTTGAGTCAAAATTGATGCTTCGATTAATAGAAATTGACTCTTGAGGGTTAAATCAACTTGTGAAACCTACGGTTTTGCATGTAAATTCACCTCAAATAGTAACATCTCAATTTTCCAACATTCATCGAACGATAAGAGTAAGAAAATTTGGCAAAAATGTTTTCAATCTTTTGTATTCTGATCAGTCATGAGAAACCGAAAGTTGTTGCCTCTACAATTTGTTGCTCGCTCTCGTGCTCACATGTAGAGGCGCTAACCGATCGGTTTATAGCCTCGAGGACTCTTGCATGCTATACATGCCGATTCCTTTTTTTATGAATGGATACAATATTTTCTAAAAGTCATGAGCGACACTGAACGTTACTTTTGAGTCTATGAATCCAAAAAAAATTTCACAATCTCTCTAGGTCAGTATCGAGAATCACTACGAGGCGGAAGAATTGTGTTGGACTCTGACAATGCAAATGTCAAAATTGTCTGTAATCGTTACAGACAAAATAGAAATATGAGGCATCGCCGAATCATAAAAACATGCTTGTTCATGATTCTTTATCTTTCCGTCGCAGAAAGCTTCGCAAGAATTTCGTGTTGTTTTTCAACAATGTCTATTTGGTTTTCAATTGTTTGGATAATTCGTGCGCGCGTAGAATTAAAAAAAAAAGAATAATATACGTACCGGAGGTCGAAAGAATTTGACAACCGCGATTTTGCCATAAATGCCGACTTCTTTGAGGGGCCTGAGGCCCTCAGGTGTCACGAGATAGATTTCCAACCTCGTGTTTTTCGCCAATATTAGATTGAGGTCCGTAGGTGACGTAAAATTGCCTAGAAAGATTTCGGGGACGTGATCGACGCGATATTTTGCAACATTTATAATAATAGTACACGCACAGGTTGGTATATATTTTGCGGGTTGTGTGTGTGTTTTTTTTTATTTTTGTGCTCTGAAATAAATTAAGGTTAAAGCCAGAGTGAGGGGTATAAATCTTACCGGTTACACAGGCCGTTACAGCGGTCGGCTTGTGCGCTGTTACAACGTAATGATGCGCCATTGTTTTCATCTTTATTGCAATTCTAATCTACGATTCTCCACTTTTGTTTCTATTTATTTTTCCTCACGTTCCCACGAAAAACTCACTTTGCCCTTACGAGCATATACACAAGAACAACCAGCATCAAAATATATGACGAAGCGCGTAATCTTCTTCGGCTCGGTTTTCTTTCAATTTCAACTTTCAACCGCGCCACGCAGCTGGCTGCAAACGAATAACCAAAGATACTCGAATAATCCAAGAGTCAAGCAGCAAGACTAGAGAGGACGAGTACGAGTCCACACGGTCCACACAGCATAGGAAAATAAATCAGCGGTGAGGGTGGGGGCGTTCTCAAAATACGCTATGGCGGTTGGCATCGTTTACAATACCGACGAACGGTACGGATCTGAACGTTGAATTTTCCTGTTACTCACTTATTTGTCCGCTTTTTCCACCTTTTCCGACAACTGTTGGTAACACTGAAATGCACAGTGCACACAGCTCCGCACTTTGGTTTGACGAAACCGAAATATAAACCTCATCATTCGAAAATAAAATTGCAAGTTCAACGATCCATAAATTGGCGAACAAAATAAACATTTTCTTTGTTTTCTCAGCGACGTGAAATAATCAGCTAATTCGAGAAAAGTGTAAGTGATTCTAGAAATACGAAAATTCAAAAATCGTTCGTACAAACTTTTATTGATTAATCGGAATTTGTTCTTAACTAATTTTATCACTTCAATTACTCATAGTTTAAAAAAACAATAATAATAATTCATTATAAAAAATGTACATGAACCGGAGTCGATAAGTAAAAAGGTAGCGCTACGTTTTCTTCCTCTCCTGATGTCGAGAATATTCGATCTTCGTCCAAAAGCTTGTGTGTTTAGATTTAAAAAAAAAACGTATAACAATATTGCGAAGTATCATTCTGCAACTAATGTTCTGAACGAATTTTTATTACCGTTTCACATATTTCTTAAAAAAAAACACAAAAAAAAACAAAAAAAAAAAAAGACTCAAATCAGAACAATTTCGAAGGATTCTAACTACACCAACGCATCACACGAGCAATTAAAAATACAGAAAATGAAACGAATGAACGAAAGAACGAAAATGGACGAACGTGAATTATTGCTGCATGAAATCCCTTGTTGAAAAATTGATATTTGCAAAGCTGCTTTATTACGCGCCCTTTTTAACAGTCGTTCCATCTATAAAAGTTTGTAGAAACAATTTTTCGAAATATGTGTACCACGCCATTTCGAAATAGTGTGTAAAGCGCTCTACCAATTCGAGTAATGAACTTATGTACAAAAAAAATGAATAAAATACATGAGCGAGAAGCAGCGATATGATAATTGTACGGTGAAAATGGGAGGAAAACGTAAACAGAGCTGGACAGGTTGGCTGAAGGGCCAACAATCAGCCCGGTAGACGTTCTCGTTGATGATACTTTATTTGGCAAATAGCTGTAACCAGAGACAGGCTTATGCACAAATTCGATCCCCATTGTGGTGTTACAAGTGTGAAACGTACTCCAGACGGAGCGAAAGGGGGGGGGGGNGGGGGGCACAGGTAGCGCATCGTCGAAGCGAGATGAGATAAAGAAAAAAATAAAAGAAAAGGAAAATATATATATATATACACATACATATGTATATATACATATACATACATATATGAAAACAAAGAAGATACAATTGGCTCATACAGTTTGTTGGTTTGTTTGTTTCTTTAGTTTCCTTCGAATTAGGAATTTTTCGTTTGTAATGTCACGATCACTTGTAGATTGATTATAGTTTTTTCCAACATCTCGAGCCACGAGACGTTCGTCAACGAGCATAATAACTGATTGGTGCACGTGGAAGCAGCGCCCGATGCGCTCACCAGGCTGGACGATAGAGTTGTTGGGTCACTCGTTCTCTCGTTCTTCGGACAATGCGTCTTGTCTTCATGCCCAAGTCGCTCGTCAACGGACTCGCTCGATTTAATAACTTCCGTAACTTGTTTCTCAGTCTTATCCTTATCCTCGATATCCATCTCCGAATTGGCCTCTCTCTCGACCCCCGACTCATCAGTCGGCGAATGAGCTTTTCTTCTCGCATTTTCTTCGTTGCTCTCCTCGGTCGATGTGAATTTTCGTTTTTTTGCGGGCGCTTCCGTTTCCTGCTGGCTCGTCTCCTTCATTCTCGCCGCTCGGGTTCTCGCCAAGAGGGTCTCGAGCGCGGGTAACAAACTCGGCGGAGCCTCGAGCCGCGTACCGCTGCTGTAGACCAACGCCAATGCCCGCAAGTCACCCGTCAATCTGTGCGCCGACACTTTAACGTCAACCGCTTCGACCATCGCACTCATCGAGCTCACCAAATTATCTATCAACGAACATGTCTGTTCCGTCAATACGTGGTTCGCTAACTTTGGAAAAAATGTTTTAAGAAACGCGTGAATCGCCGGCACTCCCAGTGACGATCGCTCGTCCAGTAAAACCGCGTCCACGTAGTCCACCGTGTAAGACGAACACAGCAGAGCCGCTATGTGCTTTCTATCTATGTGCGTCGCAGCGTGGACGTCCAACCACAAACGAGGAAACAACGCCAAATGCAAGGGCACACCTGAAACCAAACGAGAATCTCAATTTTATTCTCCAAACTTTACGACCAACTATTTTTAATTCCACGTTGCTGCGTCAAAGCGTACCCTCGAAACCCAGCATCGCGCTCAAATTAACAAGAGTGTCGGTCATGCAGTCGTTATTGATGGCGAGCCTGCACATGACGTCGATTAATTCGTGATACGGCAAATAAAATTCCAAGAGAGCACTGTCGTATTCAGGATCAACGCCCTTGGCGGCTTCGAGCTGCGAATGTGGAACAGCCATTTGTACCATAGGCCTGGCAGGTCGGGAGCCCATTTTTCCGGCAGCGGTTGATCGTCTCGGTAAATAAGGACCTGGAGGCACGGCCGCGTGAGATTCTTGAAGCGCGGCATGGCAGTGTGAGAGTAACGGTGCTAGTATCAATATAGCTTCGGCAGGCACAAGCATAACGAGCTCTTTCAACAGATCTATCGCCAAATTACGCATATCCGGTGGATTATACGTGTTTAAAAGGGTCGCCAATTTCCGAAGTACGTCCGGCCATTCTTTGCAATTTGCTAGAATATTTCTCGCGTCCGGACCATCTCGGGCAGTTCGGACGCATCTTACAAGCTCCACGATTATTGCTATCAATTCAGCCAAATCACCAGCCACGTGACACGCCGTTGCTTCGTGATACATTATGTGGAGCATGTGAAAAGCTTCCAGTGCCATGCTCAGTCCACCGTTGTAAACCACGTACAGACGATCGTCGTCCGATTCTATGAGACACCTGTGGGCATTTTCTTGTGTCAGAGAACAAATCGTACCGAACATTTTATCGTTAGAATAAAGCCGCGAAAGTTTCTCGCTGTTACACAATCGAACGACCCTTCCCAATGAACTCGAAAGCGTGGACACAAAAAAGATTTCAGCGTTGAATTTCAACGATGGATTACAATAAATTGTTTTGCGCTGGAAATCTTTTTGTAGCTGATTTACCTAAATGCAGAAATCAGAGTAGCCCAACAAGATCGACCGTCCAATCCTTGAAGATACGAAGACAACGTTCCCCTTCTGAACGATGCAATCTCAGCCTCTTCTTGCTCAGTTTGATCGGGATGTCTCGTGACAAGCAGTTGCATTAATTTGAAGAGTTCGTCAACGGCCTAACGATCGAAATAAAAAATTTCCATCATTCATACTCTCAATAAGAACGAGGTTAAAGTTCGCGACGTCCGGGTCCAACGAAAAATATTTTCCTATTTATTCTTTGTTCATTTTTTTAAAATCATGACAATTTCTCGTGATGATTTTGTTTCAAGATCGGAAAAAAAAATCTTTTCATCGTTGTGACCAAAAATTGGATAAGAATTGTGAGCTCCATTGAAGGAAAAATAGTTTAAAGGGAAAATTCGTTTTGTTTACCGTAGAATATTGCGTAGGATGTGGTGTGATGTTTTTAAATGCCCATTGTATGTTCTGGTGAGCAGCGAGCTGTCTCGTGAAAACTCGTGACTGTTGGCAACAGAGCCTCAGCAAGCCGTAATAGGCAGGGAGCATTACACGATTGAAAAGTACGACGTCTTGGTCTTCGTGGTCGGCACTGTGGATTGTTAAACGTAACGATATTTATATATGAGAATAAAGAATAGTCTCGTGGTTTGCAATCGATAGAGAGAAAAAAAAATAGAGCTCACAGGATATAATTGAAAGCAATATTCTTCGTGATGTGTGGATTGTGCAAAATCATTGCAACGTTTTCCGGACAATCGCAACAAACGTGATACCAGAAAAGAAGAACAGCCTGTTTATTGTGATGAACCGGGATGCTGGGCTCCGAGAGTTTCGGATGAAAGAGCGTCCACAGATCGTTCAAGTATTGTCCAAACTAAAAGATTGTGATTCAAGGTCAGAAAAATCTCGTTGACGATAAAAATAATAATGAAAGTGAAAAATGAACAGGATGAATAAAATTTTGGAAACCCACCATGAGTTTCTCGATTTTTGAGACGGCGCAATAAGTGAGGAGAGCAAAGTAGGCTGTCAGCTTCATTGTGCCGTGAGTTTGTATGTCGATATAGTGTCGAGCAGGTTGGAGAAGCCGCAGGAGCGCTGTGTAAATTTGGTGTAGGATAATGGTCGCTTCGGACGATAGTTGGAGCTCCCGAGAGGAATTGCATCCAAGGCCGAGTCTGTAAGCGCCCCGATAACCTTGTCGAAAATGTGTCGAAGGTACGAGCGATACGAGTAGAAAAGCTGCGGCCGAACGAACTCTTTGATTGGCATGCTCGATGAGAAAGTGTTGCAACCACGTATCGAGACCCTGAAGGACCCAGGCGTGAGCGAGCTTGCTTCGTGTGACCGCCAAGGCTAACCATTCGAGGGCACCGTGAGGCGCGACTCTTGCAGCTTCCCAAACACGACTCAGGATCAATTGCGTCATGCAAGGAAGTCCGCTCGGGCCGGAACCTTCGGTCAGCAATGTCAAGAGCTTGAAAAACGGCTGACAGACGTCCGTGTGTTTCGTTATCGCTTGGAATATCATCGTCACGATGTGAATCGCGAGACGATCGTTCCAACGGCATAACGATTGTATGAGATTTCGCGTTTGATTCAGATTTATAACGTCTCGTGTTTGCTGATAGAGAAACGGGAACCCTTTGCCACCGGCTACAGCGTTCAGGTCAGCTGGCGATAACGTCAACCTGTAGAAAATCATTTAAAAAAAAAACAAAATTAACTGACGAAGAAGCAGCAAATTTTACGAGCAACCAATTATGTTTCAAATTGTTTTCTCCTTTAAATATTTTACGAAAATTTGGACATTTTGACATTTGAGATTTGAATAAGCAACGATAATAACCTGTGATCAGATCCTCGACTACGTTCAACCAGAGTAGCAACGAGGGTAATCATTTTATCGAGAGAGGCAGGTCGAAGCTTCTCGGATGCTACCGCAAGCACAACTTCTTCCTCTTCTTCCTCTTCCTCTTCGCTTACAGCATCGGCGCTCTCGTGAGTCTTGTGGCCCAGGTAAAAATTCACCATGGTCGAGACCGCTTGTACTCTGATGAGGAAAAGTGTTTCCTCTTCGCCCATTTTGCTGAATTCGTAGAGGAAGCCAAAGTACTCGGTGAGGTGTTTTAAATGTTGTTTCGCGTGTTCCATCAGCGACAGTAACATCCGGACAAAGCGGGTTACACATGATTGCGTACCAACGCCGTTGTACTGGCTACTGCCCGAGTCGTTTTCAGTTTCGCAGAGCAAATAAAGCGGCGCTTGACTCGGCCGTAATCTTTGTATAACGTGAATACAAAGTCTCTGAAACATTTGTCGTACCATTTGATTGGGACACTTGACTAGAATCTGAATAGGCCACCAGGAATCGCCAGCCATACGTTCGAGGAACCGAGCGCAAGCACCGGCCGAGCCGTTGAATTGTTTTGTCAACAATTCCACCCATTGGACCATCGTCGGTTTTTCTTTAGCGTGGATGAAGGTTTCCATGAAAAATGAGGTCGATAATTCGGCTGATAATTCCGTAACATCCGGTTGCATGGAGAGTAAAGTTTGCGGTATATAACCGCAAATTTGCCACATGAAACTGAAGTAGGTATGCTCGAAGATATTTTTGTCTTGAAGGAAATGCGTGTTGTCCTGCCATATCCAATCCTCGAGTTCCTTGTTCAGAACCAACTGAGGTGAATTGGCAAGAGCTAATTGTTGCTGCAGTTGTTGAGCCTGAGCGACTTGCGATTGTTGTTGTTGCTGCTGCTGTTGTTGCTGTTGAATCAACGGTGGCGACGATTTGTCGAATGTTCGATTGATTTCTTCCAAGCCATAGGACGTTGAGACGCAGGTGACGGGACTAGAGACGGTAGCTTCTTCCTCCCTCGTCTGTTCCACGTTGGGATCGTTGCACCATTCGTAAAAAAGCATGTAGGCCGAATTGGTTTTCTCAAAACTAAAGTCCATGAATTTGTCGGTTACGGAATCGTAAGTTTTGCTCGTCATTTCACCGCCGAAACATTCGGCAGCGATCTGGCTAGGATCGAAGGGTTTTACCTCGGCGTCGTTGAACAAAAACCATTTGTCTTTGTTGGCCGAAGTGCGATCTCTTATGAAACTGTAATAATGGCCACCGTCGGCCGTGCCAGTGTGAACTGTAACGCCGATCAGATCGTATTGATAATGTTCCATCTGTGACTCCGATCGACTCGACGGTTTATCGTCGTTGGCGGGTTCGTCGTCCATCGACAAACTGTCGGTCTCGTTTCTGTCCAAACTGGCGTCACCGCCGCCAGTCTCGCGCTCCCGTTCTTCTCGGTAATGCTGAGGCATCAATTTTTTCTCAACATATCCGGACATGTCGAGCCTCAGCGGGAAGCTGAAATGTGTGTTTACTTTTTCTTTGAGCATGGTGCCCATGTTGAAAGTGTAGCGCATCGTATTGAAGCACAAGATGTGGGGCAACTTTTTAAAACATGCTCTTTTCTCTGCACGAGCTTTTTTTCCGCATTGCGAGCACGTATACATATTGTCACCCTCGAGAGTGTCCTTGACGGTGACCTCGTCGAGACTCTCGTACAAGTTTCTCATATCGGCGACTTGACAACGAACGGTATAAAATTCTTCGAGAGTTCGACTGACGTGTTCACAATCGAGAGAAACTACGTTGTTGGAAATGACACCGCAAAAAAGTGTCTTGACGAGGTGTTTCAGGTCCGAGGTCATTTCCTCGAGTTTCGAGACGAGATCGATGAAAAACTCGGCCATGTCTTTCTGCTCTCCGGTGTTGAGAGGCTCGTGATTCATCGTGTAAACCCGGCAAAAGCTACGCGGGTTGTAGGCCTTGCGTTCGGACTCGAGGAGATAGGCGAACATACGTTGGAGCTCTCTCAAGGTGGACTGATGTTTGTTGGCGCGATTGCAATCGGCACCCAGTATGGCTACGCGAGCTTGTGGCATCATGTACAAATGTTGCATACAGCTGGCCATGTAGCACGTAGCACCGAGATTAGTCAGCCCGACATAGCCGCAATCCGAGCGTCCATCTTCGTGAGGCCAATAATCCCAAGGGTATGGGGAGTGCGGTCCGGGTCGATGTT
Source organism: Hyposoter didymator (assembly GCA_037952995.1). Classification (NCBI taxonomy): domain Eukaryota; kingdom Metazoa; phylum Arthropoda; class Insecta; order Hymenoptera; family Ichneumonidae; genus Hyposoter; species Hyposoter didymator. Next base: position 17,294,879 of record JBAJMU010000003.1, read on the forward strand.
GTGCCAAAAGTTTTTCGTGGAGCAAACGGTAATTCTCCGGTGCGGATTTGACGAGTTCGACGAGGAGATCGAACGCGGCGGATCGCGAGACTTGACTCTTGCATTTGGGCACGTGTTTCATCCGCGGATTCGGCAAGTCGAAAAGAAAATCGAATACTCGGTTGAGCAAGTTTTGTCCTATCTTAGCTTGCTTGCAAGCTGGATTGTGGGTCATTATGTTGCAGGTGAGATTCAAAAGTCCCACCAGTGCATCGTCCTCGACGGTATTGTGACGAGTTTCGAGGTGTTCTCTGGACAAAACAGAATCTATGACGCGACTGGCCAAGGCTTCGAGATCGATGCTACCGCCGTCGCTCGGACCGACTTCCGTTTCCGTTTCCGACTCGATACAACCCTCTCTGATGGCGTCTTCGGGCAAAGCATCTACGAGCCGACAGACGAGCCAAAAGTAATCCCGACAGGCTGGTCCGTAGGGTTCTTTGCCATCGTCCAATGCCGAATGTAGATGCATCGGTAAATCCGGTCTTCGCCTCAGCGAGGGCTGCATCGTTTCAGCGACAACGAGATACTCGAGGAGCGTATTTAGCATCGAGACAATCAGACTCGATGCGTCGCAGCGTTCGCCTTCCGTGTAATCGTAATCCTCGTTCCCCGTCGTCCCCAAACACAGTCTGTAGAGCGCTGTGCAAACTTCTCGACGTACGGCTGGCTCAGGATCCTCGAGGACCAACCTGCGCAACCAGGTGTGGCCAAAGGGCTCGGTAGATGTTTGCAAAAAGAGATATTGCCGGACGCGAGGATCACTGTGTACCCAACAAACTAACAGAGCCATTGCGTAGTGTATCACTTGCGACCTACCGAAGAGACCGGTTTTGTAGTGATTTGGATCGCGGGGCATCGAAGCCTCGTTCAGAATACTCGTTAATCTTGGCATCACCGAATCTACGCTCATCATCGAGAGCATCGCTTCGCTCAGTCTCGGTACAATTAACTTTTCTGGTTTGTGCTTCCGAGTCTTTTTCTCCTCTTTAACGACACCAAGATGGCAAAGTTGTTTCAAAAGACTAGCCAAGCAGTCCTGTTGCCACTCGCTGCCATCGCCGCGTTCCAAACAACCGGACATGAAAATATCAAAGAGATGGCGGAGACCACCGTGTTGGACGAACAGCGTCGACCAGGCTACGGGCTCTGCATCGGTGTGGATCTGTGTTTCCTTGGTGTCGCTCTGGGCCAAAGGTTCTTCGGTAATCGTTGCGCCACCACTCATGCAACTTTCGCCCTGAACCGTATCGCCGCTAGTCTCGTTGATGGGCGTGATCGTGACGGCGCTCGTCCCACTCGACGACGAGTTGTTGCTCGAGGATGACGAACCCGTTACGACGATCGAGGGGCTTCGTCGACTCAACGATTCAACAATGTACAAGGAATACATGAGTTTCTGTGGGCTCGCAGGATCGAGAAGTTCGGGCAACGAAGTTTCTCCTAATTTTTGAAATCCGCGAAGCAGCGTCGGACTCGTTGGCAAAAGCGTCAACGTGTCCCAGACGCGACGTGACAATAATTGTGCCTTTGTGTTTGGTATTTTCTGGCCACCTTTGACGCTGGTTTTCATTGCGCTCAGAGTACGCATGAGTGTGAATAATTGCTCGAAATATTGAGGCCTCAGTAGCAAAAGAGTCGGTAAAGATTCCTTGGGCGGCGGTGGCAACAAGCTTGCGGAATCGATGTCGCGTTTGTTGCTGGAATTGCCACGATTTCCCGATCCTCCGCTACCGCAACCACCTCTTGCGCCAGCGGCGCCCAGTGAAATGAACACGAGCTGGCCATCCTTGAAGCCCATCTCCTGGAGAGTTTTCTCATCGAAGTCGAAGGTCAACTCTTGTCCTTGAGCGATCATTCGTATCGGGCCATCGCGATCAGTCAGAAGAGTGCCGAGCACGGATGCTCCACCGGAAACGTTCGAGCCACCGGGTCCGTGACCGGACGAGGTTGCTATCGATGGGTCGCTGGTCGCGCAAGAAGCTCCGCCGAGCCTACCACCGTTCTGCGTATCGTCCCACCATTTGGCGACCTCCGCTCGCAGATCCGCAACGTAATCGGTGCTCAGTAGAGAAAAACTCGTTTTGTCTGGGATCCCAGCTGGTTGAACGAATATTCTGAGATGTTGTCCCTTCTCCTGGGTGTTCATGGCGACGTGACTGCCCGCGCCTCGGCCTTCCAAAGCCCAACGACGCAGATGGTAAGCGTATCGTTTGCGAAAAGCCTCGAGATGCGTGCGCAGTAACAGTAATGCTCGTTGAATGCAACGCAAACTCGCTTCCTCGTTGTTCTCGAGATCCGCGCTAGCTGCGGCGAGGTGGGTCATACACTGAGATACGAATTCTGCCTCTTGAGTCAGCTGTCGCGACATGTAATAGCCGTTCAAATATTGTATCGCTGCCATACTGACGTCGGTACTTTTAGCGCGAAGGGCGATTCGCCAGAGAAAATCCATGCCTACGGAGTCAACGTCGCGGAGCGGTCGATCCAAATGCGCAGCTGCGAGACGAGCAAGATTGCAGAGTTGTTGAAAGAGACTCAGTCCCGTCATACTTATCGTTTCCGGTGGTAAGCTCGGCAATTTTCTCAGGCAAAGATGTTTCAGAGTGTCCATACCGAGAGCGTGTTGTTCGGTCGATTTCGCCTGGCTGAGCAACCAACTGAAGAGCTCATCGGCACAGGTTGGATCTTGCGACAAACATTGCCAAAGAATGTCGACCTGCTCGAGACTCAAACGAAAACATTCGGGCGATCCGAGCGGCGAGAATATCGAGGAAAGAAATTGCAATCGCACTTGTATCTCCGTCTGGTGCGAATACAAATTGTTGGTGACGGTGCTGTTTCCACCGCTGGCACTGGTTACGCTGCTGCTGCTTCCGCTGCAACTGGTGTTGCCACTTCCACCGCTGACACTCGCGTTCGTATTCGCGTAATTCTTCAAATTGTTGAAAAAATGTTTCATCATTCCTCTCTCGCGATCGGCCCAGGTGGTTATCGTGTGAGCATCCATCGATCCAAACTGTTGGAAACTCGCCAATAACTTTGGCAACAACCTCAAGGATATTACGACCGATTGATTCGCGGCTAGATTCTCGAGGCAGCCTTCGATGAATTTCATGGGAATGAGTCGGTCGACGTTAAAGCAGAGCAAGTTGCAAAGCGCCTTTTCCGCTTCGAGAGCCAGACCTTCTCCCAAATGGCCGATTTTTTCGTCCTGCAAAAGGTCCCACAGTAAAGTGTTGCCGGGTTTGCAAACAGTTTCGAGATTGAACTGAGAGGCGAAGCGTGATCCAGGAGCACCGACGCTTTTACACACGTTGTCAAAGTTGAATTGAGAGCCAAGGCGAGAAGACGACGAGCCGGATTGTTGGCTCAGCCGCGCACGTCTGCCGGCTCTCGTGCGATCCGACAAACGGGGTCGACAGCTTGTTTTCTTAACGCGCATCTCGCTTTGCGAGTGATGATTGTGATGGTGATGGTGATGATGGTGATGATGATGATGATGATGTTGCTGTTGCTGTTGTTGTTGTTGCTGCTGCTGCTGATGATGATGATGGTGATGATGATGATGATGAGGAGGTTGATGCTGCGACGGATGATGCGGATGATGGTGATGATGATGATGCGAGTGTGGATGATAAGCCTGCATCTGTATCGCTGTGAGATGCCTCGCAGCGAGCTGTGCCAATTCTTCCTCGCATCCGCTTTCCTCCCCATCGAAATCCGCCATGTTTTTCTCACTTTTGTTCGATATCCTGCTGCTGTAAGAACCTTCTTCGTCCGAGAGCATATCGTCCATTCCCGAGGGTAAAAATGGTTGGCCAGTAGCATGCACGAGGCCGGCAAGGTCGGAGATGACTGCGTTCGTACCATCGCCGCCCGCGCTTCCCACAACAACACCCGCGGCTACCGCGTTGTCACTGTCCTCTTCGTCGTGCGACGTCTCCACAGAATCCGGTCCACGCCCCGAGTGACCGTCCGCACCAACCAACGACAGGTACTTTTCACTACCGCTGCTTTTGCTCGTCGCTCGCAATTGCAAGTTCCCAACGACCGTTGGAACTTGTTGGTCCTTTGTTTCGATTCCTAATGAACGTTGTTGTTCCTGCTCTTTCACGCAATCCAGAGTATCGCGCGATAATTTTCGCTCCATCTTGCGCGGAGAATCCGACATCACTGTCGACTCCATCGTCAACGAAGAATCCTCGATGCTCTCGGAGTTATTTTTCCCAACACCGCACGAATCGCGCGACTCTTTCGCATTCTCCGTCGCGACCATTTGATTCAACGATACTTTTCCAACCTCGCTCTCGTGCTCGTTCGAACGCTTTTGTGGCTTTTTACGCTTTCGCAAAATTTTACGCTTCTTCTTCTCCTGCACTATCGCCGCTTCCTCCGTATTTGATTTCTCCGTGTCGGCCTCCGCGTCCGAGCCACTCGCTTGCTGATGCTTGCTTCTCGCCTCGTTGTCCGTCTTCGATTCCGTATCCTCTATTATTTGATCCTCTATCGGACTCGATCCCGTCGGTGGACTCTCCGTCAGCATTTCTATGCTCGGACGATTCATTTTTGAGGCTTGCGAAACTGCTGAAAAATCCTCCACTTCCGTCAGATTCGACTCGACCGGCATTTGCTCCGGGCTTTTACTTCTCTTGCAGGTACCTTCGTGGAAAAAAGAAACACCGTAAATTATAAACATCCAAATTCTTTACGCCAATCAACTATTTAAAAGCGCAAATATATTTTTTTTTTTTTCATTATCGCCCAAAATTTCCTTACATTTTCCATCTTTGGTGGAGACGAAATAAATTTGTATGGAAAATATTTTTTTCTTTTAACCAAATCGTTCGAAAAGGCAGAAAATGCCGCAAGCTACAAATTTAAAAAAAAAGAAACAGAAACTTGAGTACAGCCCAGTTTTCTGGTTGTAAATATAGAAAATAAACAGGAATTGACAATAAATGAAACGGTTTTGAAAAAATAATTCATAGTCGAAATTTGGTTGAAAAATTTTGCGTCGCTTTTGTAATTTTTAGGGTATGGAAAATAAAAAGGCGAGATTCTTAATATTGGAAAATGTAGAGAGGGAAAGAAATAAAACCTTCGCAATCGCTGCTGTCGCCTCTGGCCTGTTTCCTCGGCGAGGGTCCTTCGGAGGGTGCAGGGCTCGGTTCTTCCTCGTCCTCTTCAGGGCTGCTGGCATCGATTCCACTCGGATCGCTGCTGCTGCTTTCACAAACGCCATCGCCGGCTCTCGACAAATCGCGATTTTTAACCGCAAGAGAACCAGGATATCCGGGTCCGCCCGAAGTCCAAATGAATTTGATGAGCGCCGAGGCGAGAAACAGACTTTGCTCCGTGTGATCTTTCGGCTCGAGTTTTCCGAGTAAAGAATAAAGGTGAAGAACTGGTGTCGGAGCAAGATGCTTGACGAGAGGTGCGAGCAAGTCATAAACCGGCCGTGCACAATGTTTGAGTTGCGCAGCTTGCCACATCGTGTCCATATCGGAAGAAGTGATGCGGCCTTCCATAGCGAGAAAGCTCAATACGATGTGACTTTGTTTTATCACTTCGGCGTGTAAGTTTGGGCCAAATATATGAGCTATTATGTTGTTTTCTGTTAACCAAGCAGCGAGAGCATGTCCGACTTGTTCCACTTCGGCGACAGTCTCGCTGTTGCATAATTCGTTAAACGCCGTTATATGGGCATTTATTTGCGCGACACCGGCTAGTCTCATGGTCAGTGTCGTGCTCGTAAAGTACTTGAAAGCCAGATCGAGACCGTCGCGATCGAAAGTCGGAAGAACAGCGTCTATCGGATCTTTGACTGCGCTCCACATGAAATCTGCGTGAAAAAGTACGACGGAGAGCAGGATTAAGCATAAAAACAGGCGACAGTTTCGACGTTGTTGATACTTGGGATTTTTATACTTCTCAGCGATGGTTCTCACCTGCCATCGTCCTCACAGCCGGTGTACGCAGCTCCTTGTCACCCAATCGACACATGTACTTCATAACACGACTCCGCAACGGTGTAAACATTTGTATAACGCTACCATAATTCAACCACAGTTTGAGATTGCAAATAACTGCAACCATGGAATGTGCCAAACCCACTGGTAATTGTTCGGGCGCGTCGAAACACGCGGACATCAATTCAAAGCCGCTCTGATGGCAAAAAACGGAAACGGCACGAATCAGGGGCGCCGGCACCTCCGGATCGTGCGGCTCGCAATATCCTCCTTCATCCTGTGTACAAACCATTTTCACAACATGTCAATAATGTCCTATGCCATGGGAAAGAATTAATGACAAATTTGGTAGGGGCAAAAACTCAAAAACAACCGAAACACGATTCGAGCTATAAATAAAATTAATTCTTTTCGTTCCATCGTTTCAAAGCTGGAGACATAAAAAAATGGTATACCTTTACCGGTGCTAATGGATTGAGAGCTCCTCCATGTTTCATAGCAATGTAGAGGGGAAAGTTGAGCAAAAAAATTTTTGACAGCAGATGAAACAATTTTTCTCGGTCTTGTTGTGACCAGTGATGTTTAGAACTGCTCGACGAATCCGAAGATCTCCTGCCACCCGATTCTTTCATCGTTTCTCTGTTTTTTTCACTGTGTTCCGTATTTTCGCGTTTTCGCTTTTCCGATTCTTCCACCTCACCCAAATGTGACTGTTTTCTTTCCTCCGCTTCTTCCTCCTCCTCCTCCTCCTCCGCCGTGCGTGACACTCTTTCCACATCAACCTCATCCTCGTCCGGTGGCTTTGACTTTTGACGAATCGCTCTCAGCTGCTGAAGGGTACACAGAACTACGCTTTGCGTCAAACGCACAAAACGATCGAAATTTTTTGCCTCTCGGTAACAGCACATACATTGTCTGAAATACAATATTTTTACTTGCATGAAAATCGCTTTCTCATCATTTTCTCCAATAATTACTAAAGTTTTTTTCAATCAAATTTGAGCCGATACTCCCTGTTCCATTTTTTGCTTACAGGTCTTTACGGAATCTCATGAAAAGTATCAACCAAAGTATATAAATTTTTATCGCAGGAGAAAACATATTTTTCGCTCAAAAGTTTGGGTTAGTTTTTCGAGTTTTTTGATCCGTGCATTGAACAAATGTCCATATTTTTTTTGAAATATTATAAAAAGTACCAATGCGTTGAAGTTTGACATTCAATTTCCTGTCGCTGATTTTTTCAAACAATTCCATAAGATTTTTGCGCAAGAGACGTAAGTCAATGTATTACCAAGAAAATAGAAACGAAAAAATTGAAAAATGCTCTGCATGGTTTCTCATGGACACATGTAAGTCTATTCACAAAAAAACATAACAGAGCCAAAACCATGGTTGAATTTTTTATGGGTTATCGAGATATGTAATTGCAGGGAGATATTCCGCATGTTTAAGGGCTCAATTACCTCTGGACCCATTGATTAACATAGTGAAGTATCGTGTCCACATCTATGGCACAGAGAGAGACATCGTCCAGCTCCTTCGTCGATCGTTCTTCGTCTAAAAATCAAGGGATTTTGTTGGAAGCACAAGGGAGAAAAGAAATGATTGAAAATGTCAAGATTCTGAGCAAACACAACAAACATCGTATGAAAAAAATTGTAAACTCGAAATCGGAGGAATAGAAAAAAGTGTCGTCGAAGTATGGTAGAAATTTCAGGGGAGAAAAATCTAGTGCAAAGCTGTTGAGAACCTGAGCGAATGAGGTTAAACGGAGGAAAACATTTTATTTCATGAAAAAAAGAGCAAAACAACAAATGAAAAGAAGAAAAAACTTACACGAGAGTAGAAGATCGTGAAAGTCAGCGCACACATCGCACATGATTTCCTGCCTCGTGTCCTTTTGATAATTTCGTTCACCTCAAGTCCATCACAATCTTTTTCACCACCGTCCACCCCCAAAACTGACAACAACGTTATTGTTAAACATGTTATTTTTTTTTTTTTTCTAACGTTTGATGATCGTCAACAGTGGATTACGAACCCATCAGTCACCATATTGGTTTTGTACCGTTCTCACTCTTTTCTTCACCTCTTTGTCTATATCACTCTCCTCTTTCTTTCTGGCGATCTCGATTTTACGAGAGATAGTGCTCTCCTCTGTGGTGAGGGGTGGCTTACTGCTGGCTGCGTTCTCGAGTNCCCCCCCTCCCCAAGTCGGCGGCGCGGACCCTTCGATTTCTCTCTCTAGCTACGGTTGAAACTTTGGAAAAAAACCATCAATTTCCTTTCCTTCTGTCAAAAATCATGAAAAAAATGTTGAAAAAACTTGTGACTGAGAACGAAACACATTCCTCTGTCGATTTCAATTTTTTAATGGAAAATATGACTTTTTACAATAGAGATCGTGATTTTAATAATAAACAATAACGCACTTCATTATTCAGTGGTCGCGTGCACGCGATGTCACATTGACAGCTCATTACACACCTGACCGCCGTGAACGCTATTGTATATAGTTGTTTTTTGTATATGTGGACGCGCTAAGATGCATTTTTGAGCTAAGAAAACGGCACGTCGCCACGTTTCATGTTATATCTATATATAAAATATTTCATATCTCGCAAAATTCAGTACATATTTGTTTTTTTTTTACGTATATCTCACACGGAACGCGTCTAATTTTTTTTGTTTCTCTCACGAAACAACGGGCGAGTGAGTGTGAAACGAAAACATTGTAACAATGGGAGAATTTGATTTATTCTTCATGCTCGCGTTCCCGAGCGTCTACGATACGAGCCTGATGGAATAAATGTTTATGAAAAAATAGTTCGACCGCGTGGATTTTCTGTTTCCGAAACCGCATTTCTGGGTGACAGCTGGAATGACAAATGATCGCAGTCGTCCGTAGGGGTGAATGCACTTTGGGAAAAGCTTTCTCACGGTGTGTGCTATTAGCCATACGAATTCATGTAGATATAGAGTTGAAAGAATTATAACCGCGCCTTATTCTGCTCAAAGCTAACGCCGCCCACACGAATCCGGTGCATTATATACAGATAAATATATATTATTAAGAAATTTCGTACACGCGAGGTTTGGGCAGGAGGATCTTGAAAAGTAAAAACAAAATGTACACAAGCATTTATATTTGGACTATTTGGACGAGTGGCCTGTGAGTTAGGGACAACAAAAGGAATCGCCTTATGGTGCCCCCTGGTCCTTAGCCCGAAGCTTATTTCGAAACGAAACACACGTTTGTACTTCCAATAATACACACTGGGGTTGTCTGTATCTGTGTTCTGGCATCTAGAGTGTCACAACTAGATACACAAACGGACAGATGCTCGCGACAGTAGAAAGATAAATAAACTAATAAACAAATCGTGCGAGTGTCGCTTGCGTTAAAAGTTTCAGTATAATATCGAGTTCGTTGCAACGTCTACTCGTCATTGGTGCACCACGAAAGTGAAAAAAAAAAATCAGAAAATTAGTGACCTTGAAGATTAATCAAAATCAAAGACGACTCAAAAATACGTGTGCCGTGTAAATCGCGTCGTTTTTTTTTGTTTTTTCATTACTGTTCCAATTTAAAGTGAATTCACCTTTCCATCGAGATTTGTGATTTCGTTGATGAAACAATAGTACATAACATGGGGAGCACCGACAAGGCCGTTATCACGGGCTTCATATGTAGGCTTTGCAGCAAAATGAATCGTTTTGTCATCCACATATACGGCGAAGAAGGAGAGAGGATGAAACTTGCTGAGAAAATAAATGCATATTTACCGATCACAGTGAGTTCTTTTTCATTATTCCTCGTCTTTGAAACGCGTTGGTTATATTTCGAAATTTCAACCCGAAAGTTTTCACATTTTTTGACAAAAACTTATCTTTTCACACATTTCGTGAAGAATCTCGAAATACGTCGATATGTTATCAACATTTCTCCATCATCCTGCAACAATATTACAATTTATATGAAATTATCGAAGTTTGAGCGAAATCAGCTGATTGCCAAATGTCATTTTTCAAAGACACTGTTCTACAGAGTTTTTCTCTGTCATTCGTTTATTGCAGGTAAACGTGAATGATCCCTTGCCAAAAACAGCGTGTCTGCATTGTATCGAACGACTGGAGGCACATCACGAATTAATGGAACAAATAATCATAGCCAGGAGACATTTAGCCACCGAAACGAAAATTAATCCCGTAAGTGCATCTTCCTCGGCAACGTCGCTGGCGCTGGATCCGAATACGGCATCAGGATCTCCGCCGTGTTGACAACTGAATTCTTCAAGTCGCAGATCCGTGCTCCGTCGACTGAAACAACGCTCCGAATATTTTTTTTATCATTGTGTCCTTGAAATCTTGTGGGCTGTGAAATATCTTGAATTTTCTCTTTTTCATTTCACCAGCAACCCAGGAAGAGATAGAGAGAAATAACGAAATATGCGCTCGTTGTGACCAGATTTGCGCAGCATAGACGGAAGGATCATTATTTCCCCAAAGTCCATCAAATTGATTCAATGTTCTTGCCATGATTGGAAAATTTTCATTAGCCTTTTTCCTCCCTCGCTCATTATTTAACGATTCAATATATTGAGGGAAAATAAACAAATTTTAAAGAAATAAGGACTTGTATCGTTTTTCGATAAACAAAATATTTTTATAGTTTTTTTAATACATTGTCAATTCAAAATGAAGCAACTCTGAATCGAGATGAAATTTTTGTAAATCATGTTTTTCCCATATAATTATCACTCGAGTCGTATTTTCCGGTACAAAATTGGAACTGTACTTACCTATGATTCGTATTTTCGTATTTTCAAGCTTGTTCGTTTCTTACTTTTCAATCATGCATAGAGATTATCGATGGAAAGTGATGGCCAAATGTTGTTACTTCGAATTAGCAATCACTTGATTATTTATCCGGAATATTTATTTTATATCAATAATTTAACTCTCACTAGGTTAAGGGAAAGAGAGTTTTCCTTATTGCAGCAAGCTTTCTCTCAGTTTCTTAGATTGAATTTGTTTCGTGTCACAAAATATTGAAAATGCATTATGCCCGCTGCGTTTTAAGGTATAACTATCGCAGAATGGGTTGATTTAGGATTTTCTTGAAATTTAGTGTAAATATTCTTGACATTAAAACGAACAACTTTCCTATGAGACGAAATATTTTCTGCCGTCTAGAATTTGAGATATTTCTTTTCCAATTTTATATTTTTCCCATCTAAACGCATGTAAATTGAAGTCGCGTTTCTTTTGTTTTTTCTTGCAACTTTTTTAACGAAACGTCACTTCAATTTACATGCGTTTAGATGGGAAAAATAGAAAATTGGAAATGAAATATCTCAAATTCTAGACGGCAGAAAATGTTTCGTCTCATAGGAAAGTTGTTCGTTTTAATGTCAAGAATATTTACACTAAATTTCAAGAAAATCCTAAATCAACCCATTCTGCGATAGTTATACCTTAAGAAATATTTATAAGTCTTTGTCAACGAACTGCAGAGTGCCATGTTGAATTCTAGAAATATCCAATGTGAGCAATGACACTGAAGTTTGCATCGTTGCGACATAACGAAAAATATTATTGCTGTTGATGATATTTCAAATTTTTCAAACAATCCGATTTCTCTCGTAGATTCAAGTTCTGGCTCACGAAAAACGATGGTCCAATTGTCGTAGCCAAAGCTACTCATTGAGTTCCAGAATCTGAGAGAGGGCAAAAAAGGATTTCGTTGCACTCCATCGATGCAAACTTCGACATGATACGTGGGCACTTTGAGAATTGTTACTTCATTTTTCTCCAACATCCGTTATCCAAAATTATCAGCAGCCTCCAAGATTCGATTCCACGTAAAGAAAATTTATAAAGAACCGCTCGTCTGTTTTCCTGAAGGATTTGATAGACTTTTGTTTTGCCCAAGCCGATACGTACCTTTTTGAGAGCAGTGAAATATTTTTACTTTCTATCCTGAAGCCGATCGTTTTTGATACGTAATTTTATTTCTAACATATTCTCGTTGAAGATCCGAAAGGGAATTTTGCGTTTACTGAAGCGTATCAGAGCAAATTAATGCCAAAATCGTATTCCGCTTAGAATTCGTTCGCGAATTTTCTATTCACACATTCTTCACACTCAGGAGACAGCAAAGGAATAAAAGTTTGGATGGTCGACGATATTGTTGAAAACTGGAGCCTCCAATCATTATTTATCGAATGCGTCTCTTTCGAAGTAAAGAAAAGTGAGGAAATGCGAGAGATAAAGGAAAAATAATTCAACGATGTAAATTGAAAGAAATGGTTGAAAGTTCGACCCTTGCGTAGTTAAATATTTGTATAATGTCCGATTTATTTTGGCGTAAGTATTGACGATGAAAATTTGAATGATACCGCGCTCGATTGTTTTTTTGTCCCGCTTACACTCACACAGCAAGGTCCAGAAATTCGAAACGCACACAGAAACACATAAAAAAAACTCCCAAGCAAAGGATTAAAAAAAAATGAGCCTTCTGTATAAATAATTGGAGCAGATTTTTGATCTGGGAACATTTACAAACCGCAGAAACGTGTACGTTTATTTGACTTTAGTTACTTACGGGTTTAGTTGGACGCGTCACTTATTCGTGTAATTTTCGTATAAAAGAGAGAACGACGAAATGACGAAAAAGAGAGGAAAACCAAAGCCCTATAAAGCTGATGCCCGGAGGACAGTAAAGAGCGTTGAATTGGACATTTTCTCTGATAAAAAAATACCAACTTACAAAAACCTTGTTTGCGATCGTGTGCGAAAAAACACACACATACAAAATCGACGTGCCGATAGAAAGTTGTTTTTCAATGTGCAACAATTTCCTACGATAACAAAGAAACACCAATAAAATTGTATCTAATTTACCAACTCGTTTAATTAAATTGCCAAAGTTTTACTTGTTTTTTTTTCCATTTTTGCCTTTTTTTCATTTCAGTTGGGTGAACAACTTATGAATGAAGGTCAAATGGAGCAAATCCGACGATCCACAATAGGTATACTTGTAACGTATACACACGCACATATGCATTCTGTATATAGTACACACATTCATTTATATATATATATATTCGATTACGATGAATATAAATCTGCTTAATGCTAAATCTTACGAACTGTATCTACAAAGTTATATAAATGGATAAGGTAAATTCATTTTTATCTATCTCCGTGACTTTTTTTTCTTAAACATGGATTTACGAATCACAATTGGCCCGATTTCGAGATAGCATAAGAATTGCTTGAAAAACGCGATTAAATTACAATTTTCGTTGTTGAATTTATTTACATATGATAATATGACAATACGCGAATCGAATGATAACAACGAAACATGAAAAATCTGTGGTACTCGAATTCTGCATCGTTGCCGTTTTGCCAAATTGCTCTCGTTTATTTTGAGCTCACCACGAACATTTTTTTACAAACTAGGTCTAGAAAAATTGGCCTCGTGGGACCTAAAAGTTGAATTCGGTTGAATTAGCACTCGGGGTCTCGTTACTGTCAAACTCTCGTATAAATGATTCTTAAGGATGCGATAATGAGAGTTTCTTGGAGCAAAAATCCCCAGGAATTCAGTGGCTCAAGGATTCAATGCAAAAAATGAGATTAACGGATTGTAAAGTCGTCGCAATCGAAGCAAACAAATTGAAGAAACGATTGTAAATTTCGTGGTGCGCATTGGCACTAACGGTTAGTTAGCCCCAGTCAAATATTAATAAATTGATAAATGATACCAATATTTCGAGTTATTTTTCAACGATGCAAACTTTGTGACCATAGAAATGTATAGACTACGTTACGATAGATCAAAATGCGTGACGCTGATGATGATGATTGCGATTCCATCAAGAGCACGCTTGTTGCATTTCCGCTTTCGCTGCCTTAAGAGCTGGAATAAAAATAATTAAGTCAGCGCGACATTTCTGACGAAAAATTCGGTACACATGTGCCAAACGGCGAAAATTTGCATGATTGTCAAAATGCAATATTCTTACCCTCGCGCTCTCGCCTCCTCAACTTTTTGCGACGTCTCTCGATGCCCGCAAGTTCAACCTTCACTGCGTTGTAAGTTTTCCTCAGTTCTGTGAGTTTTTGTTGGAGTACCGCTATCCTTTGGCCACCGTCAAGCTCAGGATCTGGAAAAATCACCAGAATTTATAAAATTTTTAACTCGCCAGATTATTTTTCCAAAACATTATAACAAAGCGATATGGAAAAGTTTCAGATTTGTAGAAAATGTTTATCGCCAGGGAACGGGATGAAACTTTTTTGATGAAAGTTTTGCCTTCGAATGATATAATCTCGAATCCAATTATTACGATTACAAAATCGTTGTTGCAGCGGGAAATGGGAAGAGGAATGTAAATGGAAGAGAGCCATGATTGTCTTACCGAGTTCAACGAAGAAATTGTACTTCATGGGTTTGGGTGACCTTGACGAGTTGCTCAATTCGGTGATAGCAGTTGCAATAGCATTGTTATCAGCGATGGTAGCGGCACTAGGAGTACCACCACCGCCGGTTGTAGCGCCAATGGCACAAGGATTGGAAGATTCGCTGGTGTCGTCGCTGTCACTTCCGGTGGGAGCAGTTCCGTGTCTCGTTTGTCTCGAAGTAGCGGGTGGCCTTCCGAGTGGTTTTTTCACGACGACTGGAACGTTACTGCTGCACTGTTCGGAATGTTTACGATTTCGTTTGCGTTTTTTCGGAGATTGTGGATCTTCGACTGATCTTTTGACGGAGGTTTTCAAGGTTCGCTCGGCAGGGTTGTTGGGTTCGACATTGGCAAGAGTGTCGTCCTCGCTGTAACCGGAAGGAGCTTTGCCAGCTCCACTGTCGTCGGCTTCGGAGCTGTCTCGATGTGACTTGACATTTTCTTCGGACAATGGAGAGGAAACACCGATTCTTTCTTCCTCTCTCGGCGATCTGGAAATATTAGATATTGTGGAATCTGGAGTTGTCGGTGGAGTGTTGTCCATGACTGGAGCTGCCTCGTTGCTCTCTCGTCTCTGAGCAATTACTGGTCCGGGCAATTGTTGCTGCTGCTGTTGTTGTTGTTGTTGCTGCTGCGGCTGTTGCAACTGTTGTTGTTGTTGTTGTTGCTGCTGCTGCTGCTGTGGCTGTTGCAACGGCTGTTGCTGCAGTGCCGGTTGCTGTGGAATCGGATGAGGTTGTTGGTGCCTCGACGCAACCACGCCAACTACTTGCTGCTGTTGTTGTTGCATTTGAAGGGCTACAGAGACGGAGACATTACAGGCATTCGATATAGGAACACCAAGACTAGGCCCGACGTTAACGCTGCTCGCAGTGCTACTTTGCGGACCGGACGTCGGTGCACTGGCAAAAGGCATTTCGAGCAAAACCATTTTTTTCTCCCCACGCTCGTCCTTTGGAACAGTGCGAGTTTCACCACTTCCATCTTGATCAATAATCTCTGGCCCGGGTGCAGGAGAACCTGGTATTTCTTCCTCGCACAACAACGAGCTCATGTTCTCACCTTCCTCCTCAGCTTTTGCTGCTAATTTCGCAGTTATTAAACAAGGCTGTGCCTGTTGTTGAATCGCCCGGAGACACGGATTCTGAAGATTGCTCGATCGTCCCAAATTAATATCGATTGTTTCTTTCGGCGAATTCTGCTGTTGCAAAAGTTCCAGCTCAGCTTTGAGTTTCGTGTCGAAATTGGAGGCTGCTGGTTTCTCATCGCGACCCTCGGCCACACTGTCGATCACTAATTTCTGTTCCGAATCGCTGCTGTCCGTGGAGTCTACGAATTCCTGGCTAATTACCTTCTTTCTCTTGTCTCTTTGACGATCCGCTATGCTCTCCTTATGCTCTTCCTCGCGATGATTACTCGTCGTCGATGAAGTCTCGCTCGAACTCCGTCGGAATTCAATTTGGATGTCGTGACTTTTTCGTTTGCTCCAATCTTCCTCGTTCCGTTTATCCGGTACTTTACGGCTCTCCGCTGATGCTTTTGCCTCTGCCATTCTCTTCAATTCTGCCTCTTTTTGGATCTTCAACTGCTCGAGCTCTTCCTCCTTCTGCTTTATCGCCGCTCGCATTGCTTCTCGGCAGCGTTCCTCCTCCTGCTTCGTTGACTCTTCCGCAGCGATCTCACGCTTTCTCGCCGTTTCCGCTTCGTGCTTAATCTTTGCCAACTCGTCATTGGCTTTTCTTTTGGCAGCGGCGCTTTCCGATTTTTTGTGGCTCGCTTCTTTGAGACTCTTCTTCGTGGTCTCGCTGTTGTCTTCCTCGCGCTTGGACTCTTTCGACCTGACTTGCCGGAAAGCTAATGCAGCCGCTGATAATTTCTCTTCGATCGTCGATGTTGCCGGCAATCTGGCGCTTATCGGTACGGGAGTTGGTAGAATGGTTGACGTGCTTGACGTAACACCACTTCCGGTTCGTGTGATGTCCAAAGTTTTACGATCCATTGGGCCCAACGACGAGATACTCGCGCTCGTGTTGGACGTCGTGACGGAAATAACGCTCGTGGAAACGGTCGGAGCAACGATTGCTTTTGGCGTTTCGATCACCGCGGGACTAATTTCCATTTTTTCGGGCTTCGTATCGTTCGTCGATGTTGTTTCTTGTTGATACGCGAAAAGTGTAACTTGTTCGGTTTCCGGAAGCTCGGTTTCCGAAATGACGAGACGGTCTTCGGGATCATCGGGATCAACGGCGTCATCCTCGGTTTTCGGTAGATCGGTGAACAGCAGCTCGATATTCGTGCTCGGCTTCTTCGGGTCCTCGGAGCCTGGCGGAGGCGGCGGTGGCGGTGGAGGCGGCGGAGGAGGTGGCAGAGGTGGTGGTAAGGTCGGTAGAGGTTTAGGTTGGCTCGTGGCAGAAACTTGGCTCGATTTTTCCGGAATATCTTTCGCACTTGCCGACGATGGTGAAGCTTTGTTAACGGCTGTTGCTCCGGAAGAGACATCGAGATTGTCCTCGACTTTCTTGGCTGCATTTCTTCGCACTTTTCTCTTTTGCTCGACGTTCGAATTGTCGACTTCGTTCTTAATCTCTTTGGGCGAAGGGCTCATCGATGTCTTTTGCTTCTTCTTCGGACTCTTGGGCTCCTCGTCGAAAACACGTTTCTTCGGTTTGTCTTTATCACCGGAAGAATCTCGTTTGTTACGAACTTCAAACTCGAATGGCTCGGGTTCTTTAAACTCGTAAACGTCTTCGGTGGGCGGTTGGGGCGGTGGCGGCGGTGGCGTAGTTGCAGCTACAGCCACAGTCGGAGGCACGATAGAAACAGGAGATTGTGTCTGCGAGACAGTTGGCTGTGGCGATGGTGATTTTTTAATGGTGGTGACAACGGCGCCGGCGTTATCCAGAATCGGCTTTGTATCCGGCAAGTCAGCGACGAGTTTTGAGCCATCGACTTTCTTCTCGTCCTTGGGTGGTTTTTTCTCGAGATCCGCCGGGAACTCGGACTTGACACTGGTTTCTCCAGCAGCCTCGTCAGTTTCGAATTTGACGAGTTCCAACTTGACAGCTTTGTCGAAGCCTTTAAGTTCTGACCTTATCTGATTGAGATCGAAGTCGCGACCTTTCGGTTGTTCGTCGTGACGCTCGTGGGAACGTTCGTAAGCTGCCTGGGCAGCGGTCTGAGTTGCCGGACTCGGTGTCTCCGCTTCGTTGCTCGATGGAGCGGAATTAATCGCAGAAGGCGGAGTCGGTGTCGTCGTTGTTGGTAATTTTGCTGAGATCGTCGGAGCGGCGACGTCCTCATCGGCATCCTCAACGTCGTCAGCGTCGTCCTCTTCGTCAGCATCTTCCTCTTCCTCGTCTGCTTCTTCTTCGTCCTCTTCTTCTTCCTCGCCTTCCTCTTCTTCCTCGTCGTCGTCCGCTGCACCGCCGTCGTTACAAGTTATTTTAGCGTCTTTCCCTTTCGTCACGGTTCTTCGTAGCCTCCTCGTTCTTCTCGGCTCTTCGGGAACATCTTTTTCATCTTCCTCGATTTCGCTGTTCTCTTCGTTTTTCATTCTCTCATCGACTCTACGTCGATATACTCTTCGTCTCCGTGGCTCTTCGGCTACCTCGTAAGTCTCGCTGTCGTCGCTCTCCGTACAATAATGCACCATGTCCATGCGGCTGGACATCCTACGAGTTTGTCTTCGTAGCTCGACGCCGTGATCAACGTTCCGGGTGTTTCTAACCGGGCGTCCAGAGGTCGCTGGCGTTGCTGGACTTTTGGTTCTCGAGCTGGAGCTCGCAACGGAAAGTGGAGTCGTCGATCTCGCCGGTTGGAAAGTTCCGGACTCTTTATCTTTGCTGACCGTCGATGAGGACGATCCGTTAGAGCTCGTGCCGGATGACAAATTCGACGATATTGTGCTCGTCCCCGACCAGGTTGCCGCTGTTCCTCCGGAAGAACTTTGCTGTGCCCGCCGACGACTCTGCAAACCAGGAGGTGCGTTGCTCCCCGCGGAAGAAGCTTTCGACGATTTGCTGCTGCCAACGGTGCTGGGGGTTTGAGGACGCGGAGTCGCTTTAGTACGTTTTATACGACTCTGGGACTGCGTAAAGTTTTGCGCTATTCTTGTCGGTTTTATCCATTCGTCGTAGCGCGTGTTCCAACCGGTGTAATGCACGAGGTAAGCGACTTCGGTGCTACCGTCTTTTTCGATATCAATTACTTTAGCCTCGTACGTAACTTTAGACTCGTGAGTGGGTCCGTAATAAACTTTGAGTCTATCACCGAGTTCCACGGGACCTTTGTAAGTCGGTGCTGTGGCGTTACTCTCGACTCCGCTGCTGTCATCCTTTTCAGAGCGTGATTTTTCGGTCTCGTTGTCACGTTTTTTTCTGCCACGTTGTTGCTTCTTCAATTCTTCGTCGGTCATGCGACGTTGTTTCGTTGGATTGGCACGAGATTTTTCAGACTCTCGTGACGGTGTGCGAGTTTCACGAGCGGCTTCGACGCTCGCTTTCGCTTTGCTCGCGTCGTCCTTTGATTTCGAACGAGTTTTCGTTGGTTCTTCCTCCTTCACTTTGTCCTCGCGTTTCGACGAGCCTTCTAACCTCTTGGACGTCCCACCGGTTGTGCCCGATGGTGCGTTTGCTGTACTCGCTGTCGCGCTGGATCCGAGTCCAGAATTCGGTGCGTTTGGCGCGCTCGATGAACTCGAAGACGCGTTTTCTTGTGCTTTCCGTTTTTCGTGCATTTTCTTTTTCGTCCCGGTGTCTTCTCTCGTCTTTGTCGAAGTTTTCGTGCGAGCAGAAGGTACGGGAACGACAGCAGGCACGGGAGTGAACCGTGCCGTTGGCTTCGAAGACTTTTCACTGCTCGAAGATTCACCACCCTCGGCCTCGACGTTGACGTCACTCTCATGCCCGCTTATCGGCTCTTCGACTATTTCTTTCTTCTTCGTCGTGGTCTTCACTGGTTCCTCCTCTTTCACAGTTTCCTTGGGGATTGACGGTGCCGGAGCCGGAGGCTCCACTCGTTTCTCTTTCTTTTCCTCCTCGACGACAGACTTCTTTGTGGAGGTCGTAGCAGTCGGAGGGACCGGCGGTGGCGTCGGAGTTTCCGATTGTTGCGATGCTACTTGCGGCTGTTGAGGCGACGCGGAAGCAACCGCGGGCGATGCCGGAACTACCGGCGGCTCCTCCTCGTTCTCGTGCTTGTCGCGCTCCGTGCTCGTTTTCGGAACTGGCGTTGTTGCCTGATTCGTCGGCACCGGTGTGTTCCGATCTTTGTCCCTTATCAAACTACGACCCGGTCGTGGCTTCCTCGTAGCACCTCGCGGATGGTTCACCATTGTGCAACCCAATTTTCTATAAAAATCCTCGAACGAGTGTAAAAACTTTTTATACGCTTGTTTTACTAGATTGTGCGTCGATGGCGTAGACTGCATTGTGAAACTCAATCTCCGCGTTATCGATTTCCACAGATTCTGATTGGTAACACGATTGTAGCCTCCGAGTTTGTAAACCGCTCGAAATAGTCGATAAAGGTCGATGTCCTCGTTGCCGATCATTGGACAATTGTTTATCGGCGTTCCACGATCGTCCATGAATTTGTAAAGCTGCGCTACGAAATGGTCTTTCTCTTCGCGGGGCTCGTCGTCCGAACTCTGCGAATAAAAAAAGTTTTTTTTAAATAAAATACCAACGAGACGAATCGACTGAACTATTGTCCAGGATCCAGACGATCAATTCAGTGTATTGTCACGCGTCGTTTTCCACGAGCTGTAAGAAAACTCTTGTCGCGTAAAACTTGGAGAAATTCACTTACGTCGGAATCGAGGTCCGCGTCGGAATCACTGTTACCGCTCGAAACAGCATTTCCAAAGAGAGAATCTCTATCCCAATGCGGGGGTAATTCATTTTTTTCCAAAAACAATAAAGCTTTCTCCACCGCGACTTTCAGCCCGCTGTTCTCCACTTTGTTCCCCAATTCTTTCGTGAATTCGATGGCTTCTTTCTTCGGGACCGTGTAACTAAATGGACGAAAAGTGCAAAGAGGGTAATTTTTTATTTACCAATAACGAATCGATGGTGGAATTGAAATTTTAACTATAACTTTACTGACTAGCGAGCATCCTTGAACGATCGAACGAGATAATCATCTCGTACACGAATCCTCACGGTGTCTTGTGCGGTCGGTGCGACCACCAATCCAGGAAACCAATAATCCTTCTTCTTCTTGTCACCCAATTCGACGCAAACTACTCGACCTATTTCCGGCTCCGTCTCCACTCCTTCTTTGCCGCCTATTCCCGAGCCCGAATCTCGATTACCTCGCGGTGGACTGCCCTCGTCTTCGCTACTGTCATCTCTAAGAGACAAAATTCAAACAAATGATCGGTAAACGTTTATGAGTGTTTTCCTTCTTTTAGTCGTTCTTCAGAAAAGCTTTGGTCCAGTGAAAAGGAAAAATACAAACTTTAGACTCGGAGCAACGTTTGAAAAACCATCAATTAATTGCGAACATGAAACAGTGAGGAGAAACTAATCGCAATCCCAAATATATAAGTTCTCAAAGCGAGACAGAAAGATATTGCAGTCGCGGAATAAAGGAAAAGAGAGTAAAAAACTTGAGATGATTTGTCGTCTTTCATGAGATTCGCCTCTTTTGCAAAGACTCACTGCGCTTGCCTGGAACGTCTGCCGCGTCTGCCTCCTATAACAGGATTTCCAAAATGCTCCGGATGCGTCAAAGGCAATTGGTCCAGAGTTTCGCTCTCCGCAAAATGTCGACCGCTCTTCAGGCATAGGGCTGTTCTTCTGAGCGTCGTAATATCTCCGTCATCAAACACCACGGTGTACTGACTGCAATCCTGTATTTTGGTTATCGTTGCCTCCACAAATTCTTTCCTATCTGCATGTTTCGCCTCCACCGACGCGCTCACTCTCAAAGTTCCTTTTATCTGATCATCCGTCACCGTCGCCGTTCCCAATCCCTGCTTGTACGTCACTCTGCACTTTACGGAGCGCACAACCTTCCTGATCTTTGCTTCGCAAAACGCACCCTTGTACTTGGCACTGACCTCCGTACCGACGGACAGATACGGCGGATCGTCTCCCTATTGAATAAACCCGAGAAACAAAATTCAGTTCTATTGGAAAATTCCAAAAATCCTCAAAAAATATCTTTATTTTCCAGGTTCACGATCGTCATTTCGACTTATAGATTAATTTTCTAATTTTATCAATTTCCGAATGGATTCCACGGTCAAAAAAATTTTATTCGCTTCTGTCTGAATTGCATTTTTTCTATTGACTTTTTTTTAGAAACGACCAGCAACCTTTTCCATCATTTTTAAAAAGATTCTGTACTTTGCAATGACTGGAAGAATTTTCTACCGTAAACTCGATTTTTCACTCACAAAAAATGTCAGGCATTCTTTACCAAAGGCAGGCGGTTCCCCCCGTAAAGGAAATATATTTTTTCACAAACTCTTTCAATTTTGTTGCAACAAATGATTCAATCTAACGATTGAATAGCTCCAGCTTCTCATTGCTTTGCATGGAACACCGATAAAGAAAAATTACATTTGCTGGATTTGCAATAATTATGATCGAAATTAAAGACAGAGAGCAAGGAGAAAAAAAATCCATGGGAGTGTATTTTGTTCATCAAAATTGGCGAATAATTTTTTTCTTTCGCGGCATTGTCCCAAATTTTTGTACACATTTACGTTACAAGGGATCAGTATGATTTTAAAGAATGTGTTAACACAATCACGAGTAATATTTTTTTTTATCGAAAAATAATAATGAAAAAAGTTGGATCCCATTGATGCAATCGAATTTTGCAATACCATCATTCTAGAGTTTTGGAGTGAGAGGAAAGGAGCGCATTTACAGGAAGAACAAAAAAATGAGGTTCGGAAAAGTATTGGGAATGGTGGTCGGACGTATATTCGACGAACGTAACACGAGGAAAAGAAATGCCACACACGTATAGGAAAGTTGAAGAATTCTCGTTAATTATGATGACGACAAATTCTAATTGATTTTCCTCTTCACTCGAGAAACAACAATGTAAAGAAACAAAAACGAGCGAAATATTCGAACTAATCGAATAATAATAAACGAAGAGCATTGGCGAGCCTGCAGACAAAGTCGAGTCCACTAAACCCCTTTCTCTCACGTACAATCAAACATCTCTTTCTCCCGCCCGCGTTATGACTTACCAGCATTTTCCTATCGTTCGGTAAACTCCATGTACGTGGATATGGTACGCTCCCGTCGAATATGGTCGTCGAATTCAACACTTCGAAACACTACTCGTTTGTTATTTTCTTTTATTTCTGGTCAAACTGATCGAGTGATCACACACAACGGCATAACAGAACTGATAGAAACTAGTAAATATTTGTGTCTTTGGCCCTCGCACGCAAATACTACAGCAGGGGAAAAAGTTATATGTGGGATCGAGCCAAGGCTAGGCCGCTTTGAAACATACAAGATGAGAATCCATAGGTGGGAGATGGAGAGAAAATAATATATAATTTTTTTTCACGAAAACGCGAGGGTTTCACACACCGTCGTGTAGAACGCGACTGACACGAAAGCGAACGGCGCGCTCCAAGCTGCTCCAAGTTGCACGAAAACGAAGGGGGCAGAGCGGGGAGGCAACGCGCGAGCCCGCGCATTGTACGGCGTACGGCAGTGTCGGTCGTAAAGCTTTTGGTATAAGGCGAGGCCGGAACACTGCAAACAACGATTGCAACTGATCACATGAGTGCGACGAAGCTTATCCCTTAGTAATTTCACGTATGTGCGAGAGGGAGACAAAAGATCGTTCATCTCTGTTCGCGCTTTGAAAATTTACACCAACCGCGTACGGTCATCAAAATTGCGATAAAAGTTTAAACAAATGTTGCAATTTCTCGTCTTTAATCATGACAACAACAACAAAACAACAAAGTTATTTAAACTTTTGCGAAAGCGACCGTGTTTTTCGAGAGATTCCCCAATACAAAAATAAAAACAGGTTTTTTACGACAAAACCGATATCCTGTAGCAATGATAATGCAAATCTAATGGATATCGATTCCGAAAGTCTGACGTGTCGGGAATAAATGAAATTCTGTAACATCAATTTCCAAAAACAATATTTTCAAAATTGTAACCTCCGATAAGTGACACTGTTGGTTGTGGAAATAATGAAATATCGCATGCACGACAATGTCAAATATTGTCAATGAAAACCATGAAAGTTTTACTTTGTCGAATTGTGGCGGAATGCCCGATCAGCAATGTCCAATGGGAACTCTCTTTTCCTAGGGATTTTCTGATATAGCTCGGAACGTATTGGATATCGTTCGTCGCGTGCGCCGTCTGACGAATAACATCCAATGGACGACGATATGCATTTCTTTTTATTTTGACCTAATTCCCTCCTCAAAAAGAATGATGATACGATATATATGAACCGTGGCTATTATAATAATGAATTATTTTCGTTGTGACACATGGAACGGTGGCGTCGAGATAAATCGAGATTTCAGGATCTCGTAGGACGAAAAGCATGGCAGGTTGACTGTTATGCGCACACATGACCCGTTTGGAGATTAGGAAGAGGGTGATAATTATTTTCTTCAATTAAGGAAGATGAAATCTTTGTAACAGAAACCAATGAGCAGTTCCACTTTCTGATTCACGCAATAATTTTCAATCGACACTCGATGAGTCGAATCCGACAAATGCGGCGGGACATGTTTTTGTCAGCTGATGTAAATCGTGTTAAATATCTGACGGACGAATATAATGAAAAAGTGTTGTAGTTTTTTGAATTTTTTCAACTCCAATTTCGTCCTTTTGCACACGTGTGATACTAATGACGGATTTTCTATATGAACCGGGATATTTGATGAATAACGTGATTTTTCTATCGTCGTTCGCCCATCGTTCATTAACGAAGATGAGGACAAACTATTATTCTATTGGTCGATCGCATGAAAGATGCCGCGACGGCGGTGACGGTCGGAAACGCATTGTTGTCATTGGATAATCGTTTATCGCGTCATCTCGTGCGACGGGTAGGTGGTAGAGACTAGGGATGGGCGATGTTGAAAATATAATCGATTTTTCAGAAATCGATTATTGGAAAAACAATCGTTTCTGAAAATCGATTTTCCAGTAAAAAAAATCGCTGAATCGATTAATCGAAGAATAACAAATTATTGTTATTATTGTAAATTATTGTAAAAAATAACCTTAATTTTAAACTGCTCTCGAGAAATTCTTGATCGATTCTTAAGAGAATTCCTTAATTGGAATCCAGTTTTGCCGATATATTCAGTACCTGAGAAATTATCAACATTATTATTGATAATCGTGAATAATATTAAACATAATTTTTTCTGTCAACATAAATAATCATACATATTAAGCACAGCTTATCAATCGTCGATATTGCCGAATAAAAATCGAAAATCGATTAATCGGCCAGAAAATAAATCGACAAAATATAATCGATTATTCGAACAATAGTATCGGTACAATCGATTAATCGAAAATAATCGCCCATCCCTAGTAGAGACCATTGGCGGCAGGTTGGGGCGTCTGGTACTTTTACCGTCGATGATTCTGCTGCAGGGACCTCTGGTGGCGATTCGATGGTTCGAATATCTGGCAACCCTGAAAAAAGGAGGAAAAAAAACATTGAGGAAAATGCTTGGGAGTGAAGGGAGGGAGAGGGCGCGAGAGATTCATCAAGAGAGATTTTAGAGACTAGGGGTCGAGAAAGCAATTACCTACCCATGGGAGAAAAATTTGGTGTATCGTTTGTTGTGTGCGCCGCGGGTGTATGTTGTACCTGTGTTTCGAACGAAGATATTTTCTTTCACACCTGCTTTCGGAGCTCGTGCTAGCGGATGGCTTTTTTCTCTTGGGCACAAAATCGTTTTGAAACGCGAGTGCGTCATACGGTTCCCCCGCCCCTCCTTCTTCCCTACCGTCACTCAACCGTCAACGGAGTTATCGGCGGCTCAGCGGTTTCTCAAAGACGACACTCCACATAAAATAACATCTCGCGATCTTTGCCGCCCTCGCGGCAATTCCTCGCGATACATCTGAAAATCGCGAGGCAAAAGAGCAAATATTAAGACATTTTTAAGAGAGCCCGAGTGCCATCCAGTGTATAAAGACGAATCCATAGCATTCGGGATAAACAAGAAATTGACGAATTTTTCGACAGCTTAACACTTTTTCGTTGTGTCTGTGTGTACATACATATATATCTATATCTATATCAAGCATCTCATAGACGAAACGTGACGCTATAGAGGGGATTTTTTTCTCGTTTGTGATCGTGAAACTACACACGTCCTCCGACGACTATCCAACTCTAACGGATTGTGGATTTTACCTCACGTAAGACATTTTCACTGCATTTTCTCCGACCTCATTACCTCGAAGGAAACCCAAACTTCGATGTGTTATTGAAATTCATACAGTAACTTTATTCACTCGTCTTATTATCTCATCGATGCTTCCTAATATCTCTCAAAACCAACCATTCTTTTACGTCATTGTTGTTGTTGTTAATCCACGATTTTCACAGTGGATCCTTGAAATCCTCGGAGATCCTTGGAACTTTAAATTCTATTTTCGTGTAAATTCGACCCAATTATTTCCTCAGACCCTGCACATTTCAGATGCTCCAGAAATCGTCAATTTTTCGACTCACTCAAGAGACACAGAAACACATTTTCCCATCAATCAATTTTTACCAACAATTCATAATCGAACACTCGTGCAAATTGCAACTATCTCTCCCATGACAATCAAAACTTGTTATTTAGTTTTTCTGACCCATCAGCAGTCGTGCTATACATTTTTTTCCCTCTTGGCATAGATATTTGACATTTTTTCCATCTCCATTGAATTCCAGTTCCTTTTTCCATTTTATCCAACCCCTGGCCTTTCTTTCAAGCCAAGAAGATGGAATTTCGATATTTGGTTTCTTGAATCTTTATATTTGGTTTTTCAGTGAAGAACATTCACTTTTTTTTTGGTATTGAGCAATAAATATCATTTCATATTGACAGTCACCAAAGCAAAATTTGTCTCTCCCATTTATCGCATAAACCACTTCAAACTTTGAGTGTCAGGAAATCTTTCATCGAGCAAACAATGTGCTAAATATTCATAGCGCAACCACTGCAGGTTAATGTAACACTTGGACCTACAAGCATGACAAACAGTTTGTTCTTAAATTTTGAAGTTTTTTATGTGCATTCACCACTTGCTAGGCATATTTTTAATTATGGAAATAATGAGTTTATCATCCAAGAGCAATGCTCTTCTTGTCAATCAATTTGGGAACCAAAATTTTTATACATATTCATTTACATCATTTATTCAGAGTTATCAAAATATTATTCATTTTTTTTTCGTTTTTGGGATTCCCTTCCAGCATCCAGCTCCTTATAAAATTCGACATTAATTTATCCATCGTGTCCCATGAATAACGTTTTTTTTCATTATTCGTTGTTCCTGCCTTACAAAATGAAAGTTTTCGCTGTAAAAAAATATGAGAACTCGTTGGATCGCATTTTTTGAGTCGCCCGAACGGAGGCTCTGGGAAACTGATAGCTGGTGCGAGTATCAAGGATGCAAACTTCCATATCCTGGTATTTTGATAAACAGCAATCTAACGTTAACTATAATAAACATTTAAAAACATCCTCGCAGATTCCAAGAATTTGCCAATACTTGCTGACCTTGAGGATATAATAGCGAGTTAAGAGATTACAACGTTTAAAAAACCCACGCAGTTTTCTTTCGCGGTGACAATATGTTATTACTCGTGTTTTTCTCAACATTCTGAAGGTCATTAATTCAAATATGAACGTTGATGAAATTTTGAGTTTTTGAATCATTTCATTTGGGAGAGCGGCCAAAGACTCTGCCAAGGATTCTCAGGTCAAAAAAATCGCTGGACAAGAAGCATATGCTTTGAACAAGTATCTCGTACTGACAAGGAAGGTCACCTTACTGTACCCCCACAACCTGGGTCAAAAAAATTATATTTTGTAGTTCACACCAAAGTATAAACCCTCACAAAAAATTAGCGGCCCACTCGCATATTTAAGGGGTGGAATTAATTATCAAAAATCGGTGGTTTTTTCGTTTTTCGCTGATATCTTTGAAACAAAAATAGATACGCCAAAAGTTTAAATAGCAAAGTTGTTCATTTTTCAGTGCTCTACAATAACATGTAATCGAAAATTGGAATATCAGCGAAAAACGAAAAAACCACCGATTTTTGAGAATTAATTTCACCCCTTAAATATGCGAGTGGGCCGCTAATTTTTTGTAAGGGTTTATACTTTGGTGTGAACTACGAAATATAATTTTTCTGACCCAGGTTGTGGGGGTACAGTAAGGTGACCTTCCTTGTGAGAATATAAATCTGTCAGTTTTTTCTCTTCAAATTTCCGAAAACCACGTACTTGGGCCCGTGTAGGAAAATTGAAAAAATTGGCTCGAAAATCGCGTAATAATGTTATTATAAATTTTCTTAGTCCAAGTTGATTTTACTGGTTACATTTTTTTCTACATTTCAACTCTGCTTCCATATTTACAGACGAATCGGCTGAGGAAAGGGGAAAAAAAAACAAAAAATGTTCACCGGTACTGTGAACGTGGAAATATTCGAGGCCTCTGGCCTGAGAGCAACGGACAAGCAGCGCAAGTTCTGGCAAGATGCACCACCAATTCTGGACCCATATGTACTTCTCCACGTTGATCAGAACCGCCTGAATCGGACATCCATCAAGCAGCGCACTTTCGATCCTGTCTGGAACGAGAGTTTCGTCCATGAAGTTCAAGATGCAACTGTTCTCGGACTCACAGTATTTCACAACGCGGCTATACCTCCCGACGATTTCGTAGCAAACTGTAGTATTCCGATCGAGGAACTTCTCATACGAGAAGACGAGACCGCCGATTTTTGGGTTCGTATAACAAAACCAAGTTTTCCAACTTATTCGTCGACCCTCATCGATTCCATTGAATTTTTTCATCCGAATCATACAAAACGTTTATTAACTTGGAAGCCAACGAAATTTGCACCTCCCCACAACATGTTTCTCTATACGATGACATTCAATTCGCACGTCCAAGTCCGTACATTTTGAGGCAGAGAGCAAAATTCGTAAAAACTCAATTAACGCGAGTCCCAAGAAAATGGATATTTCATGCCACGCGATTAGTGTGGGTTTCGTTTACCTGAATCTCAAAGTTTTATCCGATCTTCATGAGCTTTCATGAGCTTTTGACTTTGCCCACAGTGAGTTCTGACATTTCCGAAATTTCACGTAATCGCAACCGAATCCACTGACTAGAAAATCGCATTTATAGATTATAAACCTCTGTCGACAAGTATTTAATAACTTTCCAAAAACAAAGCTTTTTCCTCGTTGCTTATATGTCAACAATTCATGTGAACAACTGGGAATTTTTGTTTCCAGTTGTCAGAAAAAACGATAAGAACTACTAGTCCGAAAACTCAAATTGCGAAAGATAACGAAAAATCGAAAATACAAAGTCGTAATTCAAAGTTTAAGATGACAACCAAGTAGAAAATATATTTGTGGACGCACCACAGATGACCTTGAATAATTTCAACATTTGACGTTTTTAATATTTGACGAGTGTCAGCAAACAGTCAGATGTTTCCAAGCTTTCGCCCTGTTGTCATGAATACATGGGACAACTGGAGACTTCCATGGTTTTGTCGCTTTTTACAGAGAGACATGACGTTTGAAAAATTCGAAATATTTCATCGTTGCGTCTTTTTTTTCATTCAAATGATCACATGTCGCCAGTTCGGAAAGATACATTCTGCCAAAGTAGCACAAACGTATTGCTTTTGTAAGAGAAAAATAAACTGGGTCACCAAATTTGTACAGTCACTCGAAATATAAAACTAATCGCAGGTAAAGATACGCTCTACAAACGTGCGGGTACGCATTTATCAAAAGAATATCGTTTTCCATGAAAACATCCAAAGACTAGAAAAAAAAAGTGGGAAAGATAGCGTTTTCCGGAATTTACCTGAAAGAAAAACATTATTTGGCGTCATGTTTATTCTTCTTGAAATTCTTGAAAGCAAAACTTGTATCGATCCTCCAATTTTGAGCTGTTGTCGCAATTTAATCAAGAACTCGAATTCCATCAATTTTGTTTTAATAAATAATTCAATACAAAACGCGTCACTTCGAAATGGTGATTAAAAATTTGATGCGAAAAGAAACAAAAATGCATGGGAGTAATTGTTTTTCTTTGCAAATCGCGATCAATTTTTTTATTTGACGTCCAAAATTTTATCAATCAAAATACGAGTCGCCAATATCCATGAAATTTTTTTACAAACGCGTATCAACAAATCAGGCGAATTTTTGAATTTGAATTCGTATTTTTGCTGCAGCAAATTCGATTGACAGATGAGTAACGCAAGGACAAATCACTGCTCATAGAAATTCTTGCCGCATCAATAGTTACCAACTAATTCATAGTAATGGGTGGCGATGATTCTATTTTGTATGCCGATGAAAAAAATAATATATTTTTGCATAAAATTAATCAGCTGCTGCGACTCTGCATATATTCCCCAGACACAAGCATCGGAGGATTCTTAATCACGTGTAAATTCCAATTTCCGATCCACAATTATAATTCTCAGCCTTTTGTCCAACTTTTCCTTTTGAAAGCTCGGTCTGCTGTAAAACAATAGTTTATCGATAATTCTCGAGCAGTGCCTATGAGTAATTTGACGTTAGTAATTTGCTGTCGGAAGAGATAACGTCTCTCAGAATTACATGTCGATATATTGAACGCCGCATATCCATTCGAAAGATCGACAAAAATTTGCAATTCCCGAAACTGAACCGCAAAATTCTGCTTCGATAGTGAACTCAATAATGTTTTCACAACTGGAATAAATCACAATCACAATTTTCCCAAAAACAACGACAAGTTTCTTGTGAGGTCATCCTTCGGGTTTTTCACAAAATATAAGGAAAGTTTGAGTAAATTCATACAAAAATACAGCGAAATAAATTGGTACAGGAATTATTTAAAAAAATGAAAATTCAATCACTGTTTTGAGCGGTCCGAAACAAATAACCGTGTAGCACTTGTATGGAGTATCGATTCGTTCGTGAACTCCCTTCGAACGGCGATTGATCAATCCGCTTATCTGGATTTCGCGATTTTCAGACTTGCTTGATTGTTCATTCGCTTTCTACTTTTATACTTTTTTGCCTCTTCGTAATAACCAATATTTCGTGAGGTTGTGAAGCTCGGAATCTATTGTGGACCATAATCTTCCTTGCTGTGAAGGTTTCATTGAAATTGGTTGAGTGATTCTCGGTTTATAATCGTCGAACGTGCAGAGAGACGAACGTTCATTGTTCAGAGTTTATATACGCGAAGAAGAGCTAAAGATAAAAATTCTAATCGTCTCCGATAATTGCACAAGGGTCACGATTTTCTAGCGAGCAATTAGATATTTTTTGTTTTTGTTTACTGCACGCGAATTCCCACGAACCAAATAAAAAAACGAGTCACGCTAATCGAAATGGTAACTTTTCTAGCCTCTAACTTTTTGGAAAACTTGCCAATGGATTACTGGGAAAAGAATCTTGATCTCTAAAGTTTTTTTACAGAAATTTGTACGCAAACGACTCGTCGTTGATTAAGAATATCATTTTGCATTCGTAGAGTCTAAACCCCATTTACACCTCGATCACTCGTTGAGTAAAAAAATAAATAAAATATTAAAACAATCTATTACGCCACGTTGCAGGTGAACCTCGAGCCTCACGGTAAACTGCGGATAAAAATAGATCTACAATGGAGCAATCAAGGTAAGGGGTTTTTTCCCATCGCTTAGTCATTTTCACTTTGTGTAGGGACGACACATGGAAACGTGTCTCGTGTAGTAACGGATTTTTTGTACCATACGAAGTATCACCAACGAGAAATTCGAAAATCCAGCACATTCTCAAACGAGACATTAAAATTTTCAATTTTCCCCGATCAACCAAGCGATGCTTATCAATTTTTTGGACAGTGGATAATGAAGCCATTGTTATAAATGCACCGATTGATAGAGAAGGGTAGCAATCTTTACACAGCAAAATAACGGCGCTACAAAAGCCTGGAACGTTAATCAACTAAGAGTTGGTAAAAAGTGAGTCACTTCTGTTGTCAGAGATTTTGCCCAGTTTCCTTGTGACCTCGTGGAATGATGCATTATGGATAAGAGATTGTGAACAACATTCTTTGGCATCCTCACAGGCTCTGGGAATATCGGTGCATCGAGGTAGAAGCTGGTTCAAAAATTGATTACATCGAATAATGATTTAGGCATTTAGGGAGACCATGCAGAAATAGAAATTGATAAATAAATGAACAAATAGCCAGGAAACTTTGAATCCGGTGACAAAATGAAGGCAGGAAACAATTTCCGCAATTTCGTAGACTATACGAAACTGATGTTCCTAGAAGAACTATCGTCACAGCATAGACTTTCATATCACTCAATGAATCATTTTCTAATGAACGATGTAATGAACCAAATTTCATTTTCTGAACGTACGTTTTCTAGTTTAGCAGGGAGGAAACTTTTATTACTCGATTAAGCGAGTCCTGCATATTCCTCAATTCATATCGTCCTGAAGGAGAAAATTATACGCTGGATTTTAGGCAGATTACGATGGGATGCAGTCGTTTGCAATTTTCCGAATAAAAATAGACTCGTATCTCGATTTTTTGCAACCGAAATAATCAGATGACGAATTTTGTGGCAGCAGGAGCGCGACATGAACAAGAGTCGAATATTCTTTAGAATTCAGTTTTCCTTTGTACGAAGTTTAAGTGAAATTCCGATAAACAGATTAGGACGAGGAAAAAAAATGAAAGGGGTACAGATTGTATGATAAGTAATGATGTTGAATTATTGAAAACAGATCAGCAATCGGTGTGCAGCGGTGGAACAGACGGCGAGGGAATTTGCACAGGAAGTATGGGTTCAACAACGAGTATAATCTCAGGTGGCAGAAAACCAAGAGAATTTAAAGAACGAGAAGGTTTCAATCGACGTCGCGGTGCGATGCGTCGACGAGTCCATCAAGTCAATGGTCACAAATTCATGGCGACCTTCCTCAGGCAACCGCATTACTGCTCCCACTGCCGTGAATTCATTTGGTATGTCAAAGAAGAAACAAGCTGTTGAGGGCGAATAACGAAACGGAGCTGATTTCCAGCTTCCGTGTAGTCTCTTATCCAAGCTGGCCAGAACGAATGTGTGCGTATGGAATTCATGGGGACCAAACGCAAACAAACAAATTATGAGAAAACTCACACTGACATTTTCCATCCTCATTATTTGTCAGAGTTTAAACTCTTGGTAGTGGAGTTACTTGTGGGTTTTTGGGCATTATTATCGCTTGAAGATGGTATAGGTATAGACTGAATGGAAAACCCATAATCGATTACTCGTCTACATGCATGCTTGGTCAAGTCATACTCCAATACACGTACCCCACATTATTTCGGTCACTCTGTCGTGAGCTTTAATCCGGGACTCTTTGAAAACCATTCATTAGAGAAAAAAAATGCCTATTTCACAACTTTACCAATGTGCTTTACTTTGGGTGACCGCTCAAGGACGTTGTAAGCAAAATCCGTCCTCCGATACATTTTTCCGAAATGTTTGCTGAGCTATTACAATTACTACAGTGCTAATGGGGAAAAGATTTTTCCTGTATCACTGAAAAACGGATCGATAGAGACGCTCGAAACAAAAGCTCTTCTCGTTGTTCCACAAATTTCAAAGTAAATTGAATATTCTTACGTTTTTACACGACGTATTTATTTCGTACTTGATTCGAAAAAAATGCAAACTTTTTGGGTATCAACTTCACTTGCCAGAAAAAAAAGTCATAGTTGCAATTTTTCTCAACAGAGTCGAGAATCTTTTCCTCGAATTTGCATACAACGTCCTTAGGATTTTCGTCCAACAGAATATTTTCACCTCACGTGATCATAAACCAAAAAGATATGTAGAAACTTCAATTTTCTATTGAGAACGTTTGGTTCATTGTTTAATAAATGTATCCACGAACAACTTGCATTTTCAACAGCTATTTTACATTTCATTTGAAATATTGAATTATAATAACACGAGGTCGTCGTTTTAACGTCGCGAAATATTAAGTTCCGTATTTTTTAAAGAAAAATCGAAGATCCACTCGCAATCATTTCAACTCTGTCGGTGATCGAGGCATTCCGAGAATCATTAAACAATTCGGCGTGAGATTAGTCAGCCGCAAGATCGAAGAACAAGTGGCAAGAGTAATTCAAATGTGAAGAGATTCGAATATTCGAGCTGGAGTGATAAAAGCGGGAATGACAATTTATGAACGGAATGAAAATTTCGAACAGAAAAGTCCTAAGAAACTTTTGCCAACAGTAACATTAATATTTTTGAACAAACTCCCGGGGTGACCCTATATACATAAAAGAACTTTTTCGGGAAACCACGATTGGGTAATAATTGGGTTTTTATCTATTTTTATACATGCTTGTGTCTAAAACGAATTATCGATGGTTTTGTTGGTTTCTCCGAGGCTATTCAGGACCAGGAGAAAAATATACAGTCAGCTAAACCCAAAGATTGCTATGGGGCTTCGCTCATGAGTTTCCGAATAAGCAAAATTGACCTTTGCCATGTCTTACGGCGCATTACTATGCATCGCGTAATACAAATCGAATGGCCAGTCGCTGGACACAATTTTTTGATACATAAGTGACTTATGACTGCGATTAACATTCAAGACGATCTCTAAACGAACAATCTCATTTTTACGTTCACGTTCGTTACAGCATTTCCCATGAACCGCTGGAACGTAAATTTCGTAGTAAATTTTCTTGAACAAATCGTTTTGCTCACCGATCAAGAAATCGTCACATGTGTCTCGATCGATTCTGTCTGTCTTCTGAGATTTTGCCTTACATTTCGTCTGCTGTATATTATTTCCCCTCAATTTATCTATGTTTGATTCATACACTTGGGACCGCATGCTTTGCGACATACAAACAAAAGAGAGAAAAAAAAGCCAAAGAAAACGAAAGACACAATTTCTGGCTATCAGCAGATTCCATCGTTTTTACAAACCGGACATTCGAAGCGGAGAAAAAAAATTCGATCTGATAACGAAGCATATGGAGATCTGTAGCGAAACGTTCCAAGTTTCGCTACAGATCGCCAGAACATTAAATTCAATCAATTAAACAAAAAAGTATCATTCGGTTGCTCGTAATCCTACGCTTGGAAACATTGATCCATAACATTTTTTCATAATATTAGACTCTCTACGTATCCGTGAGACCCAGCGAAAATGAGTAGCAGTTAAAAAGTGCAATGATGATAACGGTGTTGTTCAATGCATCGGAAGACTCTCTTTGCATTCTCAATTGTTTCGTCCTATTTGAAAACCTGAGCGAAAAGTAAAAACGATAAAAAAGATCGAAAACAAAAGTTGGGTTTTCTTTTCATTGGAGCATTTCTCGTCATCGATATTTGACAAGTTGTTCGTTGCGCAAAAAAATAGAACGATAATAAACTTGAGGAAGACTACTCACACTTTAGACTCTTTCAATTTATTGGGGAAGAAAATTCAATTCAGTTGTCAGGCAGAAATTTCTAAATGGATGCACAAAATGATTCGCAAAAAAAATGAGAACGTGAGGTACCGAGTACGATTTAACGAATAATCACACTAATGGCAAACTTCGCTCATGTTAACTATTGTGATAATGTTGCTGACAAAACGCTTAATATTAACAAGTCCGTGATTGTTTCTCTTACTCGAAAATTAGCTCCGTTAACGATTTGCGAGCAATCGATCGTGACATTTTTTCAAATGGAAGCTGAAATATTGAAAATACGAGCGAATGAAATCTCGATACTGAACGAATAGTGTACAAACAGCTTTTTCATTGGTTCGTTCTTCTCAAATCACCTGCCCTTTTGACCCATGTGTTTTAATGACGACAGAGGAATACGTGTAACGTGTTTTCAAATGGGAAATCACGGATACGATGTGACGTGTTTTTGTCTGTTGTATTTCAGGGGCTTCGGAAAGCAGGGCTATCAGTGTCAAGGTGAGAAAGACACAAGTCACGTTATTAACAAATTAAATACTTATTGTATACCCGCTTGCAGAATCCACCGTATGCGTGTGTGTGATTGTGAGCGTACATATTTTAATATGTATATGCATTTTGCTTGCGAGAGAGTCAGTTTCATCGTTTACTACATATTTTCTTCATTTTTTCTTCCTTCTCCAACATTTTTCGGAGCAGGCAACAACGTCAGCGTCACAAACATTAACCCTCGAAAAAAACATAAATACGATACGTTATTCCTTCTGATGAAAGTGCAAAAACCCGATGTTTTCAAAAGAATTTATTGTTTTTCGATGAATTTTCGTAGATAATTTAAAAAAAACTGCTGTCAAGAGAACAATAATTATTTATCGAGAACATGCACACGAAAAACGTGCATAGAGTTTACAAAAATTGTAGAGTTTGTTATGTCAGAAGCCCAAAGTATCGGAGGATTCGTTAGGACACAACTTTTCACTTACAATTTAAGCGGAGCTGCTAAAATTCAACGAAACAAATGCATCATGTTTTTTCTTTACGATATAATTTTCAATTCATTTCGAATGTTTACTAATTTTATGAATTAATCAGTTTTTCCACACTCTTTTGATTTTATGTCATCCTGACAAAGCTCGGAGTTGATTGAATTACATCGAATCATAATCTGCATTTGATCATCATAACGTTTATATCTTCTTCGTATCCTTGTCACTGCAAGTGACGCGGTCAGATTTTTTCGCCCATAGAGCAACACTGCTCGCATCTGTCCCTAGATGTTGCCGAGCCGACAGCCACTGTCGTGGTCCTGAAGCAAATATAATAAAATAATACCACCGAATTCAAAGTCGAAAATTTCCAGATTTTTAATCCATTATTTTTGTTTTTTTTTTTTCAATAATGTCAAACTTTCGTGCCCCGAGGATGTCGGTCCTATTTTGATTCGGAGTAATCGAAAAAAAGGAGCAAAAGAAATATTTCACGGAGAGATTGACGCTCACAGTTTCGACCCTTAACATTTTTTTTCTGCCATTCAGGAATGTCGCTTTCGAGGTGACGCCGAACGAGACATCTTTTCGTATGACGTAGTGTAACGCATTACATCAACCTGTTCCCCATCGTTTTTCTGTCATCCGTATTATTTTATATTTATGTTCGGGCAATGACTCAGGCGAGGCTAAAAACGCATGTGTATGGGCTTTGGTTGTGCAGTTTTATTTCAGTGTATTAAACAAAGAAAAACAGAAAACAATATTTTACTCTGTTTACTACGACCTATATATTCGCTTATTAGGGGAAAAACAAAAACGGCAATTTCTTCGTGTTTCTGTTGCAGTATGCACGTGCGTCGTACACAAGAGATGTCACAAATTAGTCGTGACAAGGTGCCCTGGCATGCGAGATGAGGTACGTCACTAGACGACGAAACTCTGTGCGATCCTAGTTTTCTTTACTCTTTTCCCGCGTGCCAGTCTGGATCCTATTTTTCCCTCTTTCCCCAATTTCTTTTGTTTATTGACTGCTTATTCTGATTTGACAAGACGGGCATAATCACTCTTACCCAAGGAATAAACGGAACGCCGCAAGGTTTCTATTCCATCTTTTGTTTTATTTTCTTCTTTATTACTAACTCATTTTTTTATTTTGTTTTTCTTTATTCCGCATTTTTCGAACTTGATTCTAATCGACGAATCGGAACTGAAAATCCAATTGTTTTACAGACGAGCGAGGGCACGCCAGGCCAAAGGTTCAACGTTAATTTGCCTCATGTCTTCGAAGTCCACAATTACAAACTTTTCACATTTTGTGATCACTGTGGCTCTCTTCTCTATGGTCTGATTAAACAGGGTCTCCAGTGTAAAGGTAATACCAAATTATACTCAACTTTCCACACATTCAGTTTGATAAAACGAACAAAAAATCATTCTATTGGAGAATTCTATTTAATTCCATTTTATTTTTCGTCACAACATTTTTTTATTGACACAATTATTTCGAAGTTTATTATTTGTCAAAAATCGAATCGCTGCAAATTTATTTTTACCAAGATGAGAAACTGTTCACAAAAAATGTCAATAAGTCGTCTTTGTAAACAAAGTTTAGTTTTTTCTTCCAAGTGCGTTGAAAATTTGCGGTAGAGGGTTTCGGACCGAAAAGTTTTATTGCAAATGTTTGATACTTACGATGAGGATACTTCGAGAGGGATTTGTAGGAAAATCCAAGTTATAACTTCAAGAGGAAAAGGGAAGTGTTCTGTACTGATATTATTTATTTGGCATTTGCAGCTTGTAACTTGAACGTGCACAAGCGATGTCAAAAAAACGTGGCAAACAATTGTGGGATCGATGTAAAGGCCATGGCTGATATTCTTATTACGTTAAAATTCACACCCGATCAACAAACAAAACCCTCGCGTATAAATTACCGTGCTCAGGGGGAAAAAGGCGGAAGTTCTCAGCAGGCAGGTACGTCGAAGGAAGCGCTGCAAACGGAGACGACAACGCACTCGAGCCTATGGGCAAAAGATACAAACTCGTCGAGTGCCACGGTACAAGAGACGAACGAAAAAATAGCGAGAAGAACGAGTAACAACGACGAGCCAAAGGAAAGAGTCAATCTCTCGGATTTTCATTTCATCAAAGTTTTGGGAAAAGGGAGCTTCGGCAAAGTTATGCTCGCCGAACGACGGGGACATCCCAACGAAGTTTATGCGGTCAAAGTATTGAAGAAAGATGTTATCATACAAGACGATGACGTTGATTGCACTATGACGGAAAAACGAATTCTCGCTCTAGCTGCGAATCATCCTTTCCTAACCGCTATACACAGTTGTTTCCAAACCGAGGAAAGACTCTTCTTTGTTATGGAATACGTCAATGGAGGTAACTATCATTTTTACCTGCAAACGGAAACACGTTTTTTCTAATTAAAGTCAAAATAGCCAGGAATTTAAAAAAAGGTGCACAGAATCGTTTTGATAAAATGACGCAATGTCCAAAAACGACGATTCAGAATACAGTCTCATTGGTTACGTTGTTAAAAATCCGTGTTTTCCATTTTTTTGTATTACATATCGACGCTCCTTACGAAAAGTAGCATGATCCAAAATTCTTACGAAACCGAGCAATTTTACAGTCTCACCGCGAAAATCAGAATATTTCGGATTTCACCGCGAAAACCAACACGTTTTCGATCCTGCCAAGAAAACCATCACGTTCCATTTTTCACCACGAAAACCAGCACGTTTTTGTTTTCACCGCGAAAACAGCATGCTAGTTTTCGCGGTGGAAACTGAAAAATGCTAGTTTTCGAGGTTCATATCCAAACGTGTTTGTTTTCGCGTCAAAACCTGAAATGTACTAGCTTTCGGGGAATGATTGGAAATGTGCTAGTTTTCCCGGTGATGAATAATGTGCTAGATTTCGTAAAAAAATTAAAATATGTTACTTTTCGTAAGCAACGTCGATATATTTCATCATCCAGTTTGCAATTGGGTCAATCTGACCCAAGGCGTTTTTAAAATCGTTGCATTCCAGTAAATTTGTATTTTCTGGTAAATTGTGAATTTTTATTTGAAAATGAATTATTTTGGTGGCATGGAAATCGGTGGAAAAAATGGTTGGGGTCAACACCGCCCAGTATAAACAGAATTTGTGTTGTGACGGTTCGTGTATCTTTGGTTTCAGGTGATTTGATGTTTCAAATACAAAAAGCCCGTAAGTTTGACGAGGCGCGTGCACGTTTCTACGCGGCCGAAGTGACGCTCGCGCTGCAATTTCTCCATAAGCACGGCGTCATATACCGCGATCTTAAACTTGATAATATTCTCTTGGATCGAGAGGGACACTGTAAACTCGCGGATTTCGGTATGTGCAAGGAAGGCATTGTCGACGGTAGAACAACATCGACATTTTGCGGTACTCCGGATTACATTGCTCCGGAGATACTGCAAGAACTGGAATATGGCGCGAGCGTCGATTGGTGGGCTCTCGGAGTTTTGATGTACGAAATGATGGCCGGACAACCGCCCTTCGAAGCGGACAACGAAGACGATCTCTTCGAGTCGATCCTTCACGACGATGTCGTGTATCCAGTCTGGTTGGCACCCGAAGCGGTATCAATTTTACGCGGTTTCATGACCAAAAATCCAGCACGACGTCTCGGCTGCGTCAGTGAAAACGGCGGCGAGGAGGCCATTAAAGCACATCCGTTCTTCCAAATGATGGATTGGCGGGCCCTCGAAGCTCGAAAACTCAAACCTCCCTTCAGGCCCAGAATCGTTAGTATTCCTCATCGCCTTCTTTTCGAAGCTCTAAACGTTTTATCGAGTACATATAATTTCTCAAAGCATTCAGCTTCCTCACTTTCATCTTACGAACTTTTTCCCACCAGCTCCAATATTTTACGAATGACAAATCTTTCTAGCGATAAAGTAAAAGAAATTTTTTAAGGTATAACTATCGCAGAATGGGTTGATTTAGGATTTTCTTGAAATTTAGTGTAAATATTCTTGACATTAAAACGAACAACTTTCCTATGAGACGAAACATTTTCTGCCGTCTAGAATTTGAGATATTTCATTTCCAATTTTATATTTTTCCCATCTAAACGCATGTAAATTGAAGTCGCGTTTCTTTTGTTTTTTCTTGCAACTTTTTTAACGAAACGTCACTTCAATTTACATGCGTTTAGATGGGAAAAATATAAAATTGGAAATGAAATATCTCAAATTCTAGACGGCAGAAAATGTTTCGTCTCATAGGAAAGTTGTTCGTTTTAATGTCAAGAATATTTACACTAAATTTCAAGAAAATCCTAAATCAACCAATTCTGCGATAGTTATACCTTAAAACATTCAATTCCCTATCGACAGTGAAATCGAAATTTCTCACATTGCGTTTTGTTTTTTTTTGTTTCTCTTATCTTTTTTGAATTGTTTAGAATAACGAAAAGGACACGACGAATTTCGACGCTGAATTTACACGTGAAGAGCCAGTGCTAACGCCGGTAGAGCACGGAATTGTGGAAGCGATAAACCAGGAGGAGTTTGAAGGTTTTTCGTTCGTCAACAATGACTTCAAAACGTCAAGGCTTGGAAATCATTAATTGGGGGAGTAAGCCTGGAAGGATTGCGAATGCTGAAAAAATGGCAGTGGCGATATTTGAATGTCGAACTGAACGTCAGTTTCTTTTATTTGCAGAGTTTGCAAATCGAAAAGAATGAGAAAAAGAAAGAAAACTGATCTGAAACTGCGCTGAAACAGCAAGGATGTTGCATCGAACTCACCGATGAGTAACGCTCACAACGGTAATCGTTGAAAGTTTTTGAGATACCGAAGAATACAACACGTCGAAGGTGGCTCTTTACACCTTTTTCTGTGTGGGTGTGTGTACTGTGTTCGCTAAGATATTTAGGAGTGTGTCCCGTCCCCTGATGAAAGTCCAAAAGTTCCCTTAATTATGGAAGATCGCGTATCGCAATATTCTTCTCCAATATCCCACGCTTGTGAGAAGATTGAAAGAAGAATTTCAAGGGAGCGTATGAATGAAAAAGAAAACATGGTAATTACAATTGAAGGTCAAAGCACAAACGTGCAAATATTCTTTTGTTTTTTATCTTTCATGAGCGTCCAGTGCAGCAAATTAGTCATCAACGTCCGAAATCTTTACTGCAAGACCGTATTCTTATTTTATTTGGGTGCCCGAAGCGTTTAACAACAAAGTATTACGTATCGCGCCAAACTCGTTGATTGCCAAGTCTAACACTGTTCCGATTAGACTTTGCAATCCAAATTTCGAAATAATTTTCTGGTGAGACCCCACAAGGCGATATGGGCATCAAAAAAATCGACTGGTCCGCGCGATCGTTCGAATACAACGCCAATTGATGCCCGATCTCGTTTAATTCGATTTTCGCCTCGATTCTGTTGTTTCCACGAAAATCAATGTACTTTTTCTTTGACTCTTCGTTTTCTTTGGTATTCGAGATACTTGTCGGTACCTTGAGAAGCATTTGCGCGGTAATATCGACTTTTATAAATATGCCCGAAGTGAAAAAGGCAAAACGTAAAGCAATGAAGCTTGAAACCAAATCAGACGAGTCTCGGGCCACTGACTGTCTGCTGTATGTCTGTGAGTACGCGGGTGAGTGAGTCCGTGTGAGTGTCACTGATTTTAGCATACGCCAATCGTAACGGCAGAGCAAAGGAGTGATTTGAAGAAGAAAAACAAACACACGCACACACAAAAACTACAAAAAGCCCGTGGAATTTCTGTTTTCTCGTCTTAATTGTTTACACATAGCGAGAAGTGTTATAGTCTCATGGGTCGTCAACTAAATTGACGCGTCATACTTACCGTTAATACGACTCGCTTCGATAACCGCGAGCGACAAAAAGCAACAAAAAAAACAAAAAGAAAAAAAAATCTCGCTGCATTTTCTTGAAATTTTTCAAAGAACGATAGTCGCACTGTTTAAAAAAATTAATCGTACGGTGTTGTCTCTAGTTAGGTTATTTCGATGGCTTGAAACGTGAAAATACTTTTATCCGTAAAAAGAAAAGAAAAAAAAAGAAGTTAGGGAGAAAAATAAGAAGAAAGAATGAAAATCGATGCGCCTCCGAGCGTCAAACACAGAGGAGAATCGATCGGTAGAATTTGCGATTGTTCGTTCCCCCCTCGAGGCTAATACGTAAATTCTATCGATCATATCCCAGAGAAGAAGAAAAAAAACAACAAGAAAAAAGAGATCTATATACACGCGCGTTATAATATAAATATATAAGCTTGTGTGAGTACTCTGTGCCATGCAGCCGGGTGATTCGTCGTACTTAATCGTCGTGAATATATATATTTAAAAGAGGTATTTAGCTTGTGAATTAATTTTAAGTTGACGGCTAAATCTTAAGGCGCAAAGAAGATGCGTGCGATGTGGGAACGATGAACAATCACCTCCGAGCTCTCGATGTAACATTTACTAGTTATTCGCGAGAGTAGTAAACGAGCGGGATCGGCAGATTTGAAAAGAATATTTAAAATATTGAGCGCAAAAGGGAGGGTGATTTTTCGCGTACCGAGCGTTTCGCCTTTGATCGAATGACGAAAGATCGCAAAGCACAACTCGACATTTCATTCACTTGAGGCTATCTCCTTTATTATTACATTTGTTTATCTTTATTTTTGTTATTTATTTATTTTTCAAACTGTGCTAATCTGGCGACTAGTCACCAACGTAGATACCGGTATTAGAATTAAGTGTCATTAATCGTTACGACCAGAGTATATAACGTAACTTATAAGTCCGTATTAGTATCGTGCAATAGTATTACATATTTATTATCATTATTTTTATTTTTATTCAAGTCAATACGTGCAATTATCTCGATTTATTTACGTTGTGCAATTATGTTGATAATAACAAAGCCATTATTTGTAATACAAAT
This sequence comes from Hyposoter didymator, assembly GCA_037952995.1. Classification (NCBI taxonomy): domain Eukaryota; kingdom Metazoa; phylum Arthropoda; class Insecta; order Hymenoptera; family Ichneumonidae; genus Hyposoter; species Hyposoter didymator. The sequence continues at coordinate 17,338,012 of JBAJMU010000003.1, forward strand.
AAGTAATCCGTTAAAATCTGAACTGATAGGTTTGTCAGCGTCAAACAGATCGATTGTTGTCGTCAATTCGTTGTCGTTTTATTGCTGATAATTCACGTTGGATTATATATACGTTAAATAATATATATTTAAAGATAAATAACTTAGTGGGAAAGAGAAAGATTTTTAGAGAAAACGGACGTCGATCGTCGATATGCCCTTCAAATTCAATTTACATGTGTCACGAGCCCCCTTCGCTCGCACTCTCGGCTACTGACCCTCGCTTCGCTCTATTATATGTACAGATACCCGCCCACGCACATACACACACGTTATCGTCGCATAGGGTGTCCCATTTGAGATGCTCCATTCGTGACTCTTTCTCAAAAATACTCCAAATAAAACTTGTCAGTTTACTCGAAGCAATTTTCCGCTTGGTACTTTTTTTTCGGTGCTTTCATGGCATCCTTTTGGAATCAGGCATGTGGAATAATTATTCGTTTAACAAATCACCAAATACAGGGCAGTTTTTTTTTTCTTTTCTCGAGCCAAAGCCACGATGAAAAAAAAAAACGATATTCGCTGACACGATGCTCGTCGAGCATGCACTAAACTTTCTAGAACGTCCGACTGCCATTTGGTCACAAAGTAGAGACTACAATTTTCATTCACGTATTAATCGTTCCCGTGGAATGTCCAACTGATGTTTTATTATTTTTATTAATCGCGTGAAAAATTTCGTATTAAAAAGCGAATCTTGAGATTCGAGAAAAAATCTTCACTGATGCGAAATACTCATGCATAGAGCGGATCGAGAAATATCATTCAATAAATTCCAGAACATATTTGCATGGACATTTAAATGGGACCTGATCCGTCTTTGTGTCTATGCACGTCTCTTTGTGTGTGTGTGTGTGTGTGTGTGTGTTTCGTGGGTCTCTGTACGTATAACGACCAAGGTCAACAATACTAATCACTGCGAACAGGGTGGGATTTTGAAGGATTTCAAGTGAAATAGCTGCCTCGTCAAATAGTGAAAATGTTGAATTTTCAGAATAGTTGCAGGCCAAGTTTAATTTAAAAATGAAAGAGTCTTTGATGAATCGATTTAAAATTCGATTCGATAACAATTCCTCAATTTCACTAATTCTCTTTTGAAGAGCGGACTGCCTGTTAGTTGGAACTGCTAATTACAGGCCCCCAGTCAACGTTGTTTTAAACTCACCAAGGGCTTTTTATATTTGATTTATGTGATTCGTGGATAAGAAATTGGTAATTTTCGAAAAATCCTTCCAAATTCCATCTGACGTATGTCAATGTGACGAATATTGTTGGACTTGGCATAATCCTTCTAACACGTTGGTCCTTTTTAACGTCTATGGATGGAACACCCTGTATATACATAAACGTGAGCGATGGAAAAAATATTTTTCTCTGTTATGAGAAATGATTATTAAGACTGTGTGTCACCATATTTATTTGTGTATGTCTTCGAGGTGGAGAATCGATAATCCTCCATTGCTACTGTTTTTCATATTGTGTCTTGAAACTGGTGTGTTCCTTCTGTGGTTAATTTTCAATCGAGGAGGAAAAGAGAGAAAGAAATAAAAATAAAAAGACAAGCTTCACTCGTGCTTTAGGAAAAACATGTTTTTCGACTTTTTACTACAACTGCGAGTTCCATCACTCAATAATTGTCAAATTATTATTTCCATTATTTTTTATTTCACGCATTTAATAAGACGAATGGTCAAAATTTTGCAACTGGGTTAAAAAGCATTGAGCTTCTATCCGTTTTCCAATGAAACGCAACACAATTTCATTAACAAAATAAATCGCACAATGATTCGTAAACCGCCTGAAATGATTTTTTTTCAGGAAAAAATTCCAAATTTTTGTCAACGTTATTATGAACAAGTAATTTTAAGCGAAAAACGTTTTTCGAAAAAGCTGAAAAAACAATGTTTTCCCTCATAACGAGAGTCGCTTACCTTTTATAGTTCGTTTCGTTCTTTCTTACGACAAACGAAAAAAAAAAAATCTTTCCATGACGCACTTAGCACCGAATTGTCAAATAAAAATGACAAAAAAAAACTCGTCCTCTGCTTCCTCGATCTATTCCACTCGTTCAGTAATCTTACCGAGTGTTTCGCTGTATCCTATTTTATTGATGGTAGACGATTTATAGGAGCGAGAAAGAAAACAGTCCGTTTATATAAATAAATATATGCACATTTTCGCTGAACAAAAGTTCGCGATAGTCCAGTATAGTCGCTGGCGACGATCCGCGTTAATTACATATACAAATATTAAAAAATATATATGAAAATTCGTGTGCTTCGAGAAGCGAGGAAAATAAACTCGCAGATTATTTGGGCGCCGTTGAATCCGAGCTCCGTGCGTAAATTTAAACACACCATGGCTGAATGAATGACAACAAAAACAACAACAACAACAACAACAACAAACGAACTTATTGAATAGAACAAAAGTAGAGAAATTTGCGAGCTTCGTCAGATTATTGTCAAGTGGGGAGGAGCTGGGTGTGTGATTAGTCCGGCCTACGTTTAACAGACAACAGTTACAAATGCGTTAGTTATAAGCAAACAAAAATATGGATTTGACTGACGTTACATCAATGCGATTAAATTTTAGTCCACACCATCAATGATCCACTAAATATTTCTTCGTAACGCTTGTCAGCGCTACGAGAAAACATTCAGCTGTCAAATCGAGGGAAAAGCGTCATGATTGAGAAACAGAAAACTTAAAGTTTCGTTGGGCCAATGCCAACAAAAAGAAAGCGTAATATCCAAGTTTCACTGTCCACGTTATCACCGTTATCGAAACCTGATCTCACTAGTTAACCCAAAACGACCCTGAAGATTCATGCCTCGTCTCTTTACATTTATACATCGTTTCGATTATGCTGAAGTTTTCATCGTTGGAATGCAACGAAATTCTGTTTTTTCTTGAGCCGAAATCGTAATTATATTCAATATTTGGTCTGGACAACAAAACGGTCCTCCCTCGCCACCCAAAAACTCAATCGACACGAAAAATTGGCACAATTTTCAAAATTCAATAAATAATTAATCGATAAAATATTTATCGTTGAATATCAACGTTGCAAACTTCAGAGTCATATTGTTTCGAAACATTGCACATTGTTCCCTCGCCTCCCTGCATCGAAATATTGATAAGAAATCGAACGCACGAAAATAAAACCAACTTCCAAAAAAAAAAATGAGTCCAGCAGATATTGTTTGTTCCGTTTTCTTTTTCTACACATCGCATTGTCAGGTTTTTCAAAATAGCATTTTTCTATTGGATCTTTACTGTTGAACAGTTGGACGATTCTCAACGATCACTGTTCCTTACCGTCGGAAAAGATTGTTGCAAGAAAAATCGATTTTCAACGATATTCAAGTTTGCATCGTTGTAATGTAACGAAATTCGCGTGCACTTCCGAACAGCTCTTACCTCCGTTTTAGCTCAAATTTGGTGGAGACCTTCTATACGACGATACAAGAAAGTGTGCCAAGGCATTTTTGGCGCATTTCAATTTTTTTTCGGGAAATCGAGTGTTGAAAATGGAAATCGAAAAAAAAAATTGTTTGGTGATTTTTTTCGTTGATTGTTCTATACTAATCACAGTTCTGCTAATAGCATTTCAAACCATTTGCCTCGCACCCACCCAACTATTTCCCACCCACCATCCGAGATGCCCCGTGATAAATTCCGTCTTTAGCAACGCCACGATAAGGAATATAAATAACAAATGAAATGTTGATAATTACAGTGAAACTTCGAAATTATACGCTCCGAGCTCAAAAGCCAATTTATTCAGTTGACGACATGACCAAGTATTTTGGGTAGGCAGCGATTTTTTCATCTCATTAATACTGATCATCAGATTATCACTGAAAAAGTTGTTTATTTTTAGGAAAATTTGTTTTTTCGAGTTATCTTGACAAGCGGAAGTTGAAATGAAAATCGGAGAAACCACGATCGTAGAGCAATCGATTTTCTAGGACAATGTTCTTGGACTCATTCGTTCGTAAGACTCATTGTTTATGAAATATACTGAAAAAACCGAATCGATACTTGTTTTCGAGGTGACTTTTCAAGGTCAAAGTACGTCGTCAACGCGTCCGACTTGCAGAACTCGCGGTTGGTTTCATCACGACCGACCCCTGTGCGAAATAATTATAGAAGAATGTCGCTGCGTCTACTCAAAATGTAAGGTTCGCCCGCATTTTATGCTGTAAACAGGCGGTATTCTGTTTCCCTCGAACTATATTATTTCTCTTTGATTCGTGGCGCGACCTTTTTCCGTGCAGACAGTTCAAATATACGTTGTACGAAGTTTTACTGTATTTACATTAAGGTATAACTATCGCAGAATGGGTTGATTTAGGATTTTCTTGAAATTTAGTGTAAATATTCTTGACATTAAAACGAACAACTTTCCTATGAGACGAAACATTTTC
>JBAJMU010000003.1:17343498-17423811 GCA_037952995.1 Hyposoter didymator
ATTCTAGACGGCAGAAAATGTTTCGTCTCATAGGAAAGTTGTTCGTTTTAATGTCAAGAATATTTACACTAAATTTCAAGAAAATCCTAAATCAACCCATTCTGCGATAGTTATACCTTAACGTCTGGTCCTAGAACTCCACGATCCATTTTCTTGATCGTAAATCGCACACTACGCTAATTAAAATCTTCGATATTTACTTCAGTGTAAATTGTGTTGCTCGTATACAAAAAGGGTTGCAATATAAAGCTTGTATAGGTTTCACGCGGGAATAGACGCGTTTGAGTTTACGCTCAGTGGCCGACAGAGGAAGCCAGTGATCAGGCGGAACGGAAACAAAGAACGAAAAAGACGAGTTGCGATGTTGTGGTAAACAAAAACATGAATTTTCAAGCAGCGATATCGAGAGCAGAAAGATTGTATCGTAGATCGTATCAATTTATTCAGTTGTTTTCCCTTTTCACACAACAATTGCATATTATCGAACATAAGACATTATACAAACGTGTAATGGAAATCTGTCAAACTTCTGATCAATTTACCATTTTCCATGCGTCTCCAAAACATTTTGAGTTTTTAACCTCCAAACGTTGTTGCGTATATTCAAAGACGGTGAGAGAGCTGGAACACTACACTTTGAAGGACATCCCTCGTAACATATTTTCAAAACACCAGCAACATCAGTAGGGAAGCCATGATGTTTCAAGTTCTGAAAATACTTTCATTTGCACTTTTCAATTCTGTTTCGAAAGTTTTATTTTCTTTCTACAAGCAAAGCACAGATATCGGTTATTCGCTGACGATATATTCTTCGCAGTTATTTTCAGTGTGGCATTTGCAAAAACTGAAAGATTATTGCTAACAACTTGCAAATCCTGTCTTTTCTATGAGTTTTCCTATGTTTTGTTTTTTATCGTGTATTCAAAGTGTCATATAACAACAGCCTGATGAAAAGAGAAGGAGAGAGTGGGTAATGGGTTGAATGTCAAGTAGTACATGTGAGTATGTTGAATGTTGAGAAAAGTAATATATAAATAATACATTGTTAAAATATTCCTGTAGATGTTGATATAACTATAACGACCGTTTGTGTTTAGTGATATATATAGATAAAGGAAAATAAAAAAAAGGTATAATTATTATATACACGTTCGACGCGGCTTTTGTGATGAGTCGAAAAAATAACAAGCGCGAATTTTTTACGCGCTCTCGAGAGGCATATAAGAAAATTAACAGATTTGGTGTTGAAAGTGTCAAATGTACGATGTGTACGTATATAAATAAAACAAAACAGTGCGAAAGATTTTCTTTCGTTTCAATAAAAGCCTTCCGGGCGCCTTCCATCACGTTCTGTACGTTTTTCAAACCTAAAGAATTTCGATACTCATTGCATTTTACAACCGAACTCAGCGGATTGTTTATTTTTACAAAAAAAAAAAAAACTCATTGTTTATCTGTAGGAAAATCCATTTTTCAAATACTTGAAAAAATCGAAATCTGAAGGAAAACTCTGCGAATGTGATTTTTATGTTCTGCTGCTTTACAACTTTCGATCTATCGATCCATTAGGCAGTGCGCTTATTTGATAGTATTTTGATTTTGTAATACGGTGGAGAACCTTGTACGCGACCTTATGCAGTAGTCCACATTGGAAGAGCGTGAAGTATTCGTTGCTCTGTTTTAGCGATCATCTCGCAACTCCGTCTTTTCGCATTTTTCGTTCCGTCATGCCGTAATGTACGCACTTGGTAATTTCAATATGAGCGCGTTTTACTGTCTTGTAAACGCGCAAGTACTTCCTTGCATGAACAAAATCAATTTCTGTCTATAGCAAACATATTTTTCATAGATTTTCATACGAAATTGCGTGTTTCATTTATTCAAACATTTCAATACATATCATTTGACAAGGTTTAAAAAAAACATGTGATTTAATTCAAAGCTCCGTCGAAGTCGAAATTGGAATAGCACCAAAACTCGTTGGCCAAATTGTTTTTATGGTGAGGCTCGAAAATACATTTTTTCGCGCTCAAAAGTCTCTCAACCAGATCCGCCATCACTGCGCCTACATTGCCATCAAAAATATAAATGTTGAGTCAATTGTTGTTCGGTTGAAATCGCACACATTGAGTCAAAAATCTGAAAGGATTACCTGTACATATGACGAAATTATTTTTCGTCAAAAACCTGACTGTTACCGATGTTTTGGTTAAACATTCCTCAGAAAGGAAGGGTGGATCAGCAATGACGAGGTCATAACCACTGGACATTTCACGAGGTACCATAAGAGGTGATTTGTAATCGTAGAAAACGAAGTCTTTTCCAAAAGCTGAGAATCTCTGGTCATATTCGAAAAGAGTCACTATTTAAAAATTTCAAAACCATAAACAATAATCAACATTCTAGATTTTCTGCCAAATGTTTGGAAAATAATTTCATTATCAACATCAATTTATATAACAACTACCGGTTCTATCGCCAGCTTCTTTTTTTAAATTCTTGTACAAAGTTGGACAAGAAACTAGAGCAATTTTCCCCTCTGGAGGAGTCGATTTAATGGCGCCTTTTATGAGCATATCGACGGTTTTTTCATCGTACCAAAATTGGCTCAATTGCTGAAATCAACGAAATATTTTCTTTAGCAACAATTCAAATATCTAGTTGAAAAAAAAAATAGGATATCGATTGTTCATGGTTACCAACTGACCCAATTCTCTTCGAACGTGACGTCGACGACGACGTCGTCCGTCGATTCTCCCGGTTCAGTCAATATTTTGTTCAGCTGTTTTTCACGCTCGTCACGTTCCTTGTAAAAATCTTGCAGAGCAGCCAAAGTCGTTTGACTCAATTGAGGCTCGTCGTCGTCGCTTTCCGTCATTTTGAATAATGAACAGAGTTCTCGATGCAATTTTGCACAATACTGGCGTATATAGCCTCAAAAAATGTGATCTCTACAGTACCGCGTGGAGAGATGACACTTGGCGATGAACAATGAGCCAAACACACGCTTGACAAGCGTGCTAGCGAAGGAAAAAGGCACACGCAGCGTTGAATCGAGAAAAAAACCCCTATGACGTATAAACAAATGTTTCGTATCAGCTTTTGACCGTTCATTAAGCAACGTAGGTCCCATAAATAAACAATGTCACATTCGACATATTTCGCAATTGCTGTAAAACAAATAGCAACGATACTGAATAATAATGGAGGCAAATGGTAATGTTCGAAATTCCCGCCTAAATTTGGCAGCACTGTTTCCAACGCAACCCGCAGCAAGCTTCACACCCTCCAAATCCGTGGTAGTGCGTGAACTTCGGTTCGGAGCTTCTTTTACCAGACGCAAGAATGGCGGACGCGTGAGTAAAATTTGTTGATTGAAAGAAATCCTCGAATATCTTAATAATCCCTTTATAATGTTAATATTAAACAATGTTCAGTGATAATTGCAAAGACGCTGAATCGATTTTTGGATATAGTTTTTTTACCCGAGTGCTAAAAGTGTTTCATAAAGTCTCATCGGCCTTCAGCTGCCCGTGCTTTGCACGATGAGCCTGCAACGTGTCGTTGACCATTTTAATTCAACATCAAAACCTGCAGATTCGAGCGTGATCCAGAAAAAACCATTTTTCTCATTTCAAACACTATTTTCTCGTCACGTGATAGTTTTTTTCATCAAGTTCATTTTTATAACCTCAAAATCAACACCGAACCACAGCTTCGATATGACAACAATAATAACAACTCTTCGTCGTCTTTATTCAAGTATTTCTGTTTCTTACTACATAGAAAAAAGAAGGAAGCTGCGCCTCCCACGAAATTGCCAGCAGTACCCGAATCTGTACTGAAAAGGAGGAAGCGACGTGACACCGCCAAGGCTGCACGAGTACAAGTTTCCATCAAGGTAAAAACGCATTTTTCTCCCATAAAACCAAAATCACGTCTCGTAGTTTTGAAAAATAAGCAACTTCCAAATCGTTTAAACAGAAGCACCAAAATTATTCCATAATCACAAAGATTCTAAAGTATTGTCTTACCTGCCGTTAGGTACCTTTGGAGTGTACATTCTTGTTAACCCTTTGAATTACCAATTTTTTGGCATTTGATGGCAACGAACGTTTTGGCATTGAATTTTCATTCTTGTCAAACAAATAAATTTAGCGCCGTGTGGATAATTTACTACAAAAAAGTTTTCACAAAAAAATGTAATTTGGCAGAATCCAACGATTGGAAAAACTCCTTGGGCCAACTAGACCCGTGCACTCAATGGATGAATATTCACTTGCAAATTGCTGCGATAGAAACTTGTCAATATTTTTCTAAAATCTGTGTTCAAATTCCCTTCGTTACAGAGTCTCCAAAAACAAACGTATTCACTCGACTGTTTGGCAATCTTGTAAACTATGCAAATTCAAGCGTCAAAATTGGCCTCGTAATTTCGCCAAAAACATGAGAAAATGTTCAAATCTTTTTCAAAATTTGTAGTTGACAACGACTCTGAAGTTTGCAACATTGAGATTCAACAAAAAATATATTTCTATTCGTCATTTATCGAATTTTGATAATCCTGACATTTTTTAGCGTCGACTTAGTTTTTAAGTCGCAGGAGAGTTTTATGGTCTGGACTAAATATTGGATAATAATTATGAGCTCTGCTGAGGAAGAAATAGAATTTCGTTGCATTCCAACGACGCAAACTTCAACGTCATTCGTTCACCGTGTTTTCCCAAATAATTGAAACCTTTTGCTTGCCAAATCGAAACACAGACGAATTTGTGGAATTAAAAGAGAATTTTTAATTTTTAGCAACGTGCTGCTCATTATAAGAAGCGGAAAGAAATCTTCAAGCGTGCTGAGCAATACGTCAAAGAGTACCGGACAAAGGAACGCGATGAAATTCGCTTAAAGAGACAAGCGAAGAATCGCGGTAACTACTACATTCCGGGTGAGGCGAGGCTCGCATTCGTCATCCGTATTCGTGGGTGAGTTTACACTTTGATTAAAAAATGACTGAAAAATAATAAATAATGAATCGTCTAACAAGCTTCGTGTTATTTTCAGTGTTAATCAAATCGCCCCGAAGCCCCGTAAAGTTCTTCAGTTGTTCAGACTGAAACAAATCAACAATGGCGTGTTCGTCAAGTTGAACAAGGCGACAATCAACATGCTTCGCATCGTCGAGCCTTACATCACTTGGGGATATCCAAACTTGAAGTCGATTCGCGAGTTGATCTACAAACGTGGATTCGCCAAAGTCGACCGTCAACGCATACCCATTACGAGCAATACGATCGTTGAGCGTAAACTCGGTGAGTTCATTCACCAAAATTCATTGATTATTAATAACAATAAGAAAAACGATCATGCACAATTGCTAATCGAATAATTGTTGTTTGAATCGCGACAACTCCATGGGAGTCGATATTCCAAATGCGTGAACTTCTCTCTTCCATCTTGTCGAAAATTGAAGCTAATTGATCCATTAATTTGTTTAGAATAAATCTAAACATATTTCCGATCAGTTTGTACAATTTTTCATTCGAAATGAAATTTTTTTTCTACCAGTTTTTGAGCATTCCACAGAGATTTGTTGATTACAATTTTTTTTGTTGTTTTTTTTTCCTGTCAGGGCGTTCCGGAATCATCTGTACCGAAGACTTGATCCACGAAATTTTCACCGTTGGACCAAAGTTCAAGTACGCCAGCAACTTCCTCTGGCCGTTCAAGGTAAATTTTCAAATAATTTTTAAATTATTGACGATTCCTGCTATTTTGACATAGGCATGGTGACAGAAACTTAAAAGCGATCTATTGCCTCCTACTATGTCAGAGAGTAATACAAACTTTACGATCGTCGAACGATCCTGTTGGTCGTGCGGCCTGGAAAAAAGTTTAAACATTTAAACAATTTTCATTTATTTGTTGTTTGAAAAATACTGTAGCAATTGTTTTATTAATATTCTTTCTTTTTTCTAATCAGCTCAACACCCCGAACGGTGGATGGCGCAAGAAGACCAATCACTACGTCGAGGGTGGTGACTTCGGTAATCGTGAAGACAAAATCAACGAGCTTCTCAGGCGAATGGTTTAGATTATACGAACTTGAAAAATAAAAAAAACTTACCATCCAATTTTTTTGTCTACGTTTTTTGCTTTTTATTATCCTAGAGTAACTGTCACAGGATTTAGAGTCCTGGCAGAAAATAATTGATAATGTTGGAACTGTGTCATGTCAAAATATTCTTTTATCTGCGTAATGACGAAAATCCTGTCCCGAAACTCTTCCACGCGAAAAAACGATTCGAAAAATAATTAACGTACTCTCTTGCCACAAAATCAATCAAATCTCCTGAACATCTCGAAGCTTTAAATTTGAAAGAAATTGAATTTACCGAAAAATCTTGAAGTGTTGGCGTTATCGTGGAAAATTGATTAGCGGACGCGAGCGATCTATATATTTTTCATCCATAATTTATCCGTCATCCGTTTGAATTTATAACAAATTCGTTCCAACGAGATTGTTTCCCAATTAAATTCACGCATTATTCATTCAAGACTAGTTGCTATCGTTGCTGCACGAGTTGATCGCATTTTTTCCCCAAATTCTCCTTTTTCCTCATTTTTTAAAATGAGATAACATTCGTAAAAGTAATTGCGTCAACGAAGCTGATATTTTTTCGTTTAAACGAAGAATCGTCCCATGAAAGTCAAGTTGAGTATCAAGGTGACATGAAGTATACAAACTTGTGCTCGAATACGCTCAATACTAACGTGGTTTATTGAGGTGTGAGTGGATGTGAAAGATGGCCGAATGAATGTACGAATATACGAACCGCTGTAACGTTCGTGAGTGAACGGTTCCGGTGGTTCAATGGTTCGAGACTCTTTTGTAACAAATTATTTTTTCATTAAGCAAAATCCGTTTTTTTTCGTCGCGATTTTTTTTTCTTTAGTTTCAAGTTCGATCAAAGTGTCGCGCTGGATAAAATGATTTAACAATTCTGCGGATAATACACATGATCTCATGACATAACCTGAAACAATACAAATTACGTAGGTAAGGAAAGAATTTTTTCGAAATTGAAAATTGCATCAGTTGTCTCGTTGATTTTAAGTCTTTTTTGTTGGACTCTTTTGTCCCATTGTCGCATTATCCACGTGTTCCTTGATTTCGATCAGACACTTTTCCGTCCTCTTTTTTGGCGTTATCGTTTCGTGCCCGACTTGTCATCGCGAGAACCACGATCGAATCCCATCGTTAGAAAATTTATTTTATCACGTATTTCGTCTTGGTTCACAAACTAATCAATGTAAAACAGGTACATCGATTTTTTTGAACTTCTCTGACAATCACTGACTCTTCAAAGTGCTAAAACAACTGAAATACGATTTTTACAAGTCTTGACTTTGTTGCATCACATGTTCGAAACTTTTTGCTGTCAAATTCTGCTTCAGGTCATTTTGAAGTTAATTTGTTCAAAATCAAATTGTTACAAATTTTCGCACTCACGATCGAAATTCGTATTGTTAGTTAATAATCAAAATCTCTAATCAGTAAAATCCACAAAACCTTCCAGCATACAAATTGCATGTATTCTTGTTTAGATGAAATATTCTCTCCACAATGTCCGCAAATGAACCAAATGAGGAAGGATCTGGTGAGAAACCCTCCGCCTCGACTCCCTTAATATCAAAAGTGCCCAAAGGTACATCAAAAATTTTTATTCTCACTCCTGAAATCTTGAAATCTCTGGGCATCACGAGTCACGCCGGAATCAAAAGAACTGCATCCAAATCTACGACAAACGATGGCGTTGGGAATTCGACCATGTCAAGGATGCAGGAAGTTGGACCGGAGGGCTCGGCCGCTAAATCTAAACAGGTCAAGGCAAAAACGAATAAGAGCGAACAAAAAAAAAACAATCGGTCAAGCCTACCGCCAGGGAAAGTAAATAAAAAGGAAAAAATCTCAAAACCTCCTACTGACAATCCGTTGGAAATTAGAACAAAAGAAAAAACAGAAGACGACTCTTCTGTTTCTTACAAAAGTGTCGAGGAAGAATCGTACTTTTCTACCCCCAAAACAAAAAAGACAAGTCGAAAAAGCGGCCCCCGGAGCCTTCACGATAAACAACACCGCGACGAGAAGAAAAGCGGCAAAGAGTCGAAGCAAGATTCAAGGGAAAAAGCTGAAAATACTGCGAGCACCTCTCGAACTTCCAGACGAGTAGTTAAACCAAAGAAATTTGATGACTATGTCGTGACCGATGAGTACGTCGCAAAGATTTTCCCCAAAGATGATTTTGTCTTTACACCACCAGCCGCAAAACGAGAATCTCGTAAATCATCGCTCAATCCAAAGAATTTCGAACCTGTAGCCCGAACATCCAATGATGCGGATAAAACGAGCAAAGAAGGAAGCTCGACAGAAAAAACGACTGTGGATCGAGTGGAAAACGAGAAAACAGTAAAACAGAATGAAAACGTTGAAAAGGTAAAGCAGAGACGATCGAGTTTAGACAAGCGCAGGAGTAAATCTACTGATAAAACTGATCTTGTCGTATCTGAGACTTTGACAAGTTGTAGCACATCCAAAGAGCTCAAAACGTTCGAGAGAAGAGATTCGCAGGAACAGAGAAAAGATGATGATGAAAAGATAAAGACTGAGCCTTCGAGTCAAACAGATGCAGAAAAAAATGCAGTCAGGCTTGTTAATAGAATGCACACTTATGCTTGTCCGAAAATTCAAGAAAACCTTGACCAAAAAAGTATTAATAAAACGGAAAACTCAAAAGTAGAGAAAATTCGTGAACCAGTGATTTCGAAAGAAACGGTCAACCCGAAATCGTGTAAAGATCAAAGTGTCCTTAAAAAGAATGAAAAACAAGGAGCTAGTGCCTTGCCATTAGAAAATAGGAAGAAATCTTTGGATAAATTTGCATCTTCGGAAGTGAAAGAATCGGATACAGGGAAGGCCGTGTCCGAGAGAAAATCAAATCCCAGTGAACTCTGTTCATCAGAAAAATCAGTCGAATCTGCGGTCGTTCAATCGGCAATTAAATTGCCACAATCTCCGATCGAAAGGAATGAAACAGAGAAGATCGTCATCTCAAAGCCAAATCCTTCGAAAATTCCCCAGGTCAGAGACGACAACCCGCCGAAGCCCTCGTGTCCTGAACCTCGAACTAAAAACGAATCGAGCTCTTCGAAAACTCATCTGCCAAGATCTCCTGATGATATAGAATCCAATTCGAGTTCGGGAAAGATACCTGAAGATTCGTGTGAGAATTCAGCAGGACGAGCATCGTTTCCAAAAGACAAAAAAGAAAAAATGCAGCCTTCGGTGTCTCAGGATAAACATTTACCTTCAAAATCAGACTCTGCCAAATCGAAAGACAATAAAAAAGAGGAAAAGGCATCCAGAAAATTAACGTTGGTTCCGATCAAGTTTGAACCGAAAAAAAACTTGAAGCCACCATCAAAACAAGAAGGAGTTACTTCAAAGACTGAAAAATCGCAATCAGTCCATGAAAAAGAAGTTTGTTCTTTTAAACTCAAGAAATCAACTCCACGTCCTGGAGATGCAACTAAAAATCCAAAGCTGCCTTTCCCGAAACCTCGGAATAAAAATGAAACTATAGTTTTGAAGCCCAACACTTCGGAAAATGCGAATATAAAAAAAGCTGCTGGTCCAAATCTCGATCCAGTAACTGCAAATACGAATGCGGAGATCTCGAATTTGCATTCCCTACGAGTTGAAGTAAAGACTCAAACCTCCATTCCCCTGGGAACTTGCCCAGGAATTCTTGATGAAGATAAACTTGTCTCAACGCCTGAGAAACGTGCGAAATCTTACAAGACTGTATCTATGACCTCAAAACTAAATGCACCAAACTCTCGGAACAGGAATGAAGCATTCGTTCGAAAGAAACAAGTTACTTCGAAACTCGTCGTGGAAAAACGTACAAACACGGTGAAAAACAGATCCTTGGAAAATCGCGAGTCTCCAAACGGGAAGAACGATATTCCGAAGGTCGATTCCACGTGTAAATCCTCTGAGGAAAATAAAACACGCAGCGTAAAAACGACACAGGAATCTTCAGACCACCAGGATTCTTCTTTTTATTTGTCAAGTGTACTTAAAGCTTCGGACGAAACAGTAACAGCGGTTTCAATGGTGGAGCCAAAGCTGAATACCTCAATTTCTCTGGAGGAAAATGAAGTTGTAGCTGGAAAATCCGATTCGTCTTGTGTCGATGAAAAAGCAATAAACCCATTAAATTCTTGTAAATCAGAATTTCCGGATTTACGAAACGATAAAAACGTGTCGGAGCATTCAACGGACACAGAGAAAAATTCCACACCCAGTTCTGAAATCGCCTCTATCGAAAATCCATCGACAAAAGGCTCAGGCTCTACCGGCGGAGTAATCGCTTCTGCTACCATTCCAGTATCCAAAGAGATCGAAACACTTAAGGATATTTCCCAGACGGAGCAAGATCCTGAGGAAAATGAAACGCTGGAAGAACCGAAAGTTTCACGAAAAAGAGGAAGACCAAGAAAGTCTGTGGCCCCGAGTGAAGCTCCAGTGGAAAAGAAAGCTAAAGTCGAAGATGCCAGCATCCCGGACGGTGAGACTCCGGAAGCTGTTTCAGAAAATACAAGTCGCGTGAAAAAACCTGTAAAGCGAGACGAAAACGAAGTCGATGGAAAAGGTTTGAGCGAAGGAAGCGAGGACGAAGGGGCGATGGAAGAAATTGTTGCTAGACGTTGTCGAGGACGACCTCCTAGTTTTATGACAGCCAGCAGGGGCAGAGGACGAGGTAGAGGCCGCGGCCGAGGCCGAGGTCGTGGTCGTGGTCGAGGTCGAGGGCGTGTTGATTTCGAATACGTTCCCAGGGAACGATCGTCTCACGATCAACAAACCAATGAAGGAAATGTAGAAAATTCCACTGCAGTCGACGGTCAGCAACAATCAGAAGTACGTAAACTCACTCCGTACAAAACTCTTGATAATAAAATGATAAAAACAAATTTTGAGAAGCAATCGATTGGATGTCAATATGAAATATGTTCCTAGGCGATTATTCCCGTTGGAGAAGTCGAATGTGGCAAGTGTAAGGCAAAAATGACAAAGAAGTCGTGGCCTCAACACAACTTGAAGACTCACAACGACATGGGTTGGCTGAGTGGTGAACCAGAGCCGGTAATTCATACGCTGAAAAGATTTCATAAAATAATTCGAAACGATTGAATGGTGAAGCATTTACTATCGTTATAGTTTCATTAATCTGTGTTTTTTTTTTTTGTTTCTTTTTGAGCGAAGGATTTTACAAACGAAAAGTTCCTCCGTTCCCTGCTGGCGGCAGTGGTGAGAAAGAAAAAAGGCAAAGGCGTTTTCACGTGCGAGCTCTGTGGAGATACAAAACGCAGTCCATTCGGTTTCATTTCTCATTTACAATTTTGCGGCAAAACGGAAGCTGTACGTTACAGCAAAATGATATTCTTTTTTTTACATTTTCCGATGTAAGCTCATCCAGATCAAAGTAATTTGAAAAAAAAAAAAACATTAATCTCCAGGAGAAAACGGCGCTCTTGGTGAATTGTCCAATTTGTGGTAACATCATGATGGCATCCTCCTGGCCGATGCACGAAAGATACCATCGGCAATTGGACAAAGCGAAGGAAGAGATGAAAACTGATATCCAGCAAAATTCTGGGCCCCACAAAGAGAAGCGCAAAGCGGCTGAAAAGTAATTTAAAAAATTCAGATTCAATGCAAAATTACAGATCGTAAAATGAAATGGAAACACTTAACGTTGCGGCTTTTATTTCCAGGGCGACGAAAATCACCGAATTCACCGATCTCATCAAAGAAGACGAACCACCGGCCAAAAGGCAGAAACTCAACAACGAGAAATTTGTTCGTAATATACAAATTCTAATAATTTTCAAACTCAAATGATTATTTTGACCAACTTCCTGATCAAAGTTCTGATCGATTCATAGATCCGTTTCATAAGCAGACCTCGAGATACGAGGAATCCTCCAAATCGATGGAGAGGCATTTGGAAAATGGAGTTGAGTTCGAAAGGGCAAACAAATTGTCGACAGCCTGGCTGCACTTTTGTGACTGATACGTTCGAGTCGATGTTCGAGCACAATTCCAAGTGTCCTTGTGTCCCACGTACGGTTCGTAGATTTCTATCCTTCAGTTGAAAACCTCAAACAAATCATTGGAAATCGTTCCCAATTTCATCTCGTATCGGAATATTTTCTTTTTCGTGGCGGCGTTTAATTCCAAAAACTCGATCAATCTTTATCGCATATTTTGCAGAATTACTCGTGTAGGATTTGCAAATATTTCCACGAGAGTGAGAAGGAAGTGCTGAAACACGTTAAATCAAATCACGCCGAGGGTAAAACTCTATCGGGTGATTCCGATTTCGAGCACAATGATTCGTCCAGTTCCAGTGACGACTACTCCGACGGATCGGATGAGAAGACTGCCAAATCTTCATCGACCGCATATCGACCTGGATTTGGCAGACATCGTTAGTTGATTTTTTCATCTTTTCGTGACATTTACAAAAACCGAGAAAACGTTCAGGTTGAAGGATTTGACAAAAGCCAAAAAGTTGCGAGTCTATTCTCTGTTTTCTGTTCGACAGAGCGACCAATCACGCATATTAAGTTTTTGGATAAAGAACCACCTGTGGAGCGGAAACGGCATTTCACACCGGCTATTCGTTGGACTATGGAGTTGTCAGTAAACTTGCGATTATCAGTCGAGAAAAAATGTAAAAAAAAGTTTTATGAGAAAAGTTAATAACCGGTTGTTTTTTCAGTGAACGGAAAAACTATCGTTTGAGTTTGTTTGAAAGTTTGTTGCCCAATCCGATGAAGCGCTTGAAGGACCAGGATGCGCAGGATTATTTGCCGAAAATCGAAACTTCCATGCGTGTTAGGGAAGCGAAAAAAGTAGGAAATAAAGAAACAGCGGTGTGGTCGAGCTGGCAAAGATTTCAAGGGAGAATCCACGACGGTAACAAGCTCATTAACTCGCTTTCCAAATATTTCTGTTTCCCTTTTTTCTTGCGAAAATTGAAGACACACATTTTGAAAATAATTATTCGCTTTTTTAATTTGTACAATTTTTTGCAATTAACGATTTCAGGAGTTCCAACGATATTCACCGGTGGGCCTGTTTGGGCTATCGCTTGGCTAACGATTCCAGCACCGATGTTCGATCAAAACGTCGACCAATATGTTGCCATCAGTACCCACCCAACTATGGAGAGCAGCTACACCATTGGCGAATCCCATGCCGAGAAAAATCTTCTTCAAATATGGAATATGGGTCCAATGGATCATCGGTAATTAATCGATTGAGAGAAATTTTACGAAACTAATTCATTCACTCTTGAACTTCCCTTAATATTTTTTTTTCATTTTTTTTTTATTCTTCATTTAAAATTATTAGGAAGAGCGAGAAATGCCCAGAACCACGTTTCGCATACGGAGTGGCGCACAATAAAGGAACAATTTGGTGCCTGGAATGGTGTCCATCCGGTTGCTACGATAATCCGAGTTTTCTCAACGAGGATGAGCAGCACGACGGCCCGAAACGAATGGGCCTGTTGGCTGCTGCGTGCTCTGACGGATGCGTGCACATATTTTCTCTGCCGTTTTCCAGCGATCTTCATTCTGAGAAAACTGACGAAATGCCGGAGGCCATACCAATTTACGAAACAAAACCTGTCCTGACTCTGTTGACGAATACCGCCATGTACGAGAAAGGCGAACAAACGTGGCAATGCACGAAACTCAATTGGGGCAAACAGCTCGGCCATGAGTACGTTTTTTTTCCACCGGAATTTGAGAAAAATGATGCTTTGCTTGATTTTGATGTTTCGTCTTTTTTCAGCACCGTCATCGCTGGCTACTCGAACGGTTATGTCGCCCTGTGGAATCTTAATACCCAGTCTCCACTCTTCGTCACGAGACGTGGCGAAACCACGCTCATTGATGCTTATCACCATTTTTTTGCGCACGGCCATGCGATAAGTTGTTAGTAAAACTTTCAACGTCCTTTCTGACTGCATAGCAAAATGATACTAATAAAATAATCTAAAGCTCCTGCGACGTTCCATTGGGACAAAAACTTTTCATAAATATCGCAAAGTCGCGGAAGCAAGTTTTTAACTTCGCGTTATTCATTCGCTAGTCTAACAAATTTTGGTATTGTTGTTGTTGTTGTTTTTTTTCAGTCGTGCATCTCATCCCTTACGGCGATAAGAGATTCTGCGTTTCTTCGAGTTACGACCGATTCACGAAAGTTTGGGACCTCGAAGATACCTCGTACCCTTTGAGCACCATCAAAAGAGGAATCGCCATGGATGGGGCTTGGCTCACTCATTGGCCAGGATATTTCACTGCCTACGATGACGTGTAAACACAAAAACATGAAATATTTTTTCCACATTCTGATTTCTACTGTTATTTATGGAATTTATCATTTTTACAGGATGGTTCATGGACACACTTATTACATCTTATTGAGACAATCAGCGATCAAGATGTTTCCGCTATTACCGAGCAATTCTGCGACTTTCGTAAGATTATAAATGTCTCATCTTCCGAAAAGTTTTTTTTTCTTACTAAAAACGTAATCTCCGATTGAACAGTCATTAACGAACGTATCCGGTTGGAATTCAAAAAACAAAACGTTCAACATCTTTCCCATGGAAACGATGGTTTTGTATTTATAAAATAATTCCGTATTTGATGAAAAGTATTCAACGATTTTTTTGCCACGAGATGGTGGAATCTAAATGACGCAAAGTTTTAATAATGTGATTAAAATGGTGATGATTTCTTTGTCCAGAGCGTCGATGCATCGGATTATGGAAACGCTCTGGGTCACGGTACGATGGGAGGTGAAGTTTTGGTGATGTTTCCTCACCATTTGTGGCATATTCGTGACATGGAGAGAGATTTGCCGAAAAAACGATGGGTAAAGAGAATTTGTTGAAAAAAAAACTGAAAAGCCTCGATGTTTTCATGAGAATTTCTTGATATTTTTCCTCGCGTTGTATTTTGGAACTTTACAGTTGGCCTCGAGCACCGAAGTTGTAGACTTCGAATCTCCGCAAGGTGAAAAAGCCCCGAAATCTAAATCGGCGAAAAAGGAGACCGAATATGTTTACATGCCTGAGACTTACGAAGGATGTAAAGATCGCTTTGGAATCGCGTTTCAAAACGATTTATCCGTAAGTAACGCTTGTCATTGTGGAAATTGTTGATCCTATAATTTTGCAACTTGGGTAATTGAATTATTTTCGTTCGTATGCGAAGCGTGAACGAGTGGGGCCGAGATCGACTCGGCCATGCGCCGAAAGGTTGACGCCAGTTAAAATCGAGCGATATCCTTTCACCTCGGTCAATCGGGTGAGTGATTTTCTCTTTATAATTTAAGGTGATGGAGCAGTTCACCTCGAATTTTCGAAATGAAAATTCTCCGTCGTCGTTTGACTAATCAGAAAAAGCCTCTGTCAGCGGACGCGGGACGATGGCAAAAATCCGCTGACAGAGGTTTTTTTTTTATTGGCGAAACCGTATAAAAAAATTTCAATTTCGAAAATTCCAGCTACTTGCAGCTATCTCTCTCGCACTCACATGGGCGAGAAAGCGACTGCTCCATCACCTTAAATATCGATTCAATTCTCTCGTCCGTTTGAAAAATGCTCTAAAAAACATATTTTACAATTCAGATCTCGTGGAATCCGAACCCGTGGAGTTATCTGTGGCTGTGCGTCGGTTATCAGAACGGTCTGGTGCGGTTTTTGAATTTCAATTCGGTCGACGTCGAGAAAGAATGGAGGAAACTTTTGCCAACTCACGCTAAATCGATGCTCGATCAAAGGCGATCAAAGGGCCTCGAGTCCGAAGAGCAGAATTCATCGAATCCCAACTCTAGTCATGCCAGCGATCAACCGGATAGTTGACCAACGAGTTACTAGTTGGCGATCGAATGTTTACAACGTTGATAGTTTTTAAACCGCATGCAGAGACTGAATAATTCACAAGTGTCTCTTCCCGTTATTTTGAGTTTGTATCACTGCATTCCTCCATTTTTTATTATTATTTTTTATCCACTTTGTTCCATTGCTATTCGAATCGTAATTTTTATTCAACAAAATTCAGTCATACGTTCAAATGAAGAAACGGGATCGAAGATGCGATTCTTCCGAATAGACCAGGATTTTTCTGGCTTGCATGCACTAGGTCGATTACACATCGATGTAAAAAGGTGACAAATGTTGAGAATTACGAGACTGCTTCAAAACGAGCTTTACCGAGAACGCGTTTGCCTTCAACTAGCCAAGCTGCGTACATAAATCCAACCATTTTTTGCTAACCAACAATGTACATACAATTACGATGTATTTACAAATATATAAACGGTCTATTATTTATTTTACATATGCGAAAAAGTATTGTTGCACCAAAGTACAAACAAGTTTAAAAAACTATATCGAGAGGCAAATTTGAGAGTCCAAGCAGCGTTCGCTCAGACGCGACGATGAATAAAACAGGCTTTAGAGAAAAGGAGGGAGGAATCTTCGGGAATATCTCATGGCGCTCGTGGAAGAGTCCTCTGAGCGCACACAAGCGAATGGATTATGCACGTGTATCGGCGTGCGTGTGTATGCGTTGCTCCAGACGAAACAGGGGGAGGAAGATATTCGAGCGAGGACGGAAGTTGCGAGATAATATAAACACAGAGAAGCCAACGAGGCTGTGAGAACGAGCGTTTTTTTACGGCGGTTAATAAAGGAATTCGGCGACGTGTGCATTTTTATTTTCTAGACTATAAAAAAGTGAGTAATCATTTTTGAATTAAAAAAAAAAGTGGAAACATGTTGCAACTCAAGTTTAGAAAAGTGAGATTTTAAATTTCAGAAATGGGTGCTAATCCATTGACATGGAAATCCCGGAATTTGTTGTACTTCGTTCTGGGCTTGCTCGCTTTTTATGGCCTTGTTATTCACAAGAGAGTTCACAGCGTCAGCTTCGAAGCTAGCATCAAAAACTCTGAGCCTGCTACTGTCTGGGAATTCGTTGCAGATTTCAGCAACATGAAAAAACTCAATCCGACTATGTAGGAGAAATAATCAGTTATCCAAAGTCCTGGATGTGTTTGCAGAATTCGTAAACGTGGCAAAACTCATTTTTTTATTTTGTTTTTTTTTAGAGAAAACTTTAGTATTATCGCTGAGAGCGGGAACTTGGATCACTGGAAATATTCTGTCAGGTATACGGAACATCTTAGCCACATACCCTCCGTTCAAAACACCGCTCATGGTCATTACTCCATAAAACCTGAGGGTAATGGATTTTTGATCAGTTCGGAACACCAAACTTGTTTTTTCTCCAGTTTTGGTTGCGGTGAGTCACTTTTTTTGCTAGCCAACAACGTCCGGACTTTTCTGCATTAATGACAAACCCTCGTTACCAAAATCTCATTTTATCAACGTCAGAAAATTCCCCTGAATTTAGCGGAGTTTGAAATTCTGCTCGTTCAGAAATCACTGTGGACAATAATGAGGCTATTTTATTTTACAGTCGACTCAGTTTCGGAATTCAGGTTTAACGCCGTTGGAAAAGACACTAAATGCCAAGAAATCGTGCAATACGAGTGCCCTGTTTTGTTCTCGACACTTTGCCATAAAGAAGTCATGTTTCAGCGACGCGAAATCATGAAGAGACTGGAACAACATTTCACAATGAGCAACACTGTGGAGAAAGAAGATAAATAAGATTCAATTTCTTTCAATTGTTACGTGTGACGAAAGAAATGTTTCATTTTTGTACGAAAAATATGCCAAATAAAAATGTTCAACGCGGACACGTGTTTGTTTTGTCGGTTGTCGTCTTGTTTTGCGAAATGTCAACGTAAAAAATTTGTTGGTTATTTTTCGTTAATAATTTCTTGGATCAAATTCAAAATTCGGACGAAGCTTAGACTTTTTTTCAGTTTATTTATTGAAATATTGATCCAACCACAAATTCCTTTGATGGAGTATTTGATTTTGTGGAAAATGTTCAGTTTCGCTTGAACCGGATGCAGCTGGGAACAACGGCAACAACGCTTCTGGCAGTCGGAAACTAGGGACTATTTTAGCAGAAAAGCCACAAGTAGAATCTGAAAAGTCTTTAGGTAACCAGAAAACTAGTGAATTTACAAATAAGAGGAAGAGAGATGAAGAGAAAGACATCGAAATAAAAATACGAAACACGGCGTGCTCGCTCGTGCTGCTCGTAGTAGAGAAAAAAAAACATTTATCGAGTACGGTAGAGAGGCGAGAAGCGAACCAAGTGTTTATTTCGTATTATTATTTCAAGTGAAAACTATTACCGCGGTTTATAATATTTTATTAAAACTTCTTCATATATTTAAATCAAATAATTGTTAAACTATGGCAGAGAAATTCGACACGTAAGTTTCTTCGGGACCCTCAATCGCCGGCAGTTTTGTTAATAATATAACCTGTCGAAAAAATCTGTTGGTTCGGGCGGTTCGGGCGTCGAGGTTGGAACCGCGAACCAACAGGCTCACTACATTATTGACATGTGTCAAATGTTTTTTCATTCTAAAACTCGGCATTCCTTCGAAAACATTTGTTTCTCACGATTGTTATCGTTGAACTCCATAACCACAGGTGGAAATCGAGATCAGTCAATTGTTAAATCGAACTTTCGCGGTGGTGTTTCGCGATAACAGAATTTTCAAAATTTCCGAGATCTACTCGATGTTTTGTTTTTCAAACTCCAAATATCATCAGGAAAAACGTTAATATTCGTTTATAATTTGTAGGTTAAAAACAACAAACGAGGAAGATCGCGAAGAGATAGATCTTTGCGATCCAAACGCAAAACTCAGACTCGTAAGCCAGTTCTTTGAAAACTATGCCTAAAAATTCTGGCGCCTTGTTCCAACGGCTTTTAAATCTTTGAAATCTTTTTTATAGCCACCAATTGAAATAGGCCCGAATGAACATCCCTTACAATATGGCTATGCTTTATGGTACACGAGGCATCCAGTCGGCAAAATCACTGATTCCGGTTACGCTCAAAATCTCAGACTCGTAGGTAGATTCGCCAGCGTAGAGCAATTTTGGGCTCTGTACAGTCATTTAGTAAGGCCATCCGAACTCATGTCTAATTCGGATTTCCATCTCTTCAAAAATGGCATCAAACCCATGTGGGAAGTGAGTATCCAACAAACAATGAATGGAAAACTTGACCCTTCGTCGTCACACTGGGTAGAATCCACACAGTGACCAGTACAAGTTCCCGGACGACTAGTTCTTGGTATTGAATGGGGATATAATCGTCACCTCCGCTAAAGCTAAAATCTTCAACATCCGCTTCTAGATCATCCCGCTTCGAATAATGGAATTGATACGTTTTTTCAAACGCGCGCTATCCTACTAATTTTTTCACAAATGAACCAGATCTGATGAATATCAGGTCCAAATTTTAGGCAAAAATATTGAAAATCCACAAAGTGACGATTGTTGTAGTGAAAAAACTTTTTTTTCCTGTTTATTTCCTTCGGTCAGCATTCAAAAAAAAAATGTTTGCCTTCGATTCCTTTCAGGATAGTTTTTCATATGTTAATTGGAATATCTAAAGGATGTTCATTCATTTTTAGAGAATCTTCGTGCTAATAGAGCGGTCACAATTCGGGGTCAAAAATAGACTGGGTAGAATCAACCCAGTGTGACCACGAACGGTTAATATTCAAATTCCCATGGTTAAGTTTTCGTAACAGGGACATGAATTAATCCGGAAAAATGTAACTTTTATTCACAGGATGTCAACAATCGTATGGGCGGAAGATTTCAGTTGAAGTTGAAAAAAGGTCTGGTCGACCGTTGCTGGGAGAATCTTCTATTGGCTTTGTTAGGGGAGCAATTTATGGTGGGAGAAGAAATCTGCGGTGTTGTTGTTTCAGTCAAATTTGGGGTACATATTAAATTTCTCACATCTAATTATTCTTAGCCGCCTCATTCATCAATATTTGATACCGTGAAACAAAAAGCATCATTCGATGGAAGGATCAAACAATTATTAAAACACGGCAACATGGTTACCTTGATTATTCGATGTTTGTTGTGCAGGAAGACAAACTTTTCGTATGGAATCGCAAATGTGAGGATGTAGCGACAAGAGCGAGGATCAGAGACACGTTAAAGCGAGTGTTAAATATTCCTGCGGATGCTCGAATGAAATACACGACTCACAATGATGCTTTGAAGCACATCGCGCCAAAGGTTCAAGACGATTAATTGCGGAACATCAGAGACGTTAATCGTCGAGCGATAAATCTTGACCATTCGTAAAACGAGTCCAGGTATAAATACAAAATTATAATTTGACTCTCAACTCAAAATTCCGTTATCGATCAATTTTTCGATTGAGATTCGAGAACGAAATTATGGTTGTTAGAATAAACGCTAAAAATTCACGAGTATTTATCAAGTGCATACTGGGTCGTACTGACCCCAACGATTTTCTGTCACCGATTGTTTAGCATTCCATAAAATTTCGATCAAATACTATAAAAAACATTTTTACAAAAATAAATTGCTTATTTACTGGAATGCAACGATTTAAAATACGCTTTGGGTCAGATTGACCCAATATGTACTTATAGAAAGCGTGCACTGTAGGGGTTTATCGAAATTCAAAAAAAACTCCGAGTTGAAAAGAAAAAACGTTTTTTACAAAAATCACATGCATTCGGATGTTTCTCTCTGCAAGGATTAGCCATAAATGAACAAATGTTAGGACCGTAGAGCTAAGAATTTTTCGAGCCGGAATTTGCTCCGGAATGACATTGCTTCTTTGAGAATATTGAAAGTTAATTCGACAATTTTCAAATTCACAGGCTTTCACCCCTTCCCGACGGCTGAAGAAAAACCAGGCACCAGTGTGATTTTTCTTTGTTCTCAAACGGCGAAAAAAAGGCAGAATGCACAATTTGTAGATCTCGAGAAGCTGCCAACGATGAGAATCTGTTGAGGATTCGAATTACCACGAATGAAACGTTTACGCAAAGTGTAACTGACATTCGAGCAGTATATTGTGATTGGCGCCTTGTCAAGATCAACGAAATACAATACCACTCAATTTCGTCGTTATAAAAGGGTAATAAAGGCAAAGCTAAAAGTTTCATACGAAAAAAACACAACAATTGCGAAAATCATTAATGAAAATAAATGTGTACAACGTTTGTTTTCTTGCTGCACAATCCATCGTCCTTTTATAGTACAAATTCCGTTATACACTTAATTACAAAAAAAAGGAAGCAAAAATATATTCCATAGACATACCCGTTTCAAGAACATCCCACATTTTTATATACAAAAGTTCGCAGTTAAATTTATGTTTCGGGTATCAACCGCCCGATATTCATGATATAAAAAAAAAAATACTGTATAATATCCATACACGTAAAAAGACAGATTTTTATAATTATTTATATATATATATATCGATAGTTTGAGTTCCCGTAAATATACAGAGTTAGGTAGTAGTATTTGAATCAGTGCTTCTTTAGCGCGGTCTCACACGAGCTTAACTTTCCGGACTAGCATCAGGCGGATATATATTTAATCGGTGAAGTCGACACAAAACGATAGGAATATGATAATTGGTCGGAAAAGAAAATTTTTACGTAAAATTGTGCATGTTACCCGTAGCTATAGAATATATTTCAATTAGTCAATCGTTCTATGGCCTCGAAGCTGCGGATTTACAACCTTAGAACAATGATCGTAACCATGCCTGCAAACAAAAAATCTATTAGTTCCCAGTTGAACAATTTTATTACGGAGAACAAGTTTCATTGGAAATTCGACGTGCCTAATACGAAGGAAAATATAAGCTTGAAGTTTATGGAAAGATGAAGGTAATCCGGTATCTTCGGACTCTGATCACCTTCGGTTGGTAAGAGCAAACCGATTATACACACGATTCCAGCTATCAGTGCGACAAAGTTCGTTCCTCCTGGAAAGAAAACAAATATTTTCAAAGCATGTTCGCGAGCGATCCTCTGGACGGGTGTAACGGAAAGTTTCGAGTGCACACATCCTATACAAGTGCATATTAGGTCAATCTGACCCAAGGCGTTTTTCGAATCATCGTATCCCGGTAAAAATATATTTCGTGTTTTTTTTGTTGTAGAGACAATTTTTATAGATAATTATTCACATTTTATGGGCCTAAATTTGATTTTTGACGAAAATGAAAATTAAATGCCGAAGAATCGATGGCAGAAAATTGTTCGGGTCAAAACGACCCAGTATACACTCGAAGGGTTACATTCATAGCTACATTCATTTGGGCTCAACGAAAAATATGGAAATCTATTTTTTTCAACTTCCGAATCATGATTATTTCTTCACTCGGATTGACAGAGAGCCGAAAAAAAGACGTGGAGGCAAAATAATTGAAGAAAAAAAAACTATGCTCAAAATACTAACTTATTAACCTTTGTCCACGAGCACGTATTGGGAATCTCGGTAATGCTTCATTTTAAGCATACTTTTATCCAACCTTTCTTCACTCAATGATTTATTCATACCGATGGATTTACTTAATAACTCCGAGGCCGATTCTGCAAGGGCAAATGGAACACAGAGACAAAAAGTGGGCAAAGAAAAAGAAACGAGTATTTTCTCTACATCTACAGAGCCGGACAATTTGGAAAGTTCACTAATCGACCAGTCTCTACTTTTTTCCTCCCGACCGTCTAAATGGCAAAGCGAATTCAACTCACTGTCCAACGTACGATTCTGTGTCAAAAGAGCATAAGATCGTTCTTGTTTGTTTTCATTGGCTGGAAGTTGTTGAAATTGATCCGGGTCCGGAGTACCACGTCCGGCGCTGTCCCTTGTTCCATTTAGTAGCCTCGCTTCGACATCCCTCCTACCTATTGCCTTTGAATAAAACAAACTTTACACAAATTGTGAAATTTTCAGCTCGCTCTCTTAAAAATGATGAAAAAAAAAAAGCATGTAGTTTTTTGGAGTTTATGGAATATACGGTTAACCTGCTTGGTCGGATGCTCCTGCATCTGTATCCTGAATTTGTCTATCGTGTTGCAATTCGCTATCATCAATGCCGTATGGCGGACTACTATGTCGACGCAACAGCGAGATTTTATAGTGCCTTCTGGATCTACCACTTTGTATTTGTTCGGAGCTGTGCATAGTACTGAAATAATTGCAGGCATTGAAAATCTTGCAGTGAGTGAAAAAAAAATTGTTTAAAAGGATCGAAATTTTTTGAAACTCCAATATTTTTCTGACGAAAACGTCGGATTTTTCGCACACGTTCACAATGATTGAACGTTTTGATCGAAATTTCAATAAGAAGCATTTTTAGTTTGAATTTTTGCGACGTAAAACAAAGAGAAAAATAAAATAATAAGTTATTTTCGATGCCATAGAAATTTCGCATATATTACGAGTATCTGGGGCAACTCACCTTTGAATTTAACAGGGAAGTCATAGGGATTGTAGAGAGTAAGCACTTGTTTGTGAGTTGACTGATCGTCGAGAAAGAACGTTATGTTTTGTGGAAAGACGAATACTGGCAATTTTCTTGGTGTCACAGGCCCCAATTGAGGTTGCATTTTTATTGCCTGTTTGTCGTTCCTTTATTAAATACGTTGTATATTCCATGCACCTTAGAAAACAACGAAAATATTAGAAATGAGATAAAAAATGTAAAAGAGAATTATCGCTGTGGAATAAAGGCGATTGAATCGTTTCATTCAGTCACAAGCGTAGCTACGTAGTACAAAAGGTGACTATGGGTCGCCAAACAAACATTTTTTTTGTTCGATAAAACAAAACGAAAGATCAATCACCTGCAGATCCGATATTCACTGGTACTTTAATTTCCCCGAACAGCACTTAAGATTTTTTTCAATCATTAATCTCAAATATTAAAATGTTTAACATCAACTCTAAATTTATCGGATTAAACATGTACAAGTCAAAAACTCAAATATTTATTTTTTTCATCTTATTCGTGCTGCTCCCTGTTCGCGAGTAATACAATGAACAGCTGGAGGGTCTTTGCAGATGTTCGTGTGTAAGCGTTGGTGTGACGCACGATGGGGTATTTTAATGAAAGTGTTGAGATCCAATCGTGTCCATGGAAATCGCCTTAACGTCTTGAAAACATAACCTCAAAGCTGCTGTGGCAGGATTCGCCCTGCGTCGCTCAATTGTTGTCATTGGGATTCGATCACATCGATTTATTTTCACTGCAAAAATCAACTCGCAGCTCTTTAATTATGACCGATATGAAAACCGATAAGACTAAGGTCGACTTGGGTCTCCTCGAAGAGGACGACGAGTTCGAGGAATTTCCCACCGAAGGTAAAATATTTTGCGTACTCCAAAATGACTTTTACCTGTATAACCTCCAAATTGCTGCATCATTGTTGCAGATTGGACCGCTAAGGACGAAGACAACGAGGATATTAGCGTATGGGAAGACAATTGGGACGACGACGATGTCGAAGATGACTTCAACCAACAGCTGAGGTAAGAATATCTTGAAAAATACCAACCTCCCTATTATGATACTCTTTTTAAAATAACGACAAAAAACAGAAACGAATCTTAGAATTTGCAGAAGTTAGAGCATCGACACCCTTTTTTTGAAAATTTCAAAATGCCCCAAAATTCGTATTTTTCTAGTAATTCTAACAAAATTCTCAGACACTGAAGAGCTTGTATAGATTAACAACTCTGCAAAACGGGAGCCCTGTAGCTCAAATCTTTCTCCAGTTATGGAGGGTTCAATTTTACCGTGCCATAGCGTACGCACGCACACGCACATCCAGACATTTTTTCTAGATCTCTATAAGGAAGCTAAAAACAGTGAGAAAATTCATTTTTCCTCTGCCGGCTTTGCAAAACATCAATAGCCGCAGCAGAGTCATGTAGACTGACCAGAAAAAAAGTGGATGACGAAAATAAACAGAATTGCAAAATTGAGAAGGGTATTTGCCAGGAATGCAATGATCAAATTTCTTATGGACATTCATGAACTTCGTCGATCCTTGAAATTGAACTAATGTCGACTTTTGGGCAAACCATTAAATATAATTTAAAATAAACACAAGCTTACTACACAGATTTTGTCACAAATGTATGAGGAATCTCCAATTTCAGAAGCACCTTGTAAAATCAGCTCTTGATTGAAAAAACGAGTGTGGCACTTCTCCAAAAATTTAATCTCTAGATTATGATTTTTTGAAAATTACCATCAAACTTGTTCATCCACTGGCAATCAATATGGCAAAATTTTTGTTGCAGGGCCCAATTGGAAAAGCAAAAAGCTCAGGGTGACACAGGCTCCAAGGAAAATTGATAAAAAATTATTATGATAATTAACTGTTAAAACTTCGCATTAAAAATTATTCGTACGTACCCCTCAAGTTGAATATTCATTTTTATTGGTCATGATATATATATATATATCATATACATGTATATATATATATATATATTAATTTACATTATCTTCGAATTACAACAAAGCATTGATGCATTGCGCTATAGTTTATATTCTGGATGACCACGTAACAGAATTAAATTGATTTTTTGTACAAAACTTATGATTGATTGAACTCAACACGACACATCGATCGTGTCTGGACATCGAAAAGTTATTGGAATTTCCATCATTCGATTGCAGCCTCGAGAGAAAAAAATACATTCGAGCACAGATTGGAATAAAAAATGATTCGTAGCAAAGTATTTGAATAAATTTTTGTAGAATCGAGAAAAACTGTCAGTTGGGAATTTAAAAAATGAAAAAAATGATTCAACGAATTGTCTTTTATCCTAATGATGGAAACTTCAATACGACGAAGGTAATAACATCCTAATCGCGACACAAATGATCGGGTTGACAATCTAAACGCAATCATCTAAAACAACGAACGGGTTACTCTCCAAAGATGAGTACCAAAGTATTTAACATCACAGTGACTGTACATTCAGGTACGCGGATATTTTCTTATTATGATCGAACCTCTCGAAAAAATATTATTTCCGTTACAACGCGATAGTTTACAGCTCATGACTTCGCTCTCAGCTCTGGTTACTTTTTTCACTCGAACCTTTTAAACGCGCCTTTTCTCTGTTCGGTGAATTTCTTACGCTCGTGTATAACATATATTTGTTTTAAAAAAATATTCACACAATTAAGTTGTCTTTTGAGTTCTAGTTTAAATTATGACGATATCATTTTTTTCTGATTCTGACTCGTAAATACTTGAGGAATCACGTGAAGCAAAAAGTCCCACCTTCACGAACAAGAGCTGTTAAAAAAAAGGCTCTACACGCCCCTGTGGTTTCGAACACCGAGCCTTCGGTGTCATCCGACGTTTCGGGCACCGATAAAATCGGTGCCTCGCGTCTTTTTCACTGTCGCAAATGCCAAACGGCACCCAACGCTTCCAAGTCTCATTTTTTGCATCTACGAGACTGTAAAGGTCAATACCCAGGAAATGTTGGCAGCACAATTCCTAGAATCAATAAAAATCATTGGAAACATTTGAAACTCGAATGCGGCGAAGCGAATGATGCACGATATGCATTGTAGTAATCTCTATGATCCTTTGATATAATCATGTTGAAGTTTGCATCATTGAGATGTACCGAATTTTTGTTTTTCATATTCACATCACGAAAATCGTGTAATCTTCTTTTCAAATATTGTTGAAAGAATTTTGATAATGAATTGAACAAAAATAAATGGAATTTGTAAAAATGAGAGAATAAAAAATAATGGAATTTTCGTTGTTCGCAATCGACGCAAACTTCAACATTTTGATAGTTCGCTTTGAGCGTATACTCGATTCCGTTTTTATTCCATGGTATGGTTAATTATGGCGTTTGATTTGTATGGCTCTGCCTGCAGGCGGCTAAGATTTCCGAAGCAATAACGTCGATTATCTGAAGAATCAGATCAATGTTGATTTTTTTCAACTCCAACGAAGCCAGCAGAAATTTGATGATATTTCGAGTGTCCTCCTCGCCGAAGATTCGCTTCATATTGGCTGTGGATTTTCCTTCTAGGAGAACTGACAATCGCTCCTGAATGTCGGTGATAGGCTCGTCTGAAATATCGACCTGCAGGCTCGAGGATAAAGTGCCACTGCTCAAGTGTTTTGCGACTTGCGATATCAGGTTCTGGAATTGGAACAAAATCGATAACCAACAGGCTGGGAAACGCGATTCGCTTTCAAATAATTCTTCAGAATTTCATTTTCACCTGAATAAGAGGCTCTGTCACGCTACCGAAAAAAAGCTTGCACCATCTCACTACAGCTTCTTGTTGCATTGTGTTGTTGCTACCAATGCCAGCAAGCACTTCGCAGAAAAGATCAATCGTCGCGCAAGTCATATTTAAACGACAGTCGAGCTCTTCGAGTTCCTCTGAGAAAGCATTAAATAAAAGAAAAACTACAGCAACAAAATATATCGCGAGTTGATAGTGGTATCGTTTTTCTCCAATTTACTTGAAATTTCAAAAACGAAATCGCTCGCTCTCTCGAGCTTTTGAGTTTTTTTTAGACCAACGAGGGAAAATGGCAAAAATGGGCTGAACCTTTTCACTTCGATGGGACAAACGGTGTGGAAAAATTCCAGTTCAAATATTTATTTCCATTTTTAATTTTCTGGGCAACTTTTTGCTTTCCTGTCTCTCGATGGTTTGCAATCAAGTATAAAGATATAAATATAAAACGAACCATCGTAAGGGGCGTTCACGGTTTCCCACCAAAGAGCAAGCATCTCCGAGTCGCCGCTTCCTTCGACGGAATCGACAGCCTCGTAGGCGGTATCGACGGAACAGTAGTCGATTCTCTCGGCCACTAATTGTTGCAATTCTTCGGCTAAACTAATCTGTAACGTACATAACGAAAAAAAATTCTCATTACGAAATCGTCGTCGAGTTGAGATTCTAGCAATCTCCAACTTAATCCAGGCACTCGAATCAATTTGCAGAGATTTAATAACTAACGGCTTTGGTGTTTTCCACAAAGCGCCAAGGAATGTCGGCCAATGGCATCAGAGTAGGCAGAGGCTGAACGTCCTCATCCTGTTCCATCTCAAAACCAGGAACAACGGTTTTCAACGTATTGAAAACTCCGGTAACCGTTTTGGCCAAGAATCTGTCGAGACGAGGTGCAACGGCATCCGCTTTTTTGCCAGCTCCACTACTAGGCCTCAGGAAATGGCGCAACTGCGGTGGCGATTCCGACGACAATCGCGTGCACACGGTTTTCAGATAATTTTCCATTTCTAATCTGCCACCACCCTCTGGCAAACGGATCTCCGACATTATGGAAGTGAACGATGGTATCTGTAGAAATAAACAAAACAACGATGAGTTGGAAAACCATTGGCACGCAAAATCTCTTCCAGAAACTTCAACAGCCTGATATTTTGCCGCCGCTCATCCATTTACTTGAGAACGTTGACAGAAATAATGAAATTAATATTCGTGCCTCGATTTTAGTTCGAATTTTGTTGTTGATCAATTTCTTTTTTGTTTCATTGAAATTGCAGCTTACCTCTTCGAGATTAGCGTGTAGTTGAGCAAAATCAACGTACTGTCTTCTGACAGTAGCCGTTGTCGTTTCGAAGGTATCGACTCCGTGCTGCTCGACATCGTCGAACTGTATGCAGTAAAGAAGCTGTTGAGAACCATCGGAGGCCGTATAGAATTCTGTCCGTGGAATAGCCAGATTTGTGAATTGATTGCCCTCGTACACGACGTAAGATTTCTCTTCTGCTTGCCTGTGAATTCGTGGGTTTGATTGAAAATTCAATTAGACGAACAAAGGACGAAATCGTTTTTTGTTCGCTTAGAAGCTGAATAAATGAAATTGTGGCAATTCTTACAAAGGAGTCGTGGCTGTAGATTTCTGCTGAAGCAAATTTCTCAATCTCGCGATCGTCGTTGCGAAATCGGTTGGTTCCTCGTAAACTGGCGATATTCTGTCCTCGTCACCTTCCGAATCCACTTGCAACACGTTCACATCTGCCCAAAGACCTCTGTGTCCTATGGGTGTTAGGCCATCGAGACAGAGAGAAGCTCTTCTCGAATTTGGACAACTTTCTTCATTATGGTCGTCCGTTGATTTCTTTTCAATCGGCGGTGTCTCGTCGCGAGCAGTTTTTGGCAATGGACGCGGTACTACCGCAGCTGTTGCCGATGCCATGCCATCTCCCAAAGCTTTCGAGACGAGACCCTTAAAACGGCAAAAAAACAAAATGTTTTTTATTGCAGTCGCATTTTGGTTCATACTAATAGTTTTTTCATTAAATGCTTATTGAAGTTAATCACTTTAGCTCGCATAAACATTTTGCCCAGATTTAATAGCGCAAAATGATTTTTGTTCGTTTTAAACAAATCACACGTAGCATATTTTTATCTCGTCGATAAGCTGTCGATGCGATTACAGAAAAATCTCAGACGAGTTTAAAAACATACGCAACATTATTGAGTAAAGTTAATCACTTTCGCTCGCATAAACATATTGCCCAGATTGAATTATTTTCTTGATTCTTGACTCACATCTTTATCGATCGTTGCGGAAACGTTCTCGTGTTCTTTTTCAGTATTGGATCGTAAAAGGGCGATTGCATTTTCGTAAATCCATCGCGGACAGCTGACAGTTTGCACTGTAAGTAAAAGGCGTTTGGCCAAAACGGACAGGAGTAATTTACATGGCAACGAACTCATCAGTTCCCATTGTAAAAACTCTCCCGCGAGAACGGTGACGAGTCGATGGAGAATGTGCTCGATGGTAGCCGGGCTCCTGGAACCTGGATGAGTACAGCGGTAAGCTTCTTCGATATCTGATGCTTTTCCTTTCTCAACGCGGCGCAAAGCACGTCTGTATTCTTTCAGATGGAGCAAAAAAACGTCCGCCAATTTATGAGCAAGACGTAATTCGTCTATCGAATGGATATGGAAAGTTATTTTGCTCAATACTTTTTCGAG
The DNA here is from genome assembly GCA_037952995.1 of Hyposoter didymator. Classification (NCBI taxonomy): domain Eukaryota; kingdom Metazoa; phylum Arthropoda; class Insecta; order Hymenoptera; family Ichneumonidae; genus Hyposoter; species Hyposoter didymator. The sequence continues at coordinate 17,373,610 of JBAJMU010000003.1, forward strand.
CAACTCGTTGGCCCCTTCCTTGAATGCATGGTCGTTGCTCAGGTCGTTGTACCAAACGTCAATGAATTTCGCATCGATTTCTCGTAAAATTTTTGAAACATCAACTTTTTTTGATCCATTGGAATTTACTTCTTCAATTTCTTTCATTTCCTCACTATTTTGCAAGCCATTCCACAAACTCCCATTGCCATTCGCTTCTTTCTTCTCCTCACTCTCGTCTTGCACATTCAAACTTTTATTAGTTGCCTGTATTCCTGATAAAACGCTCCCATTTTTTCCATCACATTTCACACCCGTTTTGAAATGCTTCTCCAGCTTCTTCAGCATCCAGGGCGTTATAGGATTTATGTAGAACGGAGCGCTCGCCTTTAACGTTTTCTTTAATAGCACGAAACTGAGCCATGTCGATGTTACGCTGACCAGGATCGCCCATAGGATGGATACGTATATCGGTAGTGCTGCCAGGCCTATGCATTCTTGTAATATCAAAGATAATACCGCACAGGCCAAACTCATAAAAAGCAGAATTTTGTTCCATCGGCTCATCGGTACTACTCGCTCCATTTCTATTCCAATTCTTGGTATTCGATTTCTACCAATAGCAAAGCCAATTTTGTCAGCCTACATCTGAAGGAAAAAAAAGAAATATCACTCGACGATACGATGCAAGGGAATGTCTGATTATTTAAAATTTAACTGAATGATTCAAAGAAATTATCTCCACCTTTCGGAGTTTCTAGAGATTCAACAATAAAATTTGATTCAATTTCCGGATTTGATCGAAAGAATAGGCTGTACGAAATGGAAATGAAAATAATAAACAGACGTACCTTTGAAAAATTGACGAATGTTTACTGCATGACTGTTTCAGGGCCGACCGCTTGTTGATGCATGGAGGCTCGTTGGAACACGAACCTCTTTATTATTGCATGTGGGATTTTGTTTGTTGCGAGTAAAACAAAAAAATTCGCTGCGTTTCGCAACTATAACGTAATAAATGTAACCTTAAATGCACCGTAGTCATATTTCATGAATGAATCGATGCACTGATTGCTTCTGTTTTGTTCAATTGTTATGCCTGCGACTTTTATTATGTATACCGAAAAATGACACTTTGCGATCGACTGGTTGTTATCATTAGGACTCTTATCAGTATGAATCAGTCTCGACTGTCAAAATGTTGCGAAGAAGCGTCAGGGGGTATTAACCCACACTTTGATCCATTCTCACCAATTGTCACGAAATGAGAGCAAATGTATTTGTATCCATGTATACGTCCATGCATATATATACATATTTGTGTCATTTAAAGACTCAGTCGATAACGAATGTTAATAAACGCGATTTGAAATTACGAATAAACATTCGGCCGAACGGACAAATATATTTATCGAGCCGGGATGCACATTGAACAAAGTTTCGGTTTCACACAAAACATCGAAATTGAAAACCCGACATTTAATATAAATGTTATCTTTTAGACAAACAACCTTCCATTAAAAAATTCGGCTGCGCACTTGTCAACTGCGCACTTCCGGTACGAAAAGGATCGCACAGCTGATACCCACGGCTGACCTGTCACTTTCGAGTGCAACACAACAATACACATCAAATTTTATCTCAACCAGTGAATTCTTAAATCATTCTCAGTGCGAGTGCAACGAATGTATTGGGAGTCGCAACGAAATTGCGTCCGAGTTTTTATCAGTAGGAGAATCGACAGTTCATTTTTATCTCATTGCAACCGTCGGCGTATTGGCGACAGGACGGCGTCAATTTATTTCAGTCGCCAACGGCGGAGTAGTATCTAAATAATTTCTCATCAACTTTTGTCCCAAAGACCACGAGCAAATTCGTACGACTAATCATGGCGTTCACGAACGTTCTGCTGCTCAGTCAGATTGCAGGATACGTTGTGGCTCTGATACTATCCCTGTGCATTATCGTTCCTATGAGTCTCCACCAGGATGAATTCCGGTAATTGTCAATGTTCATCACTGCGCAGATAATCAAGCATCTTCACGAAAAATCAGCAATAAAAATGTCGATGATTGCAAAATACCTCCGCTTACTCCAGCTTTTCCAATTTCTTGAAATTCCTACGCAGATAAAATTCAACGATGAACATGAAGATTCGAACACGAATGAGAAAAATAAAATGAAATAACTAAAAGAGCCAACAGACCCTTCGTGTGCATACCGGGTCTTGTTGACCTCAACAATTTACTCACAAAAAATCTTTTGGCATTAAATATGGATAATTTACTACAAAAAATAGCTTAACAAAAAATTCATATTTACCACAATACAACGATTCAAAAAACGCCTGGGATCAGATCGACCCAATATGCACTTATAGGTGTGAACTCGGCGGGGTGAACTTCATTAGAATTGCAATCGCAAGACGGTTGAATAATTTTAGATTACGATCTTCAGCTCCGATAAAACAGTTCGATTGGGTTTCCCATTGTATTTCAATTTATGAACAGTGGAACCACTTCGTCCATATATCAACATAGTTAGAACGAGGCTCGTTGTCTTGAGAGTTACACAAAGATTGCAGAGTGTAGTAAAAAATTGATTTAATGAAAAAACTCAGAGCCATTGAACAGAGAGACTAATTATTTTGTGTTGTTTCGCATTGCAGAGGTCACTGTCTGCTCTTTTCGACGGGAGTTTGGCAAGAAACGGATGGTCAGTTTGTCGTGAATTGGGCATCGCGTATCTACTGCAATTACACGATTTTTGTGGGCCTCGTGCTGTTCGTGACAGCGGTGGTACAAATTTATCGTCTGTCAATGTTGATGTACAAAGGAGAGGACAGTTCGTTCCTTTCTGCTTTCATGGACGTGGTCAGTTCGATATTTTTGACGGGAATGACGCTCGTAGCAGCGATCCTCGTAACCTTGGGTTTCATGACGTGGTGCCAATGCATGACCAAAAGATTTCCATCCTGCGAATTAGCCGCTGGCAATGACATCGACAAAGCAGACAACATTGACACTTCGGGATTTCACATTGAACTCGGCGCCGCGCAATTCGGCACATGGAGCAGTCTCTCCATATGGGTCGGTCTCTCGGTTTTTGCTGTACTCAAAGTTCTGAGATATCATCAGCTCGAAAATATGAAGGTTTCTATGTACACCGAGAGACAGAGATTGATCGAAGCGACTAACGCGAATCAACAAGCGAGTTAGAGCAACGCTTACAGCTCGTATGCCCCGTCGATTCGTGCTGGATCAAACTTCGCATCGTTGGAATGCAGTCTAAATTTTCTACTGTTTTTTCCTTTTTATACAATCTGCAGAGTTCTTTGAATCCAAACATTAACTTCGCGAAAATGCAACAAGATTTGACAAGTTTTCGTAGTCTATTTTCTCAACATTTCGTTCAACACTCAAACAACACACAATCAGGCATTCCAACAACGCAAAATATAACATCGCTAACTTGTTTGTAGACGATTTGAAACTCCATCATGCAATTCAAATCATTTTCTTCAATGTGGAGTGAATATTTTTTTATCGAATTCACGTCTTTTAGTTCTTTGTGCGATATTTAAGTCTATTTTTCCAAAGCTGCGAGCTGAGATTTACTCCAAGCTCCAAAAGTCGTTTGCCCACAAATATTGTGTTTTTTTTTTTTTTTTAAGGTATAACTATCGCAGAATGGGTTGATTTAGGATTTTCTTGAAATTTAGTGTAAATATTCTTGACATTAAAACGAACAACTTTCCTATGAGACGAAACATTTTCTGCCGTCTAGAATTTCAGATATTTCATTTCCAATTTTATAGTTTTCCCATCTGAACGCATGTAAATTGAAGTCGCGTTTCTTTTGTTTTTTCTTGCAACTTTTTTAACGAAACGTCACTTCAATTTACATGCGTTTAGATGGGAAAAATATAAAATTGGAAATGAAATATCTCAAATTCTAGACGGCAGAAAATGTTTCGTCTCATAGGAAAGTTGTTCGTTTTAATGTCAAGAATATTTACACTAAATTTCAAGAAAATCCTAAATCAACCCATTCTGCGATAGTTATACCTTAATGCAAACTCCTCTTCTCTTCCAATTATTTTTCCTTTTTCGATATCAACCGATTCCGATATACCCGCAACGTTTCATCGTAATTGTAATTCCAGTATTAAGTGTCAAATTTGTTACCCACTGCGTGAAAAGTATGCCATTGCAAAGCTGTGTGGGTGTGCGTGCGTGTGTGTAAATGTGCGAATGTGTAGACGAAATGTGAGTAGAAAAGCGTTGACTCCCCGGACAGTCGTGGTCGCGATATGTAGTGCTTACATATCAAAGGAGTCGAATTATGGGAGTTGTGAGAATATTGAAATTTTCATCGTTGGAACTTGAACGAAAAATTGATTTTTATTTGTCGATTTTTTAAATTTGTATTCGGTTATTTTTTCGATTCCAAAATGGCAAGTACATAGTGGCCGAAAGTTGGAAAACAATGAATTGATCGCTGCATTCCAACGATGCAAAATTGACGATTGGGAGTTTTGTGCGCACTGTAGAAGTTGTAATTTAGTCGCGCAAAATGATTTTTGTTCGTTTTAAACACATCACACGTGGCATATCTATATTTTTATCTCGTCAATACGCTGTTGATGCGATTACAGAGAAATCTCAAACGACTTGAAAAATATACGGAACATTATTGCGAGGAAAAATAGAAAATGAAAAACATTGGTTTTCGTGGTAATTCGAAACTATCGGGAATTATCGCATCATATATTTTAATATTTAACTTGAAGCTTCAAATACTTTTGTAAATATGTATGTTATTTTACACGGATATATATTCAGTTACGTTGTTTGAACGATTCAACTCGTTTTTCATGATTATTTTGGGAAAAACGAAAACGACGTGTCTGACACTGAATCTGATTTATTTTTACAACGGAAACGTAGATTTGCTTGGAAAATAGCCTCAAACCTTAGTTCGTTTCGATATAACGAAACATTCATCACCATTCTCATCGCAAGGAATAAAAAAATTTGTGAGAGAAAAAGAATATGTACAATTTCGATCGAACGAAAATATAGATATTTTTTGTTTTTGAATGTTAATCGACTGAATTCTTTCGAATTTCCGGTGAACCTTCACTCGAAAGGGCAAGGTGGAAATTTCAAGGATTTTTGGAAACACATTCGATTTGATAAGTGGCTGAATTAACGCGAAGGACACCAGTTATATCGCAGGTCGTTCCCATCTCTTGACAAAATCCCTTGTAAGCTACCAGGCCGTCGATTTTGCAAGGATTTCTTACACATATTGGTACAGCATCGTCCAAAGGCTTATATACGTAATTTTCATCGGGACATGGCCCTTGTCTGAAAGCTTCGTGGCAGGTACTGTTTAATGGAAAATACAAATAGCCAGGCTTGCAGTCACAGCTCCACGTGCTTTTGTGGCCAGCCCCGGGATAAAGGAGCATGTTTTCACCGCATCTTCCAGGAATATATATCGGAATACGTTCGGTAATCTGGCAAAAATGAAAATACAAAATAGCAACAAATGCGACAATTTTTTTTCGAATAACAAAACATCAATTTTATGTAAAATTAAGATGATCGAAGTTTGGTAATTGAAGTTATTTCAAATTTATCTAGACATTACATTTAATTTTATAATTTTTCAAAGTTTTGCGTAAAGGTTGCAAAAAACAATTTTCAGAATTTTTTTTTCGACGTATAAATAATCAGTGAACGGTTATAAAAAACGGCTATGGAAATACAACAAAGGTATGAAGAATTTGAACGTAAATGGAGATCAAAAAGTTTTGCGTGGTGAGTTTTGATGTGGCGAGACTCATAGCCACAAAAATGTTCGATTTATCGACTGAGCCTTTTCGTAAAAACTTTTCCAAATATCGTGTATGAGATAAGAAAATTGTTAAAAATTTCATTTCGACCAATACTCGTTGCAAAAAAAGGCCAAATTGTCGCTCAGAATCCTAAATTGCACGTTTTATTTTATAAATTATTATTTCTCAATCAAATTCGCAATTATGACTTGGGAATTGCTTCGTTCGTGTATTTTTTAATACACGACTTTTCCCTCGATTCCAATGAATGTTTTCAATTAAAAATTAGAATTTCTATGGAAACAATTGCAAAGCATTATTAATTACTCGTTTCGCTTGGTTAAAAATGTTTGAAAATCACGTTTGTCGTGTCTCAAAGAACTTGGATGCAAATTTACACAGGACATTAGATTAGAAGATTGGATGGAAAATAATTCGATCAGTGCTTCATCTGTCGAGAATAAACTCATCGTAAAAAAATTAAATTGGAGACAACGTAGCGATAAATAATGAGAAGCTTACCGTCTGACGATTGCCACTCAAGTGTGAAATGACTTCATCTCTTGGAAACGCAACATCTTGAGAAAATCCTTGATGCACGAGGATGAAGGAAACGGCGGTAAAAAAAAACTTCATCGTCAAATATATTATGAAATATAATAAAGCAGCAATGTCGATCTTTGAAACTGAAGGAAGGATTTTGTCGATGGCTCTCTCGTCGAGCTACAAATCGGCTCAATGATAAATCTCTTTTTTATTCAATTTTTCCCGCTGTCTCCGATACAACCGAGAGATAAATCTGTATACGTAGTTTATCTACATACCAGTAGCGACGGTTTCGAAATTCAGAATTTTTCTGATATTCCGTCGAATTGCTGAGGGATACTTATACATATGCATACAACGAAAGAGGGAGAAAGAGAAAGATGAACGGTAGGAGAAATCTCCTCTGCAGCGAGATGATGATCTCGGAGGCTGCGGTGTGAGAATTAAAAAATGTCGTTGCGGATAAAAAAAAAAAAAAAAAACCATAATATATAACCAAAGAGCCACTTTGCGTTGAAGAGTTCTTTGAAGATCCAAACAAGTGGACAAGCATCAAGGCTAACGAGTGCCAAATTGATACCGGTGTACACTACCGTTCAAAAGCTTAGGAACAATCTTACAAATCTGAGAAGAAAATAATCAACATCCAAAATGACTTAACGAACGAACAACAAACCCAGAAACGCCAATTAACCGAATGAATTTCGAACGAAGGCAAAAACGTTGAGTAATTCATGCAGGAAATAAGGAAATTACTGAAACTCGAAAGACAATCGTCTCATTAGTTAAAATAGCTGTTTAATAATTGTACACAAAATACTCTCGTTTTATAACGAGGAACGACTTTTGTTGTTAATTTTCGTTATAGCAGTCCACATTGTTTTCTTTAAGAAAAGAAATAATAAAAGAATGAGGAGTGTTTTTTTTTTAATTATTGTTGACGAGCAAAAAGACTTTGTGCAGCACGAACGTTTATTGAAAACTTTTGAACGCCAGTGAATGTGTCTCCCACCCATGCTACAAGGAACCGTTACAATGGGGACGTGCGATCTTGACTTTGTGTATAACCGGCTGACGCACGAAATTCCCGAATCTCGTTTGCCCCACCATGTTTAGCAAATTCTCAGAAGACATGAAATAATGGAGAAAAGTATATATTGTCGATCCTATACAAGTATCAATACTACAGCGCTTATATTCAATTGTCAATAATTGCTTTTGTATTTTCATCGCTAAGTTAGAGTATCGCACGACACAATCCTCGTCCTGCTCTTCTCGATCCAGGAGCGCAAGGCTTCAAAGGCGCAGTTATAACTTGATACGTAACGGCTTGTATTTTGTCGCAAGTTGGCTCGTACGTTTTCTCCGAAATAACGAGTCTCAGATGCGGAGGGCAAGGTCCTTCATCCGATAATAAACTATAACAAGATCCTTGGAACAGTACCTCGTTTTCCAATTTACAAGGATTCGGTGTACATTTTGCCACTGTCTCGTTCCCGTGGAGAATCAGATAATAGCCATCTTGACACGGCCCTCTCATATATGTGGAGTAACACTCGTCCAGCTCCGGGTAATACACGTAACCCTCGAGACACTCGCAAAAACCGCTAGTTCCGTTCTCGATCTCCAGAACCATATTTTGCCCGCATTTTACCATGCTCGGTGTAGTCTCGACAGGAACTGTGGTCTCAGTCGTCGTGGATCTCACAGGTTTTGTCTGTAACGTGATAGCGTTTCATCAACGTATCGAGGCAAATTCACAATTCGAAGGAAAAATTGTTTTCTCTGATTTTTGGAGTATTTTTCATTCAATTCTATTGACAAAACTGTCCAATGGAAATCAACGTGACGTGTTGAAGATAAAACGCAACATTCTCGCATAGAAAACACTCATTTATTTCATTCTATAGTTCACCAACGATATGAAATTTAATATGCAATCTTTTGAGCAAAAAATCAATCGAAATTTTTCTTAGAGTGAACCCACGCCCGTGAAACATGAAGCTAACATTCTTCAAAAAAAACATCGTCTCTATTTCTAATTCCCTTCCATTCGGATTAGTTTTTAGAATTTATAATTCGAACTCACATTAAAACGATGACGCACGACTCTATCGTTTCCATCGGGGAATGCGATATCTTGTCCGAAAATCCCATTAATGATTAATGCAACGACGAAAACGTTGACGAATAATGACACGCGTTTATACATCGATACCGAACGACCGAACATATTTCTTTCCTCTCAAGAGCGGAGTGCGATACTGCGTACCGGAGAATAGCTACGAGTGTTCGGAACGTTGAGGACCTTGTTCTTCAAACTTTAGAAAGTCTTGACTGTCTTCGAAGAGTTGCATATTTTTCGTCGGTCCATTTTTGTTTTTCTTTTTCTTTTAAATCATAATCTTTCGCGAAGCATCATTCGGAAACGAAAATCTCGTCAAGTAATCGATTTTAAAGAAAATTTTGTAGGTACGCGATGTTTATCCAAGACATAACTTTTTGCATGATTCATCGGTACAGCAGTGAGCTGTTGATGGAACGGGAGGGCCACATACACGCTTGGAAAGTTCAACAGTTCATGCAGATTGGGTCAAGAGTATTTGTAGTTAATCTCGTTTATCGGTATCAACATTTCGTCGGACTCGAAAACGAATAGAAAACACGATGATAAGAGATTTGAAGTATTCTCAAACTATGAAAATGAAATACTGCGCTTAAACAGGTTTCCCCGAACCTCGGGATTATCAAGGTCAATAAAATGTTCCGGGAACTTCCATATTCTGCAAGTAAAATTAATGGATTCAATAATCGTTGAAAATTCATGAAATTGACTTTGCTTTTCATATGAGGATAATATCTCCGTGGGTTTGGGAATAAAAATGATCAATTCTGACGAAAAACGAAAAGAATCAATGGAACAGTTTTTTCTGGGACCAATCGATTATGGCGCTGATATATTAAGGTGATTTATCGGTTGTAGACTTCGCCGCAAAACCGCCGCACAGTTTGTTCAAAAAGGTTTGTTTTCTATTTAACGAAAAATTCAAGTTCCACGTGGTTCTCCGGTCGTCAGTAAAGAACGGTTTTCCTTTTTTCGTCCTTCGTTCCTTCGACAAACGTGTTTCTGCTTCTTACACATCCATCGGACTCTCACACAACTAATTAGTTATCACACGGAGAATACCTGAATCATTCGGTCAACGGTTTCTTCTGATGTTCGAATTCCTTCACCGATGCTTCGAAGACTTCGTCGATATTTTCACTACTTCCACGGAACGCAATGTGCTCCTCGATATCGTAGAAGTACTTACTCACACACGCGACAAATGAGCTTGCTCTGTAACCGGGCAACGATTTGAATTTAACATACAAATTGCGAGCTTCGTCCGGTCGCAATTCACCAAATTCCGTGTAAATATTGAGACCCATTCTAATAAGAGCTGGCCCACATCCCGGAAGCCATTTCCTGCAACAAAACACGAGGCAAGTTAAAGAAAAATGAATGACAATGAGAATTACAACGTTAGGAACGAGACTGGAGGAACGTTATTGTTGGAAACTCACTCCAAAGCAGGTATAATCCTGGCGTGTCTTGCTTTGAAGTGATGACTGATGAAATAGTAATAAGGCAACAAATCCATCTCTGTAAATTCACTGTCAAAGAGATTTTTATGGGCTTCAATTTTAACAAGATGCAGAACAACGCCGTCCCTCTCGCTGATTTTCCGTCTGGATTTGCTATGAGATATCCGTGATCTCGAGAATTTTGGATGAAAAGCTGACCTTGGTATTTCGTCAAGTATTTGGATCCGGAACAAAGTTTGGAACACAACTATGCCCCACCTGTAGAGATCGTAGCTTTCGTTGGTACAACTCAATTGCTGGTTTTTGGAAGAGAAAAAGTAAGTAAACGAGTTTTTGAGTTAAAAAATTTTGCCTCCTGCTGCACGGATCGATTATGCAGAATATACGAACTAGCGAAACTGACGGAGGGAGACACAAGTAGAGAATCCACCTTCCCCGCTGGCGAAATTTATTCTGGAACAGCACCGATCGGACTAGATTATACAAAAAATTGGCAGTCGCCATTGAGCCTATTACTTCAAAGGTCGCACGACTGCTCCAATCTTGCTTTTCGACATGATCAAAGTGAGTGTCCAATAGGCTAGTCCCGTTCTTCCAGTCTTTGAAAGATCCTTTAACCACATCAGCAAGGCTCGTTTGGTGTAGCTCAAGTCGATCAGGATATTTATTCTTTAGCTTTATCAATCCGGGCCAAAAATATTCAATTCCTTCGTACATATGAATCTTTTTTATTCCGGCCTCGAGCAGTTCCTTCGTCAGCAATCCCAAGCCGGGATACATCTGCATGACATAAAGTTCTTCCGAGCCACGATGTGCGATGACCGTCGCAGCTATTTTCTTTGCAATGTCTGCATCGATCAGATACAAGGGTTTGATCTTATCTTTGTCGCAAGATACGGAAGAAGCGCGTTTGACTGCTGTCTTTGCTTCGGCATCTGCTGGACTTTTCTCTTTTGAATGAGTTCGTGGCGTCGTTTTAGAAGTCAAATGTCGTGAAAGAATATTTGCGTTGCAGCATATCGAATTTTCAATGATTCGACTGCATTTCATGGCCATGCTATAAGCGTTTCTCATTTTTTACTCAATTATTCGATTTTGAAAACGATCGGCAAGTCGGGGACATGAAGAGGTTACTTTTGTAGAATATTTGCACGATTATTTCGTGTTTTTTGAGACACCGCCGATTTCTTGCCCAATCTCATGACAATGGTTCAATTTATGACACACCAAAACTCTTTGCATCTCCGTTTTATTTATTGACTACTTGTTTGTCAACAAACACTGTCGGATCACTGATTTCGACCAACCTAACCCTAAAACACGTGGTGGGATTCAACTCTTTCGCGAGTCTGTTCCCTCTTTTTTATAGTTCCAGCTGACTCGAATCAACTGTAGTAGTCAAGTGATCACCCATTTCCATCGTAATTTGTTGGAAAGAAAAATAAATTTATATCTGATAATAGCACGATTTTAAATAAGAAAACAGCAATATTTTTACTTCCTTCACAAGAGTGTAGGTTGGACATTTTCACAAAGCAAGCATTTGAGGAAAAGGTCATGTTGGAAATCATTCTTCGCTCTGGAACTCGACAAGCTTGCTCTGAACAAATTATTTGTGAATCAGCACGAAAGTTTCAATGGAATCGAATTGTTGACCCCAAAGCGACTGTGTCGTTGTGAAATCCTTCAATTTCACTGGATGAGCAAAGAGTTGTGTATTCGTTGGAGGGATAAGCATAAATATGGATTGTATTGATGTCTTGTTTATATTTAAATATATTGATCCTTTGAATCTGGAAAAAATTTATTCGATAATTCTTCACAAGTTACAGCTAAAACGGAGACAAAAGAAGAATCTGCGTAAAGATAATGGCACGTCCGCAAGAATACTCGAAAGCTTGGTTCTTAACGGGCGCTTGCTTCCACCGGAACATTCTCGAGGAATAACGAGAAGCATATTTCTTTTTTCCTCAGTCCTCATTCCGTCGTCTTCTCGTACACAATGAAAGATCAGGTGGCGTGGAATATAAACTGGAATTGAAAAGGAGCGGGTAGGTGGTTGTAAAGAGAAGGGAACAGCATCTGTTTTGATGGTTCTCAAGCCAGTCGTAATTAAAATTCGCGCAAAACGAAATGACGAATATGTTTCATATTCCGGTACAGCTTAAAAGTGCGTATACACCGTGCTTTCGTCAATTTTTACGGAGCTCTCACGTGCTACACGTCAATATCGTAAGATTAAAAAGAAAAATGGCAGATTTGATGGGAGAGCAGCCAATATAACGCAAACTGTTCGGCTGTGAATTTCCCACATTGTAACGCACAAATTGTACGAAACACGTGTTTTCGATGCAATATACATAGTTGATTAATCGATGGTATCATTTTTGTGTTTCGGCCTTCGTGACTGACGTTTTTCCATCGAATGTCTGCTCGGATCAATGCCCTGACGTGTTTCCTTGTCCGGCTGACTGCTCCACCGCCCAACATTACGTTCGCAGATGTTGCGCTTCTTTTATTTGTTCACTCTTCCTCCGATCCGGCTCACTCACACCGTCTGCTTCATTTTTACCTTCATCTCGGTTAATAGTAGTTGTAAGATCCCCACTGATTGTACGGTCCGTATGCTTGTGGTCCGCCCTGACTGTATTGCCAGTTTTGATAGTTGGCATAATTTGGATCCGAGGGCGGTGGGTACTGCTGATAGCCCTGCTGATATCCACCCTGACTCCCGTACTGACCACTCTGGAATTGTTGTTGCGATTGATACGGTCCACTTGGACCACTGCTGTACTGATAAGACGACTGGGTTCCCGCTGTGGGAGGTGGCGGTACACTCGATTGATCTCCTGTTTTTGGTTTCTTCGGTGGCGAAGAGTCTCTGTCAGTATCGTAAAAAAAACAAAAACAATTATAACGCGATTCAAACAAAAATAAATATTTTTCTTCACCATCCCACAGGAAAAATTGGCGACGGAGAAAGCCAATTTTTTTTTTTAGTTATGCGTCAAATTTGTTACGTGTTTTGGAAGATTGATACATTTTTTTGATCAAGTTAATGAAATGGGAAAAAACTGCTAAAAGATCGTTTGACACAAAACATTTTTCAGAACTTATTCGCAATCGTAGTTTGAGTTTCTCGGGACTTTTCTTTGGAGAAAAGCATTGCATCGACTATTTCAAAATTTGGAATCAAATATTTGTGTAAAAATGACGTATACATAGAAATCGTTTGGAATGGAAAAATTAGATTTCCAGCAAGTTATTCGCCATCATCGGAGTATCCCAAAAACAATTCCACAAGTCCTTCAGTGATTCCGTCCATCACAGCGCTTCAAATTGAAAAAATCAACAGCTTATCAAACTAGAAGACTTCTTGCCTATCCAATGAGCCAGAATCGTNGAAAAATTGGCGACAAAGCCAATTTTTGTTTTTAGTTATGCTTCAAATTTGTTACGTGTTTTGGAAGATTGATACATTTTTTTAATCAAGTTAATGGAATGGAAAAAAACTGCTAAAAGATCGTTTGACACAAGACATTTTTCAGAACTTATTCGCAATCGTAGTTTGAGTTTCTCGGGACTTTTCTTTAGAGAAAAGCATTGCATCGACTATTTCAAAATTTGGAACAAATATTTGTGCAAAAATGACGTATACATAGAAATCGTTTGGAATGGAAAAATTAGATTTCCAGCAAGTTATTCGCCATCATCGGAGTATCCCAAAAACAATTCGACAAGTCCTTCAGTGATTCCGTCCATCACAGCGCTTCAAATTGAAAAAATCAACAGCTTATCAAACTAGAAGACTTCTTGCCTATCCAATGAGCCAGAATCGTAAACACAAGTAGGAATTCGAAAGAATTGTGGAATTTTGAAAAAAAAAATCAGTTTCGCTGAAAAATTCTTATGGTTTTGGACATGGCAAAATTATATTTTGTATTCAATTGAAAACTCGAGGGCATGTAGAAAGATTTTCTTGGTATTCTAGAAGAAAAATCAAATCGATCGGATGATCTGTTATCGAGTTAGAGCTGCAACGTTTGGATAATGTAATTTTGAGTCAAACGCGTTTAAACTCAAAAGCGGTTATCCCTTCAAAATGCCGTGACTCGAAAACTGATTGCGATGCACACTTGAAATTTAAATTCGTTATTCATGAACGTATGATGGAAAATGTTTGAAAATGCGAAAAAATAAATAAAAATTTCAAAAATTCAACACCAGAGAAAGAATTTACTTGCTGATGCTCGATGCGAGCGTGATTTCGAATATTTGCTGACACAAAATGAATCTCGGTGTGCGAAGGTTTGCATAATAACTGAATAAAATAAAATGTAATAGGAAAAGGGTGAAAGACTTACACTTTACTCTCGTCGTTCTTCGCTTTCTTACGCTCTTTAGCCTGCTTTATGCATTTCTGGAACTGGTCGTGAGCCTTCATAACTTGGCTGATATCGAGACTAAAATCTTCGAGGAATTCAACTTTCCGCTGAGCAAATAAAACTCTTTGATCAAGGTCGGCGTGTTCGCGTTCTATGAACATGTCCATGTAACCTACGACTTCTTCGGAATCAACGGGATTTCTCTGAAGGCCGAGATCTATGAGTTGGAGATAAAGTCGAGGATTGTCCTTGTCTTTATCGGCAGCCTGTGAAATTTTATTACAACGATTTGTATCGATTACGATGAAATTATCGATCCTAAGTTGTTGTTGTTGTTTTTTTTCGGCTCTGAATACTGAACTCACCTTGAGTAAAACTTTGACAGCCTTGTCAATGTCATTTTTAAATTTGTACAAGAATCGAGCGTACTTGACGGCAATGTTGTTGCCGATGGTACGGTTTTTACTATTTCCGATGTAACTCTCGTAAAGTTCACACGCTTTGTCAAGATCGGATCGTCTACGTTCGAGATTGATTCGCCGATAAGCAATTTGCAGCATGTTCGGCATAACGGTGTCGATTTTCTCGAGGATCGAAGCAGCTTTGTCGAAATTACCCTGGCTTTCCTCAAAAGCTGCCCATTGCAGATGTAGGTTTGGTTTTTTTGGATGATGGACCGTGCAAGCGCGGAAGTAAACGTCTCTGATTTTTTCCGCATTTTCGCCCTTTATCGACTCGAGATAACGGACAAACTGCAAATTTTGACGGACCACGTGACACATTCGTATCTTCCCACAGACTTGCGTAAGAATCAATCGACGAAAATACTCACTGTTAGCCAAAATTCGTCGTAGAGAGCGCATGCGATGAGACACCTTTCGAACAATATTATTATGCGATCCTGATCTTTCTGTTCAATCTCAAAGTCCAAATATTCTTTCCAATTCTTCAATTGGCATCGTTCCAACGGCTTTACGTGGAAATAAGGTCTCTTGATCTGAAAATCGAGAAAAAATCGTGTAGATCTTGAGAATATTTTCCGAGTTTATTCTAATCCCGAGAAATCGAAGAAAATTTTACGTTTTCAACTGATGATTGTGCATTTTTCGAGTAAGCTCTAAAAAAAGGATCGTATTTTGTTGGAAGCTGGTAAATGCCCCGTTGGCCTTAATCGGAAAGATTGAAACTTCAAAAATAAAGCGAATGGAATGAACATGAAAACAATTTGCAATGTTTTCATTTCGATAAGTGTACTTACTCCTTCTTCGTATGACCATCTCGCAGCAACAGCGTTGCAATTGGCTTTGTGCATTTTTCGTCTGCTGCTGATAATCTTTTCTCGAAGTGCCCTGGTTTCTTCATCGGTCGGTGGTGCCTCGTGCGGAGGTGGTTCTTCACCGGGTGGTGCATCGTCAGTGGGATTGACAGGAGTAGTATCTTCGGATTTCAATAAAGCTTTGACTTCGGTACGTAGGGCGAGAAAATCGTCGACATTGAGAATCCGATTGGGTAAATTGGAGGAAACAAATTCCTGGAAAGTATCGAAGTGTCCCGAGTAACCGAGAGTCGGGGTTGAAAGAAGTCGATCGTAAAGAGCGGTAACGCGACTCAAACGTTTACCCTCAAGTTCCCACTTGATGTAACTCTCCCACAGTCGATCGGACCTGGCAAAAGAATGCGGAAATGAAAATCACAACTTTGGCGAAGAGGACGTCGATGAATTGGAGGAAAAAAGTGGAAAAAAACGGATGACTCCTGGCAAACGATTAGAAACGGATGAGAAAAACCAATTTACCTGAATTCGAGACCACAAGCCTGTATCGCTCTCTCGTACTGTTCCCGAACTTTGGCTTCGTCCTTCTCATGAACGACCTTACAGTGATTGACGTAATGGAGCCACAAGTCGACACTGAGCGAAATAGCTTTCAAACCTTGATCGAACACCTGTGATTAACGAACATCGTGGGTTTAGAACGGTTTACAACTGATTTGGAGCCATGGCGGGTTAAACGTTCTTTTTTTTTTCTCTCTTTTTTTTTTATGCGTTTTTTGTTTTGTTTGCTTTTTTTTCCGTAAACCTAAGATTCTTATAATTGCGTTATTCATTTGTACTTCGTTTCATATTAACGTATACTCACATAAACGTGCGCGTACTGTAAATAAATGGATATAATGAACACAGAGATTGCAGAGCATTGTGCATTCACCTTAAAATTCAGGGAGTGTTCCGATCTGGGTGCCTCATGTATTTTCTTCGGCCAATATTCTCTTGCTCCCCCTCACTGGCACCGTGCGCGTTCGAACACGAGTCTTTTCAAAGTCACTCGACTTTGACTCAAAGACCCCCGAAACCCCGAGAATATCTCTCTCTCTCCCTTTCTCACTCACTCTCTTACTTACATCGATGTTAACGTAAACGCAAGCTTATCCTTATAATTTACAATACTTGTTCGATCGTAAGCTATGTGTACAAATGCTTATATGTATGTATATATGTATATATATAACAAACACACACATCATAGAAATTCTCACCGAAGTTATTCTCTCTGCGAGACTGACGAAACAATATGCTCATTGTTTTTTTTTTCTTTCTTTCAATATGTTATCATCTGGTTTTTCATGGCCATTCGACTTACGTATTATGCTCATTATTTAAATCGAATATATATACGTAATAATTGCATTTTTGTTTTGTATGTTTCCTTTATGTTTTTACGTTTATCATGTTTCACGTCTAGTTGAATGTTTAAATAAGTAGCTAATCGGTAACCGGAGATAGTTGTATAGGTGCCACAAGACGTGCTAGGCTGTTGGAAGGGAAAACCATATTTACGTGCGTGCACACTGCCCACGCGTCTTCCTAACTCGAGCTATTTTCATTAGATTTCGTTAATTATATCATTTCTTTTTTTTTTTATAATATTTTTTATATGTATCGTAATAAAAACTAATTATAAAGTTTGAATGCTGAATCTTTCGACTCACCGTTTGTACGTTCTCCGGATCTCCCTTCTTCTTCTCGTAGTCCGCGAATTTCCTCCAGTAACCGTAACAGTAGGGGTAACGCTCGAGAAATTTGTTGTAAGCTTCGCGGGCTGCCTCTGGATCGTTCTTTGGTTTTTTTAAATTGAGAAAAAATGTTATTTTATATTTTTCGAGACTTTTCATGCAATAACGCACGATTCCCAGGTGCCCAGTACGTACTTCTTGGTCGACATATTGCAAAAGGTATGTCCATCCCGTGAAATCCGAAGGATCTTCGTTTACTGCTTTCCAATACTTTTCCAGCTCCGGGAGCGTTTTCTTTTTTGGCGAAGCTGGACGTGGCTCTTGCTTCTCACCGACCTCCGATTCTATTACCAACGCAGCTTTTTTCGCTGGGGTTTCCTCGTTTGTTTCAGAAGTCGGTGAGCTCGGATCGTACTCTCCTTCGGCGTTTAATTTTCGTTTCACTGTCGAGAACGAACGATCGTGTCAACGTCAAAGTTCCAATCAACTTTCTTTATTTACAAATTTATATTTTATAGCCAACATTTTGCCGCTGTTTTTCAAGACATCAAAATGGAATTGACAACATTTTACGTATTCCGAAATTTCCCGTAAGATTTCAGAAACAGGAAAGAAACAAAAAATAGAAAGAAAAAAAAACGTCATATTCGTACTCACCGGCACACTCGGTTTTGCTCTTCTTTTCGGCAAGCTTCGCCGCCGCTTTAGCTCCACCTTTTTTCTTTTTGTCACTGTCAGGTGGCAATTCGTCTTCGGAAACAGATTCGGTCTCACCGAGGTCAGCCGGTGGAGCTGCTGGCAATTCTTCGTCGGATACTGCTTCGGTTTCTGGTTCCTGTTCACGTGAACAGAGTTAGATTGATGATTCGATTGCCCGTGCAGGGGATTAAGAATGATGGAAAGTAAACGTCTGGACTATTTTGCGTAATGAGGAATTTAATGAGAAATATCGGAAATAGATGGCGGAAGGAATGATGAAAGGAATACCTGAAGCGTTTCAACCAGATCGAACTCGTCGTCGGTTACCTCTTCGACATCTTGGGACAACTTAATTGAGGATTAATCGATGGGAAATGAGTGAACAAAGGATTAAAAGCCGTGGATTTTTGAGGCGATTAATACTGAAGAAAAAACGTTACAAGGATTGCGAATGCATGTTGGAAACGAAGCGATATCGAAGCGTTACCTTTGCTGCGACTTCGGTGGGGAATTCGTCCTCGGACACAGCTTCGGTGTCGGGCTCAGTTTTTTCGGCGTTTTCATCAGCGTCCATGTCTTCCGGACTTTGTTGGCTTGTCTCAACTACGATTTTCTCAACTTCTTCAAGCTGTTCCGGAGCCTCCGAAACTTCCACCGCTTCCGGAATCTCCTCAACCGATTCGTCAACTTCCATTCTTTCCGTGGCCACTTCGGTACTTTGATTCGACGTCTCGACTTCTTCCTCCTCCACTATCTGAACGTTATCCTCGACTCCTATCGCTTCGCTGAAATCTATCATCTCGTCTCGTGGCACACCCGCATCCGAACTCTCCCCGTTCGTTACTTCCTCCTCTAGTGTTATTGGCTGCTGTTCCAACATCTCCAATTTTTCCATACTGTTTTCGTCCACGCTGTCGTCCAATGTTATCACTCTACCCGTTCTTTCATTCCCTTCCTACAGAACGCGCCAGGAATTACTTTTACGTTCGCCAAACAAAGACATCGAGGCATCGCAAATTTTGGCTTTGCATTACAGAAACGCCATCTTTTTCCCAAGTTATTATTTACCAAAACGCAACATTTATCGGTACAACTTTGCACCACGATTTCCAAGTTAACAAACTCCATGGACTGCAAATTATTATCGTCGCATTTCAACCACGCAGTTTTTTATATTCACTCTCTCGTTTCAAGTTCACGTAAGAGCTTGAGAAATTCAACAATATACGAACAAAAATTGCAATTCTGTAAATTCAGACATTTCATGAGCTCGAGAACTTTGAAAATCTTTTATTTCACATTATCATTACTTTGTTTCCAGCCCAAAATCGTCGTGACATTCGCAAATTGAGACGATAATCATTCCTGATTAACACTGAGTGGCCGTTGCAATAAATCAAAAAATAGAAACTGATCGTTGGATTCCATAAAACTTGCAAGTCCATGCGAGAGACAAAACGACAAAGACTTTGACCAATAAATAAATCTAGTTTTTCATGTAATTCTTCAATTTTGTATTCGGCCTTTCCGAACGAATGCAGTTTATGAATTTCTGAGCCAATAGCAAAATTCATTGTTACTGGAAATTACGTCAATGACAGGAATTCAAAAAATCATGGAAACCGGAATCATTGCGATTATTGCATGATTTTAAATGAGAGATAAATGGGAACGTATTTGCTACTGAAATATCACTGGAGCAATTTTAGCGTTGTTAGTAATGGACAGAAATAAAAAAATAGATAAAACAAATTTGTAGAATATTGTACCATAATCTGAGCAGGTTCTTTCACTCTGAGCGTGGACAAAATAGGAGCGGAAGTTGGTATGGTGCTTACAACTGGAGGAGGAGGGGCTTCGAGTTCAGGAACGCCTTGAGTTTCGTGCTCCATTTGTACATATTCTTCGGTCTCAGTTTCCTGTTGGATTATGCAAGAATTTTCATCCTGAGAGTCGTCCATCTGTAGGTGAAGAGACGACGGATCTTCTTCGGCGTAATTTTCAACAATTACTTCGCTGAATTGTTGGAGACCATTTTCAGAAGCAGCTTCTTCGACTTCATCTTCTCCGTGTGAAACTACTTCCTGCTTTTGAGGGGAAAAACAACATCAATTTTGGAATTACAAATGTAAAGGCAAAATGGTGTTTTTATTATTATGAAAAAAAAAAGAGAATGTACCTCGACTTCGTCAATTTCTTCTTGAATTTTTTTGGACGTTCTCGTGGCTCGCGGAGTTTTCTTAATCGGTGATTTTTTTGCTGCGGGTGCTTTTCGCGCCCGACCGGATCGCGTACGCCGAACTATGGAAGAGGCAAAAGTTGAAAAGCATGGCGAAAAAAACGGGAATGCTGTTTTTTTCGGTGCTATTTTATTTGACCGATTGTTAAAGAAAACGCGGTGGAATTGTGCCAATGGCGGTTCTATAAGGGGGCCGGAGGGCGGGGAACCGCGTGTTCATTGCGACATATACCGGCCCTTTTGTGTTGCATCAATCTCCCAACGATTTACATAAACACGCAAATTTTCTCGCGCTCGAGTCTCCCGAACGTTGTACGAAACTTTGCGTAAAATCAACGTTAACACCGGTCATAATGTTTAGCAACTAACGTTTCAACTTACCTGGCTCTGTTTGAATAACTTCACTTTCATCACCGCTAAGCGACGACATTTTTTCTCTCTATTTTTTCACTTCCTCTTCTTTCCTCTGTCGCTTTATCACTTCGACGCAACGTCTGGAATGCACAGCGTAGTACTGAAAATTTGTAATGGCGGTCTCCCACAATTCCATTAACTATAATATATTGGCAGATTCGTAATTCGTGTGAGTGTTTTAATCGTGTTATGTTTCGAAAAAATAACGACAGACAGCGCTGATGGTTACTTTCCCGCCTAAATTTCGTTGCACTAAAAATCTCACACATTTCATTTTTTTTGCTCAAAATTGACAGCTAATCAATCGGAAAACTGCTGTATCGAGGCTCGAAACATAAGATTTTCGATGTATGTATCAACGTACTTTCATGAGACGATTACATTGTTGGTATGAATGTTGTAGCAATGAACCAAATATCGAATTCGGTGACGATTTTTCACAGGAAATTTTTTTAAAACTTTTTCAAATTCTTCATTTTTATCATTATATTATCAATTTCTCAATCGAGTCTTCAATGCTGAGTCAATAATATTGCGTCAGAGTAAAAAAAGTTGTGCTTTCTGCATATATAATGACGTCGGAGCAAAACATGATGATTTTTTGAAAATGTTTTCCGTGCTGGATCGCGGACAACGCAGCTGCGCGTTCATAGTCCACAAAATTTCGAAGCGCAAGTCATTCTGCATTTCTAAATTCATGCTAGCCGAGCTAGAAAAAACACACATGCTTGCACGTATATGTGTGCCCGGAATCGTGTGAAATAGCTGAAAAAGCTGTCTTCCGTTTTCGAGTTAATATTTTCTTTCCTTAAAAATAAGGAAAACAGCTGGGAGCCTCGGATCTCAAGTATAGCTCGAGCAAAATATAGGGCGAAGCGAGACTGTACTGGAAAGGATAAAAAAAAATAATAACGGGATTCGGAGTTCTTTTTACCTATAATCCCGTTATTTTATTTTTCTCTTAGTTTCATTTCTGTGTGCGACTCGGTCTTACCCTGGATAAAGGAATATGTTGCGAGAATCGTAAATCGAGGAAAACCGTGAAGTGTCATAACCTCGAAAAAGCGCGCTGGCAGCGTAGAATCGCACGTCAATAAACAACAATTAAGGGAGTGAAAAAAACATAACCTCCAAAATATCGAAAGTGAGAAAAAAAAGAGAACAAGTGATTGGAAACTATGGCTGGAAAAAGACGACCAATACATACCAACTCCGGAAACTCCGGAAGCAGTACGGGATCGTCGAGTCCACTGGGTGGCAGCTTTCGTTCAAGAAACATGAATTTTCGTCCAAACACGACTCAGGATGAGCGTCGTGGCGGTACGAAACCGACGACGTCACCGGCTTCCGTTGGTCTAGTTTTGATCACAATGATACTCCACGTTTGTCGAAAATCTCTGCTTTTCGATGTGCGTCTCAAAGTAGCAATATATTGCGGTTCGATATTCATCGTCTCGCTCATAGCCGATTACACGCCAATGCCGAGAAGTTATTTCTCAAGATCGGACAACGCGCTGAATCAGTGGTTTGTAAAATGGGGTTGGGGATGGTTGTTGGTGGTAACGGTGCCATGGATTACATTGACCGCGCATACTCTCGCATGCGGCAGACGTCCTTTATTGATAAAGCACTTGTGCCGCATAGTAGTGGCGACATTTGCCTGGTTAGCGTGGATAAGACTGTTTCATTACATAGAAACAAATCACGGGCGATGTCTTCAGACAAAAGATGCGACCCTACAAACAAAAGCGAATTGCCTACAAGCCGGTAAATTCTGGAGCGGCTTTGACATCTCCGGACACACTTTTATACTTATTTATTCAAATTTGATATTGGCCGAAGAGGGTAAAACGATAGTGGGCTGGGAGGGGATAAAAGATCTCATAGTGAAGGAAGAACACTCTAGAAACACGCCCAACGAGACAAGCACAGGACACATGAGGAACTTGTCCAGCGACGATCTCGAGTTTGTTAAAAAAGCTCACGCCTTGCTAACTCCGTATCTCAGAGGCTTATTCGTCGCTATGACCCTCCAACAGATTCTCTGGGACATTATGCTCGTGTCTACGATGCTCTATTATCACATTATGTTGGAAAAGATGCTCGGATGCATTGTCGCGATAGGTACATGGTACTTGACGTATCACTGTTGGTACAAAATTGCGGACGCCGGCGTGTGCGCGCCCGGAGAGGGATTGTTCAGGTATAACGGTTTCAAGGAACCTCAAGACATGGCAGCTACGAGAGCAAGGAGAAATACTCTCAATGGCACAGGCACCAGATTCATGGGTCTACCGATTCGAACGCCTCAAGACACACCTGACTTGGCCGCATCATCCCGTCCCATGGACAACGATCTATCAACGTCTCGTACAACATGATAAATCCTTCAGGATTAAATCTTATTTTTTAACGCTCATATTCGTCGATCCGGAAAGAAAACAATGGAGGATATTGCATATTAAATATTTTTATAACGTATATAAATATGTGTGTATACATGCACATGAAGCCATACATATATGTATATACGAGTCTGTGGTCACACGTTGCAAAGCAATAAACATTTTCTAGCAAACCATTTACAAAATCCGAAAATCGAAAGTTCGCCATGAAACATTCGCTGATCGAATTCGTTATCAATTCTATCCTCGGCATGTCATTATTTCGAACTTGAAGAATCAAGACCGACGGAGAATTCAAAAGAATCAGATTTTGGACTTGTTGAACCTGTAACCACAGATAAATACATATTTGTTGGTAGAAATACAATCGAGATACTTGAAGGATCGAAACCATTGTTGATTTTTTCGCCAAACTTTTAGTTAATTCATGCTTTCTCTTTCGTTTTTGTACAAACAAGACCTGCCGGAAGAACGAAAATATTTCCCAGGTTTTGCACTTTTTGTTGTTCACTTTGTTCTGGTTATTTATGAATAGTTTTTAAGATGATGGATGTGGAGATAATGGGTTTTCAAATATAAAATATATAAATGTGTTCCAACTTGTTGCGGGATTGTTCATTTTTACGTATATTCAAAGAGTGTTGATACAAATGGTACAAGTGTTTTCAAACTTGTTTTCAATCTCTGATCAACGTCGCATTATTCCCAAAGTCTTTCCATTGCTTGTGCAATTAATCAGAAAAATACAATCAATATTCGCAGTTTCCATGACTCTACAAATTTTACCATATTTTCTTCCAGCTCTAATCACATTTGTAGTTTAATTAAATATTTATTAAAAAAAAATAAAACAAACACTGGGTGTATACACAATAATTTCCTTCAGCTTTGCATTGGAGAAAATGTTTTTACAATTTTTTCAACTAATGACTTTGGAATCTCACCTCCACTGCTGCTAACCACTTTCGACGATTACTTTATTCGAGAATTTCAACTAAATGTTAAGACTGCGTTACCGATCTATTTCACATGTTGTTTTTAATTAAAATTACTATTTGTACACACAAGATTTCTAGTCATCACGAATGAGAAGTCTCCTTACTATAAATTTATACTCCAAATGCGATTTATCGGTTTTTAATACATTTTTTTCGAAACTGAATAATTTCTCGTCTAGTTCTTTCGATTAATCCTCATATGTCGTTGTCGCTGTTCAATCAGTTGCATCGTGAGTTATTACAGTGATATATCGCAGCTGGACGAGTGCTAATGATGAACCCAAAAAATAATTCCCACGTTGTAGTCTTTCCGCAAGAAAAAAACAGACTTTCACTTTTTGTTGGGAGAAGTAAAACGTGTCGCCTCTGAAAAAACATGCATCAAGATTTTCAACAACCGAACAGCTGATGGATCTCCTTCTGTCTTTATATTTCGAGGAAAATACGAGTTACTCCTTTCGTCGAAGAAGGTGCACGTCCTTTGCTGGAAACATTACGAATCTCCCGAAAAAACGTGTCTCTGTCTCTTAGTTATCTTGTTCGCACTCACCAAACTGATGCTTTGACTTTGAATCATAAATCCCCTTTCTTGCTCAATTTTTCTCAATTCTTTTCTGATACTAAACATTGGCGACGTTTTTTTCTTTCGTTTTTTGTTTGGGTTTGTAATACTTATTTTCATGATGGTTGAACAGGCTGCGGCTCCACTTGAGTATAGAATTTTTCACCAAACCATCCGCGATGTAGTTCCAGATAACTGTAAAATGGTTCGACTTGAACAATGACAAAAACATCCTTCCAAGCTCTTCACTGTGACAGAGTCTCAGAAATTGTGAAAAACTCGGTCGATCACAATCTCGTAACCAGATTCTCACGACAGATTGTGCTCCGAGCAAACAACGAGAAAGACGTGATCAATCAGTTGAAAATCGAATGGAGCAGCTTTTGGTATTTGCTCGGAATGATTTTTGTACGAGAGAAGCTGGTCACAGAGAAGCTGGCGACAGAGTCTCAGAAATTGTGAAAAACTCGGTCGATCACAATCTCGTAACCAGATTCTCACGACAGATTGTGCTCCGAGCAAACAACGAGAAAGACGTGATCAATCAGTTGAAAATCGAATGGAGCAGCTTTTGGTATTTGCTCGGAATGATTTTGTACGAAAGAAGCTGGTCACGGGATTCTTACCGACCCCGAACCTTTTGCTAATGAACGCTTCGATTAACGTTTTTTTCAAGTAAAATGAGAATTATCATTACCTCAGGAACATGTCCAGATTCTTCAACAGAACTTTTAACTTCTTTTCCGGAATATCGGTAATTTGCAGAAGGTCCGGTAGTTTGACTGAAAATTGAATGGAAATTCATTGACTCCACGTCGCCTTGATTCGTTTCGTTCATTTTTATATAAACATCGATTTTTTTTCTCCTCGTATTTAGAAAATCGTCGGACATCCTTGTAACAACCTACCGAAAAGACGAGCTAGATGTACGGCGCCAAAATACGTCGAAGGGCTCGGTGAGTCTCCTCCCTTCGCAGAATCAGGCATTAGTCGCCATTTGTTTGACTCGTGGAGGAGAGCCCCTATCTGAGCTGAATTAACGACTGGCCGGGTTATTACACCGCGTGGACTTGAACAACGTGAACTCGTACTTGCTATGCTGTAAATCGAAAAAAAAATACCACATTACGTGGTTCTTGCAGGAAATTCTTTCTACGTGCATAAAAAAAATACAAATTGTGCGAAAGTACGTTGAAAATTGGAAGCAATCTAAATCTGAATTTAAAAAAATGAAAAAACTGAGCGAGGATGGACAAAAATTGAACGAAATAAAGATGAAAAATATTTTTTTCGTTCATAACTTGGCAGGTTCAATCGAAGTAGAAAATCATTCTGATTTTTTTTTTATACCTTGATACACTGCCGGGTTCTTGCTTAACGACGTCCTCGTAAGATTTCGGTTGTCGATTATCGTCGACCGAACTTATTCTGCAAGATCGTAATATCCGTTTGGAGCACGTGGGCTTCGATTGGCATTCGACCTCAGACTCCTGTTCTCGAAACGGTGGAAGGTGGGCGTACTCGGGATCTTCGATTTCTTCTTTAATTACCACATCTGGATTTCTACACCAAATAAATAAATGTCAATATTACGAAAATGAGGTTTTTGAGAGTTTTTTTAATACCGAACAAAAACATTTCGTTCAATTCTGATATTCCGCGAATCCTGATGAGAAAAGAATTCTATTTTGAATTTTTATTTGAATAAATTTTAGGCAAAACGATCACTCGAGTGGGCCCAAGCTCGTGTGCCACGAATTTCGGACCTGATGGTCAACCAAAAATCGAAGAAAAGTTCGGAACAGTTACAAAAGCGCATAAAATATTTTTTGAAATAAATAACAAGAAATTTTTGAAAAATTCAATTTTCTGCAGTTTTCGCATTTATTTTTTTTTAGTTTTCAAATTCTGTAAAATGTTGATACTCACTCCATTATTTCTTCTTTTATGGACACAGGATTTTCCGTCGACTGTCCCGCGGACTTGAACGCATGGTACTGCTCTCTCTCTTGTCGATAAAGCAAAATATTGGGCAGTGTGAAATCGAAGTAAATGCGTAAACCGTCGGCTACTTCTCGACAGATATTCACATCGTGGACAATTTTCTCGACGGTATTGTTTGTTTTATTGCGCTGAGATTTTTCCGAAATCCCGGTTAATTGTGATGTCGTGTAATGCTGAACCCAGGATTCCAGGATGTTTGCCACAGTTGGTTGAGCCGGTAAGACTACGAGCTGAAAATATTCAGCAACAATTTTATAAACGATTTGAAAGTTAGTGGAGGCTCTAGAATTGCAAACATCAATTTGCAGTCGAATATTTGACCAACACACACTTTGTGTTTGTGATTAATGAGCTCATAATCTTGGTCGAGGATTCTCCGCAGCGTATTTCCAATGTCAAGGTCAATTCCTGGCCTCGTACTCGCTCCCGATTGACTTCCACCTCCGCTATCCTCGTCGTCACTCGACGGTCCACCGAAATCGGAACTACTCTCTGATTCTTCCTCCGTAACGACTTCTTCCGTATCATAATCGTCGTGCTGCCCCGAACTCCCATCCTCCGATGATCCCGTGGTCCCCGAAGCTGCGCGGCTACCACCGCTTCGAGCTCTTCGTCTCGACTCGATCCCCGAACGATCGGAGAGCTTGTGACTGCGATTCTTTCTCTCACGTCGGTAAAGATAAGCTCCTCTGTAAATTAGAAAAAATCATATCAGCTTTACGAACATTTGTATTAAGGTATAACTATCGCAGAATAGGTTGATTTAGGATTTTCTTGAAATTTAGTGTAAATATTCTTGACATTAAAACTAACAACTTTCCTATGAGACGAAACATTTTCTGCCGTCTAGAATTTCAGATATTTCATTTCCAATTTTATATTTTTCCCATCTGAACGCATGTAAATTGAAGTCGCGTTTCTTTTGTTTTTTCTTGCAACTTTTTTAACGAAACGTCACTTCAATTTACATGCGTTTAGATGGGAAAAATATAAAATTGGAAATGAAATATCTCAAATTCTAGACGGCAGAAAATGTTTCGTCTCATAGGAAAGTTGTTCGTTTTAATGTCAAGAATATTTACACTAAATTTCAAGAAAATCCTAAATCAACCCATTCTGCGATAGTTATACCTTAACTACGATGCCAAACCATCGCGTCAACCTTTTTCATTCGTCGAATTCATGAAAATACAAAATTCCAAAGACATTCGATCTTTTAGTAAGTTTAACGAAAAAGCTGTGCAACTATTTGAATAAAATTCTTTCTGCACACGAGAGCAACACAATTTGTGAAGAAAAATAACAGCCACCGAATGTTCAGCCTTGGCCGGATAGCGGCAAAGTCAATTTTCATAAACCTCAAGTCCCGTCAACAAACTTCCGTCGCATATCGACAAGCAATGTATCTTTCTGACGTTGAAATATCTGCAAAGGACTTCAGGAAAACTAGACGCTCCGGTACGTTGTGGAATTCACAAAGAGCAAATAGAAAATCTATAGCTGTTATGAAATTGTCAGAGAGGCAAAGGTTTTGAGAAATTATTGGAAGATTTTGGTTTCTACGTACAACTGAAGTTGTGCTTTTTGTGCCAAATCTCTTTGTAATTGACGATTTTCCTCGGTATCCTTGAGAACATATTCTTCCGTCACACATCTGTCCCACGAAGAATTCCAACCCTGCAATAATGCAAAATGATTTTGGATTGATCGATAATGTCAGGATCCAGCGAAAAAAAAAATTACAACAACCAGTTTCCAAAACAATTATCGACGATTTTTATTTTGGTTAGGGAAAAATTTCGTTTTTTTTTTATTGAAGCTTGAATTTTATTTCGTAATTAATAGTTTTTTTTTTTTTTTTTTAAACTGCAAATTTATGAAAAATTTATTGAATGGCTAATTGATCATCGCATTTTACTCGACTGATGGATTTCCTCCATTTAATTGTTCAAGGGTTATTACGAAAATAACATTACTTTTAGCGACATTTGAACGTAACGTTGCTTTCACATGAAATTTTCGAGAAGACGCTAACCTGAAAATGTATGAGATATTCGACTGCTTTTCTCCCCCTTTGATCTTTGTTTATAATGACGTCCAGGACCTACGGATTGGATAAAAAAAAAATACAATATTTGGAATATCGTCTGAAACGTATCGTCTGTCTATGCCACTGTTTATATTTCATTTGTTTTCGTTCGAAAAAGTGTTTTTTTTGCAGGTTAACCAACAAACACGAAAACACAAGTGCAAGTTGAAGTTTATCGGATTTTTCGGCAATCGACACAATCGTAACGGCAGGACGATAATTTAGCGTACTTTCGAGTCGTAAAGAACTTTTGCTTTTGTCGGATCTGGTTCGTAACACAAAACTTTTTCTCCGTCACAAAATTTGAATTTTGGTCCTCGCGTGGATACCATTTTTCTCAATTATAATTTCGTTTTTTCGAATTATTCTCTGCTTATCTATCAAGGGTAATGTCGCGAAAAAATCATGCCGTTGATAGAACCTTTACCCGACGGTGGATGTCGCGACTGAGCTTTTCAAAGCTGTGTGTTGTTTACCATTTGCTATCGAATAATCAAAGTAATTCCAAAAACTTTTAAACCATGCAAATATCTCAGATTTCAGGCAATTGCCTTTTTTTCCCACAAATCGTATGCAGTTCGAATTCTGTGACAGTATTATGCAGCATTTTTGTCAACATAGTTGTGTATTGATTAGATAGAAAACAGCTGGTTCGCACATCAGCCACGCAGGGTCAGAGAAGCAACAAGTTATTAGCATGAAATTTATATGAATTTTTTATGACGAGGCCATTGAGAGTTCTGGTCACGTCGTAAAGGAGAACATAGCCCGCCCGAACTCAGTATATGGTCCTGAATAAATTATAGCGGTCATGTACAACAGAATCAATTTTTTCGATTGAAATATTCCGTAGAGCAATATTTTTTATAGTATCAAAAATGATAAATACGAAGAATAGTTTGCAATGATAAATAACAATGTAATTGATTATGCGATGGAAATAGAAACACGGTAATGAGTTTATCTCGAATTGTCACAGCATCAGAAACGAATTATCTTGAATTCCGTATTTACACATGCAAAAGGCGTTTCGAGAGGGTGGAGCCAATGGGGCGAGGAAGATTTGTATTGGCAATGCGTAGTCTATGATCGGCTATACATTGTTGTTGATCTTGGAAGATGAAACGAAATAGGGGCATGACGGGAATGTCGTACATAGAGAGAACTTTGCGGGTAAATAGGATGTGTTGTGTTGGTCGTCGGATGTATATAAAGCAGCAGAGCAAACACAAGTAATAAAAATCAATAAAACCAGCTGTAGCTATCGCGCATGATCTTCCCTGACTTTGGTGGGTTCCAGGCTGTATATAACATCGTTTTTGTGAGGTTATGGAGCTGGAAGGAAAGTCTCCAGGTTAGATTAGTAGGAATAATCTCCCGGAAGAAGAAAATATATATTTTTCTCCCTTTTCCTAAACACTTAAAGTTCGGAAAGACAAAATATAAAAATGTTCGAGGGTGCAGTTGCGGCTTTTCTCAATCGTTTATTGGGAAGATACGTCGAGGATCTCGACACCGAACATTTTAATGTCGGAATATTCTCGGGTGAAACTTATCTGTCAGACTTGAAACTAAAACCCGAAGCTCTGGTACGTATTATCGCTTCGGTCCAGTGCATTTAAGAAGAAAAAAATTCTTTTTCGTCCAACAATTCGTTCTAATTAAGAAATCTTTCGCGATAATTTTCCTTCGCAATAGTATCAGCTGGGTTTGCCGATTCGCGTTGAAATTGGCATCATCGGCAAAGTTTCGTTAAAAATACCATGGACCGGTCTATTCACGCAACCAATCATCTTATCGATCGAGGTAAAGTCGAATCATGTTTTTCATTTGACATGTTGCTTTCCATTGATTCGCAGAAAATACATGCGCTATATATATACATGTGGTATATGTATGAATACGTGCGTTTTTGGATACCTTATCGTATATTTTATTTCCACACATATTGAACGTCGCTCATCAAATAATTACGGCAATGAGAAATGTGATTTCAATAAACTCTAACGTTCATCAAACTACTGACACGAAGTACGAATAATTTTTTTAAACTCAGGATATTTACATCGTTGCTGTACCTGCAACATCTGGCAGATACAATCACGAAATACAAAAGCGACTGATGAGAGCTGCGAAGAAAAAAATACTCGAGGATCTAGAGGGAGAAGGATTGCTCGGCCCAGGTTTACAAATGAATATTATTCCTCCATTTTTCAGAAAATAACTAGATATCATGTCGGAAAATTGGCGCGATATCAAGAGAACTATTCAGCTTTCGCAATTTCGTAAAATCAATTCTGATTGGTGTTTTGTTTTTTCGAGCCTCTGCGAGCGGGAAATTCAAAATCTACACAATATTTACTTGACACTTCGAATTACGATTATTCTACGAACTATATGTGTTACTAACACGGTGTCATTTCACTCATTTCATCGTTAGGCCTCCCATCGAGCCTTTTAGACAGTTTGATGCTATCGGTCGTCAAGAATTTTCAAATCACAGTGAACAACGTTCACGTAAGATACGAGGAGAGCTTTGCCGAACGAAATGTCGCCTGCGGATTGTGCATACAAAGTTTTTCTATGGCTACAACGAATAAGTGAGTCTCATTTTTCATTTTATTCCACATCCGTACTGTTTAGGCTGTTGTATGTGTATCTGTTTTCCATTCACCCCAAATCCCATGTTTTCTAGGTATAACCAAATTCATTTTGCATATATCAACGTCGAACCAGTTTTATTAATTTTTTTACGAGCTTTTTGTCCTGGAAATGATTCGGTAATATCGGCAAAGGGTTTTTTTCGTGGCAAATGGTCAAACGCATTTCGGCGCTAGAAATTTTTCTATACATAGAGATTCTCGATAAAAATAAATGTACATTTTTTATACTATATAAAATATTTGTAAAACAGTAAATGGAAACCGGGGGTGACTCCGATAACTGCGACTTCCGTTTACCAACTGATAAGAGCGGAATCGCTGAGTCTGTACATGGATCCTCATGCGGAACCGTCGCTTCCAAAATATCCGGAAAAATGGGAGTTTTCGAATCTCCTCGAATGGAAAACGATAATGAATCGTTCTCTACAAATATTCGGGATGAACAACAATGATTTCCACTTCCGTAAGAAATAAATCACAACTCAATTGTATTTTCTGGAATCTTTTTACTCTGAATAATGGAATTCGGTTGTTTGTTTTTTTTCTATCAAGTGGTCAAGCCGTTCACTACCAAGATCAAAGTGATTGTCAACAAGAGCAGCGAAGGACAAGTTTCTAGGATGTTGGTCGACGTTGTCCTCCAAGACGTCGCGATGCAGTTGTCGGACGACCAATTTGCGACATTGTGTCTACTCTGGGAATCGTATAAACAAGGGTCCACAGAGAGGTGAAAACTCGAAAGCCCTCGGTCTTGATAGAAAAGCCACGTTGCTGAAAATACCGAAAAATAAAAATTTTCCATGTTTTTCAGATCGAAACTTCAAAACAAAAATCATCCGGTGGTGAGAGTGAGCGAAGACTGCAAAGTTTGGTGGAGATACGCTTACAATGCCATTCTCGAGTATAACATAAAACCTTACACTTGGGAGTACGTGAAGAAGCACAGGAAAAATTACAGATTGTATAAGGAAACGTTTATGCATACACTGATGCGTCCAAATGACACGGAACTGAAATTGGACCTCCAGAAATACGAGGATAATCTGACACCGTTGAACATAATTATTGCACGGGAACATGCAAAAATAGATTTAAAAAAAAAAGTGCCAGAGTGCGTGAGCGTTGAGGCTTGTCAGGATTCCAACATGAGATTGGTCGTCAATTGCGAAAATATTAATGACAATTCGGTGCAATCGGCGACGAGCCCTGATTGCAAGAAATCTACTGCCGTTGCCACCAACGATCCGGATAATAAATTCAAATTTGACAAAGTTCCAAAACACATCGGCACGTGATGCAATTTTTATTCATTCACTCGATTATATTTCTCTTTGATTTACTTTTTAAAAGTTATTCCAATTGTTATCCTTACAGATCGAAAATACAACTTTACTCTGGCCAACTGGTCGTTGAGCCTCTTCAGCAGCGATCACGAAATTTTCGTAATGACCGTAACCCAGTTTTTGGCGAGCATCGAAACGCGTCTGGAATTATCTGCCTATAAAATATCCGCACGAGCTGAAAGCTTCGTCATCGAGGGAGCATCCGCCGACGGCGATTTGATACCTCTCGTCACAGCTGATAATATTCTTACAGGTGAGTTTAATCCAAACGTGAATTTCGAAAAGAAAAATCCATCAATTTAACACCATGCACATTTTTCAAACTTTTTTCTCTACCGCCAGGCAATGTGTATGCAAATTTCCTGGCAATTGATTTTGAGAAGAATCCATCAACAGCCGATTTCAATTACGATATCAATGTCCGACTGGAAGCCTTCGAAGTTACTTATCACGGGGTATTTTTCATTATATTCCTTTGATAATCATTATTTCAATTCCAGCAACTAAAAACTTACTATTTCCTCAATTACAGCACGCTGTTCGTGAAATCGGCATGTTCTTCAAACGCAACAAATCGCACGTTAAGCATTTTGCACTGAGCGTTCACGAACTGTATCAAAGTACCAAAGACATTATGACCAACCTTATTAATTCTATCGTATCAAGGAGATTGAGAATCAATTTGAAACTGGATATCAAAGGACCTTACATTGTTTTTCCGGAGCTCGGTTCACTGCAAGAGTTCGTATAGAAATTCACTGGTGCATGTAATTCCATCAGAAGGAACGGAATTGTGAAATTCTTTAAAAATAGAATCCAATCGTTTCTGCGAATGCATTCTTGCATGGTGAATTGTCGATAATGATGAAACTCTTGTGGATTTTAGGGGTGGAAATATTTTGCTGGTCGATCTCGGTCGGATGACCTTCAAAAGTGAATTGCAAGCTCAGGATGTTCAATTGGAGGATGCGACATTGATGGAATTGGAAGAATTATTATATGATCGTATTCATTTAGTTTGGACCGATGCCCAAGTTCTCATTTCTCACTCTGGTTCGAGATTTTGAAAATATGCTCAATTTTTAAACGAAAATCCTTTCCAAACGCTCCGCAGATGTGAAAATTGTTGAAAATTTAAAAAACTTTGTGCACAGGCGACGAATGGCGCGAATCTCGCAAGTGGAAAGATTCGGAAAGTCATTTGGTACCAAAAATTCAAGCCAACGTGACTCTCTCGTGCAGTATAAAGCCTGATTATCGGCTATTGCCGAGGTAAACCAGAAACTTGTTTGAACCGCGATACTGAAGATTCCCAAACAGAATGAAATTTATAACGTAATTAATGAAATTTTCAGAATGAAGTTGAACGTTTCTTTTTCGAACGTAAAGTTCAATCTCTCGAAAGGTAAGTTATGGTACGTTTGCGTTTTCCTCAACAAAATGTGGATCCCGACGGTGAAAGACATCGAAGAGTTTCGAACGAGCCTAACGAAAGTTCGGGAAGAAACGATTGAGAATTTTCTCGTAACGTCGAAGGAGTTGATGCGCGTAAGATCCATTATAACTTTGGCCTCGTTCATCATGGGACGAGAGCAGTCCGAGTACCGTACGACTACCATTCCAACTTGCACGGTCACAGAGTCTGTAAGGTGAAGAATTTTTGTTCCTATCAATCACAAGATTTCAACGAAGAAATCACGTTTGGAAATTTTGCAAATGTCATAATACAATTTCCTCATTGTTATTCATTTATTTTGATAGAAGTGTCATATCTTCGGAGTTCAGCGAAGAGGATCTAGAACAATGGATGAGATCTTTGAACTTGTCCGGATTCGATGACAATATATCGCCGCACAATCACGTCGATCTGTTACTTCGCATCGTCATTGGAGAAGTAAGCTTTTCTTTAAATTGCCCATCAGTCGTGCGAGTGTTGAAGTACTAAATAAAAAGCAGATTCGCCCGGAAGAAGCCTCGAATTCCTCGAAATTAAAATTCAATTTTTAATTTATGAAATTGATTTAATTCGAAATTAAAATTCAATTTTTAGTTGATGAAACCATGTCGGAAATATTCAATTTCAAAAATGGCACTTGTTCGGTCGGTAAAAATCCCCCTACACGTTTCATTTGGAGAGATTGAGTATTGCAAGAAAAAATATTAGTTACACGTTTTTCTCATTTCATCAGAGAACAACTTGTAACTTTAATCTTTCTCGAAATATGAAAGGTCTCTGAGAAAACGTGTATCTACTTTTTGGTTAGCTCTCTCGCACTTACGCAACTGCTAGATCGCCTTAAGGGATCATGTCTAGTCAGAGGTGCCATTATTGAGGAACTCGATTGCATTTTTCAATTCGACGTGCAAATTTCCTCAAATATACGCCGGAAACTCAAACTTGTATAAATTGTTAATTTTTTTCGCAGCTATCGTTTCATGCGGTGACTACATCCGATGGTCGTGAAAAACCTTACTTGGTCTTGAGACTTTGCACAATGTATTTCGAGGCTGCAATAATGGAATACGGGCCAGCGTTTCAATTCGGTGTTGGGAGCATTGTACTAGCCGACAAAACCAATGCTGGAATAACAGGGTCTTATCTTGAGCTTATATCCACTGACGGATCTTACGACGTAATCAGTGCCTCGTATAGAAAAGTACGACTCGGCTATTTTAATATTAACAACATTTTGACTGAAATTTACCCTCGGGTCGTACGAGTGAGTGTCATTTCGTTTATAATCGTTTTTCATTTTTCCGCCAAGGTCAAAGCCAACTGCCCCGATTTCAAATCACACTTCCGGAGCATCGAACAATCTCTCGTACTGAACATCACTAATCTTAACGTCGTTTTCCATCGACAAGCTTTCCTCAAATTGAAGCATTATTGTTCGAGCGTGATGACGTGAGTTTCTCGTTATTCCCTGCTAATTTGTGTTCCACAAATTCTTGATGGAGCAGTCGCTTTCTCGCCCATGTGAGTGCGAGAGAGACAGCTGCAGATAGCTGGAATTTTCGAAATTGAATATTTTTGATACGGTTTCACCAATAAAAAAAAAGCCCATGTCAGCGGATTTTTGCCATCGTCCCGCGTCCGCTGACAGAGGCTTTTTCTGATTAGTCAAACGACGACGGAGAATTTTCATTTCGAAAATTCGAGGTGAACTGCTCCATCACCTTAATCTCGTATTCCTTTCGTACAGATTTCGCTATGCCAAGATTTACGATTTGTTGGCTATTGTACGATATGGAATGGGATTCTTCAAAAAGGATGAAAGCGATCCGCCTGTGCCACCAGGTAAAATCTTCCAGATTCGAGAATCCAACGAAACATTATTCGTAAAAATACGGAAGGAATGAACATCTAGAAAAAAATAATCATTTTTATAATTCATGACGAACCATTTTATCAGGTGCAATCAAACTGAGTTACTCTGCCCGATTGAATTCCTTCGTTCTTCGACTGTGTGACAAGGACACCGATTTCCTGGAAGTTAAAATAATTGGCGCCGAGAGCGACTGTATTTATAATGCCAATCAGCGAATGATTCTCAGAGCACATTTACGTGGCTTAGTGATCGATGACTTGAGGGAAATCACGTTGTATCCCAAGGTTTTTCGATTTTTATTCTCGAAACTCTAAAATTCACAGGACTAATATTCCTGGGCAAGTGTATAATCCATTTTTTTGTTGTTAATTGAAGGCAATGACGACTGACGAAGATGGAGTATTCGATTTGAAATACGTAAGACATTCTCCCAAGCTTTATTCGATCTCGGAAATCGGCAACAGCCCCGACGACGTCAAATCCGACGGATCTTTCAAGCTCTCCGTCGGCAAAATAAATTGTGTTCTACATTCGGAGATGTTAATTCAGTGTCGCGTAAGTTCATGCTTTTGATTCAATGTTTTTCCATTTTTAGAATTTTTTACATCCGAGTGACAATAAGAAAAGAATAACTTTTCGAAAATTGAATTTTCTACTTACATTTCGATTTTTCATTTATTGTTTATTGTTGAAATTATACTTTTATTTTCCAGTATTTTATGCAACCGTTTGAGCGTTTATTCGCCGCATTGCCAATTGAAAAATTAAAGATTATGGTGCTGAAGACGATAGAAGAATTTCGTTCCAGCTCAACGAAACTACATCTATCCATCGACATACAAGGGCCTACGTTACTCTTTCCCCAAAACCGCGATAATCCCAGTGTCATCGTGTTTGACATGGGTGAGATTTTCTTCAAAAATAATATCGCAAGACGATTAAATTATTGCAATCACAGAACGCCATTAATTAGTCTTCTATCGAAAAACGTTCTTGGCACCAAAACTAACAATTTTCTCCAATCTTTCTGACGTTTAGAATTTCTGAAGGGAAACTTTCTGACGTTTAGAATTTGCGACATTTAATTTCCATTTTTTTATTGTTCCCATCTATACGCGCGTGTGAATTGGAGTTTCGTTTCGTTCAAAAGTTGCTGGAAAAAAAAAAGAAACGCGACTTGAATTTACACGCGTTTAGATGAGAAAAATAAAAAAATGGAAATGAAATATCTCGGATTCTAAACGTCAGAAAGTTTTTCTTTATCGCAGAGAACTGTTAGTTTTGGTGCCAAGAGAGTTTATACAAAATTTTGATAAAATCTTTTTCGTTAAACTTACTAAAAGATCGAATGACTTTGGAATTTTGTATTTTCATGAATTCGACGAATGAAAAAGGTTGACGCGATGGTTTGGCATCGTAATTAAGGTATAACTATCGCAGAATGGGTTGATTTAGAATTTTCTTGAAATTTAGTGTAAATATTCTTGACATTAAAACGAACAACTTTCCTATGAGACGAAACATTTTCTGCCGTCTAGAATTTGAGATATTTCATTTCCAATTTTATATTTTTCCCATCTAAACGCATGTAAAATGAAGTGACGTTTCGTTAAAAAAGTTGCAAGAAAAAACAAAAGAAACGCGACTTGAATTTACACGCGTTTAGATGAGAAAAATAAAAAAAATGGAAATGAAATATCTCGGATTCTAAACGTCAGAAAGTTTTTCTTTATCGGAGAGAACTGTTAGTTTTGGTGCCAAGAGAGTTTATACAACATTTTGATAAAATCCTGAATAAAGTCGTTTTGCGATAGTAATACGTTGACACGTGGGTGGGGGCTAGCAACTGAACGCTATTTTTGTTTCCTCAGGTATACTGACGATTGAAAACTTCTTCAAAATGAATGGAAGGCCTCGCAGCTCGGAAGATTCGAGCAACGTTGAAACTCATGTTTCGATAATTGACAATATTTTAGTGAAGCTTACGTCGATGACGATATCCAGAGCAATTATGACACTGGCTGGAGTTTTAAAAATGCAGGTGAATAAAATCGAATTTCCTGGATTAATCGTTTGCAAATTGTGAGAAAATGGCATGGCAAATTTTTCACTACACATACTTCCTAATCAGGAACCCATCGTCGAGCCAATACAAATCCGTTTGGACATGAAAAGGAATACCGAATTCCGTAGCATATTGGGTTTCCAAGCTTTTGGGTTATTCGAGCTGCACGGATCAGTCGACAATCTTCTGATTAATCTTGGACAAAAAGATTTCGCGTCTATCGTCAATATATGGGAAGAAAATATAACGAAAATTTATCCAGATCGTGATGGGGCGGTCGTCAGAAACGAGAATACGAAAAAATCGCACACAACCAGATTCAACATGGATGATGCTATGGTCCAAAAGCTCGAGGCTTTTTTGAGCCAGGACGAACAACCCGTTTGTGAAATCACTATGAAATTAACTTTCGATGGATTGCAGCTGAATTTGTTTACCGACACCGACGAGGTACGAAGACACGTGTGATTTTCTTTCAGAGCTTCAAATTCCTTTTCATTTTTCATCATCAACAAACATTTGTCTTCTTTTTATTTCACTCATCACACGTATCTTTGATTTATTGTAAAACAAGATTTTAACGCTCTTTTATGTTCCATACTAGGAAGCTTTGTCTTTTGGGTTCAATACGTATTTTCCAATCATTCTGCACATCGATGTTTTCTTCACGTAAGATTTATTTATTTATTTGCGTTGATACACGGAAATGATATTATCGCATCCGGTACCAAAATCATAGAAATAAAAGAGCACAGTCCACATTTCAATCGAAAGAGGAAACAGAAAAAAATCAATTCGACCATTATTTCCGTGTACGAATCGCCGTTTTCATCATTTTTCTTAAGCTCGTTTCTTTTTTTTTACATTTTTCCATGTAGATTACAATCTTCTCCGTCGAATTTTTTCAATAGTTGAAATTTAGAACGACGAATCGGTATTTTTATGCACGAATTTATGCACGAATACAAATCTTGTAAATCGGCAGGTATTGAGTTCACCAGTTCGAGATTTCAACAATGGTTTAGGAAAACTGACATTCGGTGAGATTATCTCGTCCTTCGATCTCTACAGCAATCGAAGCATCGCCGTCAAAGTGTCATTGCGTACGTGTGTGTTGGAAGACACTCGCAAAGAATCTGCTGTTATAAGAAAGTTCGTGTTGAGAAAGAATTTATCAAAGAAAAAGTAGCCAGTGTTTAGTTTTTGCTCTAATGATAAAACTGTTTGATGCTGCAGGATTATTCAGTCCCCAGCCAAATCGGCAGGCATGAATTTCGAATCGTGCATTTCTGTGTCGGAGCCCCCGGTCTTTGACTTTACGTTCACACAAGCTCCAACGGGCGACCGTTGTATCGATATGCTCGTTGAAGAGACGAGAGTCAATCTCTCGATACCCTTTTTCCTACGACTGACTCGTTACTTCGTCGATTCCTTGCCACACGACAAAATCGAGCAAGGCGTCGTTAACGATGCCTTCGAAGATCATGCGGTTATTATGACACGAATACTCGTTTCGAAAAATTCGCTTTTTTCGAATTAGGGAAGGGACATGATTTTTTCAATTGATTTTATTGCAGGTTTGTGTTTACAAGGAGACGGAAAATGACCAGGATTCTCAAGAGATGCCAGGTATGTTTCGATCATGGACTTTCATCAACGTTCACTCTAATTTTTCTCAAAATTTCATTGACTGATGAAAACTAATATAAAAAAACGTGGAGTTTTTTTTTCTTCTTTTTTAATCGACAATCGACTTGACACATTTGTCCTAAAAGGTACCAACGTTTCGATCCGTATACGAAAACCGGAATTACTTATTTTCGCTGACCTGAAAGCAAGCAACGCTCACGCCATATTGATACAAACGGAATTGACGATCGAGAGCAGTCAGCACGTGGGGTCGTCTTCCATCGTCTTTTCTCTTTCGAATCTTCTTGCAAAGAGTAAAAGCCAAGAGCGTTTTCGGCGGCAATTGCCGCAATGGGTATTGCGTCCTTGTGATGTTGAAATATCCGTAAAAGAAGTTGAGGCTGAAAATCGTGTGCAAATGAACGTCGATATTAATTCCATAAACATTCATATTTCACCGGGAATCGTGTATACACTGAACGAGGTAAATTTCATTCTTTGCTTTCATCAATTAAAAATTCCATTTGTTACGTGAATTCAAATTTTTTTATTCGCCAAAAGTTTTAAGCAACGATTTTGTCATTTTTACCATAGATAGTGAAAGAAGCTTCCGAAATTTTCAAAGTAGTAGACGGAAAATTCGACTCTGTCGATTGCAATCAAAACACTGGGAATCACGTTGATTTGTGGTCGCCGAAAAAAGTATTCGTCGTACCTTGCAAGGAAATATTTCCGTGTAAGTTTTTTCAAACATTTTTGTTTTGTTTTCGTTTAAAAAACATTCAACTATTCCTGCGGAATAAATCATGACCAAACGATTTATTTACTTGTTGTGACAATTCGAAGATGTTCCCATCAAACGTCGTTCATCGATCGATCAATTGAGCCACGTGCAAGTTTTCAACTTCAAACCTGTGCCAATACACATATTGCTCGAGATGGAAGACACGATCGAGAGAATACCAATGATCAAAGCTGAGCTAGAAGCCGGTGGTATATTCAATTCGATCGACGACAGATTTCAGATCGAATCGAGCCTGAAAATGCATGCATTTTGTTACAATCCGAGCAGAGGAAATTGGGAGCCATTGATCGAACTATCGACCAAAGACGACATGGCTTACCATCCATGGGAATTGTCCATAAAGGTTCGCAAATTACTACTGCTCGATTAGCCTTTTTTTTAGCAACGATTGGCATTCTGGAATTATCGATTGAATAAAATTTCTTAAATTCCCAGATGTACCAGGCTGAAGCGTACAGATTAGGGTCTTGTTGCCCAGTATCCACAAACCATATTAAAAAAGGCGTTAGCACCCCAAAACGGAAGAAAGGAGAACCAATCGATAGCGAAGACGATTGTAACGAAGACATGATATTTATTCGTCCGGACGTGAACGTTTGCAGTAAAAATAATCGTAAGACCATTTATTGAATGATTAACGCGCAGTGAAGTGAAAAATTTGATTCAAAGAGAATTTTTCATTTAGAAAACTCACTCGAGCTTCAACGCGCAGTTTTCTCGCATCGCAAATACCTTGGTTTCCATTTTTTATTCCAGGTTCCGAATATGCGTTCGAGCACGACGACGACTCCGATTCCAACGATGACGAGAACTCGGAAAAATTGGCTAGAACCTTTAGCCATTTATTCACCAAGGACAGCAGCGAAGATGAAGACAGTGATTCCGATGCATCCAGCAAATACGAAGACGAAGGATTGGAACTCACTCCCGAGCACGTTGTAGAAACAAGTAAGAAGTCAGGAAGAAAACAAGTTCAATGAGTCGCCGCTGCGCTCTTTGCCTGCGAAAATAAATGTTTATTCTTTGTTGCAGATTGTTCAGCCGAGGTAAACAATTCTCCTGTTGATGGTGATCCACTTACAACGTACGTAATCATCAGCGCTGAGGAGAAAATCGATTTCACGATAACCCCAAACACGATTTCCATTTTGGAGACGGTGTTGAATACATTTACGAAAAGTCGTACTGGCATTCCTATAGTCGTTACAAATGCTGGAAAGCTGGTTCTCCACAATGAAATTGGTCATCCCAGTCGAATAGAATTGCGCGTTGAAGAGAGAGTACGTTTCTGTTTATATTTCAGGTATAACTATCGCAGAATGGGTTGATTTAGGATTTTCTTGAAATTTAGTGTAAATATTCTTGACATTAAAACGAACAACTTTCCTATGAGACGAAACATTTTCTGCCGTCTAGAATTTGAGATATTTCATTTCCAATTTTATATTTTTCCCATCTAAACGCATGTAAATTGAAGTGACGTTTCGTTAAAAAAGTTGCAAGAAAAAACAAAAGAAACGCGACTTCAATTTACATGCGTTTAGATGGGAAAAATATAAAATTGGAAATGAAATATCTCAAATTCTAGACGGCAGAAAATGTTTCGTCTCATAGGAAAGTTGTTCGTTTTAATGTCAAGAATATTTACACTAAATTTCAAGAAAATCCTAAATCAACCCATTCTGCGATAGTTATACCTTCAATTCTCTGAAGCAAGTTTTGAGTAATCGACAAGCTTTCTTCACTTGAATTTTCAGGGTGGCAACAAAAACGAGACAAGATTATTAATGGCTCGAGAATATCACACGATAGAATCGCCCGCCAGTGCACCGAGCAGTCCGGAAACTGAAGCTTTTCCAAACTCCAATGAAACGAGTCAATTCATGACCATTGAGAATAGTTTCAACGATCAGGACGAAATAATTCGTGAAAAATTACTCAATTCCCCTATCATGCTGAACGACGATTCACCGATGAAGATTTATCGGAATTTGACGGAGGAGAGCCTAAAAATACTCATCGACGGTACCGATACAGTTCCTTGATATTAATTTTTTCGTAAACAAACTTTCTTTCTATTCAATCAAATTATTCCTTTTTTTTTTAAGGTTTTGGCGAAACTTCGCTCTATTGCCCTAAATGGCAAGGATACAAACTCGTCCCTCTCCGACCGGCAAAGCACGAAGTTCGATATCATTTAATCGTCGAGGTTTCGACCGATCATCAGTTACATCGGACGATAACAGTCCGATCGCCTCTTCAGGTAACACTCGAGAGAAATTTCCCATTTACCGAGGAGAAATTCAAGTTCTTCACTTTTTTCTGTTGAAATTCCTTTCGCTCATCGTTTTTTTTCCATAAAGTCTGAACCAGTCGGAAATATAGTCAAAGATTTCGATATCGCTTATTTTTATGATTCGTAGATACACAACGAAACTTCGTATGCTCTTGGGCTTTACTACAAAAAACAATTGGTCGAAAAACTGCAACTTCCACATGTGGGCGAGGCTCTCAATCCATTCGACGATAACATGAGAATTACGGTCATAGAGCCTCACGACACGTACAACGTTCCGCTTTACATTACTTACCATTTTCCTATACACATTTTGCCGGTGCATTTGGAGTGAGTATATACGAAGATAAAAAAAATGGAAAAAATAAATTGCAGTGACGTTAAATTCTGCTTTATTAAAAATGCAAATGAAATCCATAACAGAAAATATCAAGTGAGCGAACGAGGAATGTGCTGGCG
This sequence comes from Hyposoter didymator, assembly GCA_037952995.1. Taxonomy (NCBI): domain Eukaryota; kingdom Metazoa; phylum Arthropoda; class Insecta; order Hymenoptera; family Ichneumonidae; genus Hyposoter; species Hyposoter didymator. Next base: position 17,416,964 of record JBAJMU010000003.1, read on the forward strand.
TGAACTGAGTGAGAACGTTAACGTCTCCAAAGACATTTACTGTCTCTCGAAAGAGGAAAATTGTAATTCCGTATTCGGCGTCAAGGTTTCTTGCACCGAAAGCCCGAAATTCGTCAGAACGAATTGTCAGGTGCCTCAGTATCTTATTACTATTGTGCCACCTCTGTCTTTTGACAACAAGCTACCATTCGTTATTGACATCAATGTTCCCTCGATTGAATACGACGTCAGGATCGAGCCTGGCGAGAGAATCAACGTTTATTCTCTAAAATGCGACAGCGATTCATCAGTAATTTTCAAGGTACGTTGAGCAACGAATAGGAACTATTTGAAAAACCAAAAACAAGAATCTCTTCGAAAAAATGAAAGCCTGGTAGGCGACATGTTCTTTCTGATGCTGAAAAAATCGCGCAAATTACAGATTCAAAATTATTTGGGAACGCAATGGACCGGAACTTTCAAATTAAATAACGAGCTGGAGCGAAGATTCGTTAAAATGTTCGCTGATAGCGAGTCCGATGCGATCAAGCCGTTCGTTCTTTGCGTCGAATTGAACAAAGCAGCCAGTTGGACGGTCGTCATTTATGCTCAATATTGGATCATCAACAAGACCGGCCTATCTTTGCAAATACAGGTGCGAGCTTCAGCGTAGAAATCAATTTGAAACAAAAAAAATTTGAATGCAAGGAAAATAAAAATTTAATCGAAACTGACAATTGGAGTAAAACATAAAATTTGGTTGTTTTTGTGTTCAGGAGTCACTTTCCAACACGGTGGACATTCCCGGCGAAGAGTTGATAGTATTTTCGCAAAAAAAGAATCGGAAAAAAATGATAATGCTCAAAGCTCATCAGTCGGATTGGTCATTGCCGTTCAATCTCGATTCCATAAGCTCGATGTCACTGATAGCGTGCAAAGATCTCGAGAGGAAGCGAAAATATCGTATCCTCGCTGAAATAGCGACGTCCAACTTGTCGCCACTGTTTACGAAGATCGTGACATTTTTGCCCTATTTTTACATTAAGAACGATACCAAAAGAACTCTCAGATTTATGGAAGAAAACGAAGACGCTGACTTGTGGAACGACATTTTGCCCGGACAGGGTGTAGCTTTCTGGCCCTACACCGAATCCATGAGAATGCGATTGAAGTGGAAAAGCAGTCAATTGGTTTCACAGCATTTTGATGTCACGAAAATCGGCAAAATCGTTCTACGAATGGAAAATGGGGTTTGTCATTTTTATACATTTTCAACGTTATTTTTTTCCTCGGTCACTCATTTTTCTATCCTTTTCTACAGTCAGCTCTTTGCGTCGACGTTGCCGGAGGAAATAATTCTCCCTTCATCGTGACATTCCAAAAATATCAACCCGGAGATGCTCCTGTCAGGGTCGACAATCTTTGCGATGATTTGTTCCTCAAAATGAATCAATTCAACTTGGGCCAGGTCGCACTTTTGAGTCCTTTCCAAAGTATACTTTACACTTGGGACGATCCTACGGAAAATCGGGAACTCGTGTGGAATGTTTACAATAGTAAAACCAAAGGTTACACGGCACATTTTAATACGGTAATTGGCAATTTCTACAAAAACTTGAAACCCCAAGTTGAACGATATTTTTGTTTACGATTTTTTTTTTTTTGAATAATCCTCTTATGTTCCGCTTGCTTCTCGAACTCATTCAGGATGGATATGGCCAAGAAGTCGTGACGTTTCGTACTCTTCGACGTTCCCCATTGACACCGATCGTAAAAAAATTATCTCAGGACGCTCGGCTCTCGACGTCGGCGAATTCGATGTCCGGCTGCAGCAGCAGCGACGACACTGATAGCGAGGCTGACAACGAGTCGCCGAATGTTGAGAAAGTTCGGAAAAATCGTGCAGTCGTTTATTGGATCAGTTATATGGAAAAAAATCAACGTGTCCTTCTTTTCACTCAGGATGAGAATATATTTATCAAAGCAAAGAGTATAGTCGATCCGGAATGCAGCAAACGAGAAATATTTTTGGCTCTTGCCGGCATCGGCTGCAGCGTTGTAAGTCAAACATAAATTTTTGTAATTTTTTTTTCATTTTCACGAGGAATATCCATTGACAAAAAAGAATTGACGATATTGATTTTTTTTTCTTTATCCCTTTGATCAAATATTTCCGTCTCTAGGTCGTGGAATCTTCTTCACTGGAGAACAAAAGTCGTGAGCTCACCTACGCCTGTATCAGTGATTCCGCCGCTCATTGGGAAGTCGACATTGGCAAACGATGGAAAACTCTTACTTTAGAATTGAGCGCTTGGATGGAAGACAAATATAAAAACTCGTCGTCGGAAGCCCAGTTCGAAAATTTTATCGATGTAATTACCCCGTAACGATTATCTCGATAAGTTCAGCAAATCGTCAGATTTTCCTCATTTTTCTAATTCACTCATTTTTCGTTTTCTTCGAATCAAAAAGGTCAACTTCATCAAGATGCACATGACGAAACCATTTTTCGGAAAATTGCGACGTACTTATTCGCCCGGCGTTTGGCTTCATGTACGAAAATCTAATACGCTTACTTACGTTCAAGGAAATATTCACAGAATACAAGTAAGTGTGGAAAAAATAATTTCGTTGATTGAATTTCTTGGATTCGAGGGATCCAAAATGCTCCTTCCCATGAAATCATGTGTTTTAACATTTTTTTTCTTCACAGATCGACAATCAGATTCACGACGCTATTTTTCCTATAATACTGAGACCAGGCTCGAAAAAATGCTTCACCAATCATCCGGGAAATCCAAGATTGAAACACTGCATCGAATTTTCGCTCTTGAAACAGAGAAAAGCTACTCACGATGTATACAAGTAAGAAAAAACGAGTTGCATCATTAAAATCCACCGATAACTTGGTTCCTCTTTTTACAACTAAACAAAAATTACAATTTCAGAAAAATTAATTTAATCATCAGGGAGCTTCACTTGGAGCTACAAGAAGAATTTTTAATACAACTTATAAAAGGCCTGTTCTCGAAAAAAATTGAAACAAAGCATTCGATAGCTTCGAGGCTCAAGTCTGATTTATCAAATTTCTACGTCACTCTGCCTGGAGCGAGTGAGAAGGTGAGATTTTCCGAATCATAAACATTGTTCAACAATCATTCGTTCGCGTCTCACGATAAATTCAAATACTTGGTTTTGTTCAAGTAAAATCTTGACACCGTAGAATTTCGATTTCTCATGCGCCAAAAATGTGCTTCCAGATACCCGAGACGAACAGGAAAACGGTGCTGGAATATCTTCACGTATCTCCGGTGAAGTTGCACGTGAAATTGTTAGCTTCGGCGGAAGCCCGGACAACGAGGTCGGATTCGAACGATTATTGCAACTATATCAAATCGATATTCCAGTACGCTAGCAACGGAACGTTTTTAAAGTGCGCTGAATTCAGGTGAGATTCAGTTTTGCCTCAAATTAATCAATAAATCTTGTATTTTAAATTCATCTTCGTTATTTCGAACGTTTTATTCGATTTCACAGATTACCTTACTTCGAGAAGAATGGTGTAACGATTGACAATACAGACTTATCGTTAGAATTATGGCAGAATTATAAATCGGAAATGAAGCATCAATACAACGTGCTAGTTCTTTCGATGACCGTGCTTGGGAATCCATACAGTTATAATTTCAAAGCACCGGGAGATTATTTTTATGATACAGATACGGTGAGTTTCGTTTTTCAATTGATTCCCGCAGACCCAGGGATTCTGGATAATTTAGACTAATTAAAAGGGAAACGATGTTTCCTCCAAAACGATAGATTATGCTACAAGGCGACGAGACTGCAGAAATGTTGAGCTACGACGTGTCCTGTTTCTTGGGTTACACATCCATGGACGGTCAACCAACTTCCATTATTAATTTCAACGTTATCGACGTTGAACCAAATCGTACAAAGGCAAGTTCTTAGCTCGTAACGAAAAATCAATAACTATTGCCATTTTGACAATTGCCATGGGCTTGCAGAAGCGTCTAACACGTTTTGAGAGTACCGACACCCCGGAGCACGTCCTCTTGGTCGATTGTTCTTTCTCGATCGGCGTGGAGCTTGAAATGTCTGGATTAATTGTCAAACCGACCGACAGTACGTAAAACCGAACTGACCAATTGTTCAACGTTTTTATAAACAAATACCACTATTGATATGAAAAAGTCCATCATTTTTCAGACACACACCAAGAGGAATTAAGGTACTCGTTAAAGACTCTTGGCAAAGGCATACTCAGTCTTACCCAGGCCGACAACGATAAGAATTCATTGAAAATACAACCAGGATTGATATTGGACACAATAAAGAGGTGAGGCAATAAAAATTAAAGAATAAAAATTTCAAAATAATGAAATGGCGAGGATTCATTAATTTCGAAATCTCTCAATAAATTTGGAATATTAATGACAATCTTTTGTAGAGCACAAGAGATGGGATACAGCTTCGTATCGCGCATTCGATTTCCTCGATACATAAATCCATATTTGGTATGAAAAGTACCCGAATCATAAAAATTCAAATAAATTACCTGAGGATGTTGAGAACGTTGCTAAAAAAAAAAATTCCTTTCATTTTTACATCAGACGGTGGAACTATATTCAACATACAAAGCAAGAGGCATGCACCTCCTGGAAACGGTGAGAAAAACCGACTACACCAACGGGGAAACGTACTGGGCACATGCTGCACTCTCTGACGATGGAAAGCACATCGCCCTGATATCTTTACAGTAAGCAGCACAGGTTTACACTTGAAAAAGTAGAAAGATTGACGCAAAATTCTCGCTCCAAGTCTCCTCAGCAAAAATATGACAATTTTTTCTCTGAAACGGGGTTGGAATATTCAACGCGGTTTCTTCTTTCCCAATTAGTTTATTGCTAAAAACTGTGAAGCGCTATAGCACCGGACGCGGCAGGAACTTATGGATCTTCCTCAGTCTATTATGAACATGAAATTTTTCCTAATCACGAAACATTATTTTTTAGGCGAATCTATTTGATAGAAAAGCGATGCATATGGGCTTCGTGGACAATCGCATGGAGCGTTGAGATTAAAGATCTCACGAAAGCTCCAACAGTAAAGAACGAAAAGCTCATACTTCATGTAAATAAGGTAATTACTCAAAGACATGAAATCATCAACGTACAAACGTCGAATAACTTGGCCATGTCCCCTCTGAATAGACAAAGAAAAATCTGCTATTACTCTGTCTGGTTAATAGCAACAAATCTTGAGTCTGAAAGAAACGAAATAACTTGAAAATGTTTTGCCATTATGAATCATAAAGAAAATACTTACGTTTCGGTTTCTCATTCTTACCTCATTCAATTGTGACTGGTTGCCAAAGTTTAATTCGGCAGTCAGAAAACTCGAAGGGGTCAAGGGTGAAGGATGTTTCGAGGTTTCTTTTCCTTTCGTAACAAAATGATAATTTATTGCATTTACTTGTTCGACCAAAGGGCGAGAGCCAATCGTCACCATCAGCCGACTGGTATTTGGAGAGCAAAAATGCAGCAACCTTGGATTGGCTAAGTCGTAAAATAAATACTGCCATGATATTGAACATGGAGAGCAGCATTAGTCCGCGTTTTGGTGCATAAACTACGTCAACAAGAGTTATATATATATATATATATACACAGATACCGATACATATAAATATATATGTATATATGTCTCGACTAAAGAGCCTCGATGTATATTTCATTGATTCCCTATAATACGTCTCGATTGTAAACGAAAAGAAATAGAAAATCGACAGAGAAATCTGAAAGAGTTTTTTTTTTTTTTTACTCGCCCCTCACTACGTCTGTATTCGGAATGTCGAAATATTAGCGATTTGCGCAAACAGCACTGAATACACATGAAGCTGAATGAAGGATCGTGGAATCAGAGTTATGATCCCGAAGCTGTGGTCTCTGAAGTTTACTAGAGAAATGTCCTCCATAAATATTGATGCAACCCTTTCTGATTGTTTGAAGACATGACAATATTTTGAAGAAATAATTCTATTGTTTCGCGATAATCTAAAAATGAGTAGTTGTAACTGCGTATGTTTATTCAACGTTGGAACGCACATGGCTGGAGATAAGCGTCACGTGAGAAACAATTTCGCAGAAGAAAATAAGAAAAAATGAAAAATAGTGAAATAAAATGAATTGAAGAATCTTGTGATTGATTACGTTGGCTCGTTTACTTTTTTGTTTGTTATAATTATTGTTTTTCAATACAGTGCATATGCAGTCACAACTAAAAATGGTAACTTTTATAAATACATTGATAATGAAAGAGTTAGAGAAAATAGTCAATGAACTCTTTTTTGTTCAAAATAAGGAGCTCATCGCGCTCTCATTTCTCTGGTTATTGGAACTGACGTCTCAACGTATTTACCTCTTTTCGAGCCTACGTTTATTTTCACTGCATCCGACGTTACTTCGATTAAGAGTATTACATTTTTTTTTATCTTTCTTTCTTTCGTTCTTTCTCACGTTATCTTTTGGATACTCAGTATCCGGTTTGAACGGGACGTTCAGTATATAAACGACCAAAATCTCGTACACGGCGGCAGCGAAATATTATTTCTTTTTATTGTTATTATTATTTATAGAGAGAATGTCCATATCCTTCCCCGTACTATTATTCAGATCGCAGATCCTTCTGGATAAAGTACATCTAGTTTATTTCATAATTTATTTACAAAAAGTCTTAGTAAATTACACTTACAGGCATCTCCACTCGAACTAAAGTAAATAATTTAAGAGCTACACGTATTAAGATGTCTATAGAGTTAGGATACTTTGGGGCTCGGGGATATAAGCCGG
>JBAJMU010000003.1:17426465-17497633 GCA_037952995.1 Hyposoter didymator
GAGCGGGGCGTTCAAGAGTAGCGCAGTACTCTTTTGTTTTAGTCTCACTTTCCGGGCGTTTTATTGTTTCTCAACTTTTCTATCCCAGGAGTTTGACCCGCGTGGCTTTTCTCGTGGTTCTCTCGATCGAGGGATTGAAATCAGGGGAGCGGGGTTCATCCCCTTTTTTTCGTCATATTATTTATCGCGGTTAATCGTCTTCGGCATAACTTTCACACTTTTCGCGGTTCGAAAGGGCCCGCGCGGGCAGGCGGTCGCTTACGAAGGAGGAATCATCGGGTCGGGGAGGGGGACGCGGTTGTTATTATATATATATATATATTTATATATATTTGTGAAAGTTTAAACGCGCTCTCTCGCGAGTTACGTACCCCTGGAACACTGGAACAACACTCTTGCAACTATCGCGGCGACTTGTTGATCGAGAATTTGGCTCATAACGAGAGCCAAAAGACGCGACTCGTGCTGGAGTAGCAAAGTTCTGTTGTCCGGATGCCTAGCGAGATTCAGCAATGTACCGGCCGCGCGTCTCAGCATATCCAAACTGGTACCCATTGATTCCGGATTGTCCCTAAGGGCAGCGAGACCATGCTGATTGGCAACACTGAGTGCGGTGCTCTCGGCTTGCTCGATAAAAGCAACGAGTAGCGCGACGCATGGGGTTTGCAATGCGATTGTTCTCGCGACACCGCTGTCCGCCGCGGACAAAAAGTGCAATAGATTAACACCAAACTCGCGCAATACTTGTTCCTCGCTACGGCACAAGAGTCTCGTAAGTACGGAGCATAATCTCTGAAGCCTCGAGTAAGGGGGTGTCGCGACAACGAGATCAACGTTGCTCTCGGTAACGCACAATTTGCATAGAGCCTCGAGGGCGAGTCTCTGCGGCGAGAGCGAAGAATTTAGATTGACCGTTGGAAATGGATCTTGTCCGTGGGCCGCTGGACACACCGCCCAATGTAAAAGACCGTCGAGCACGGGACGCGATATTTCCTCGGGATGCTGACTTAGATCCGTCTGACCGGCGATATTCGCCGCCATCACGAGCACGTTCTCCCTTATGTGATAGAGAAAATCCCACCACCATTCGTTCTCGCCCTGTAGACTACTGCACGAGTCAGCGAAATCAGCGTCCTCCTCGCGATCGTAATTACGCGTTTTTTGCGTTCTAACCGGATGCTCGTGATGCAACAATAATAATTTACCGAGTAAACTGAGAAAGGTTACGTTTTTGGCAAATTCCATTTCGTTGCCGGGTATAAATGTCAAATTTCGTAATATCGTTGATAAACAAACGCATCTACGAGCTAGGCTGTCCTGTGATTCGGTCACGAGATAGAGGCTCGCTTCGTCTCGGGAATAAGACTCGTCCTCGTAATCGCTTATTCGTCTTCTCTTGAGCGTACCAGCAGGATCTCTTATCTTCAATCTTGGTCCCTCTCTCTCGTCGGTGACGAGCAAACACGTGTCGGCATCCTCCTCGTTTTCAATTTTAACGTCCCGGGTCTTGTCCGAGTCTATCGTACTGGTAGAGTCGCTCAGACCGTTGTGCGTCGGGAAGGCGTCATCGTCGACAACGACTTTAGTGAATTCCGGAAAATGTTCACCCATATTGTTGTTCGCTTTGCTCTCGGGCTCGCAATCCTTTTTGCTCCCGTCGTTCTTTTTCTCGAACAATTCTCTGCCAAGATCGTTCATCTCGACCGGTTCCTTTTTAATCCTCGAGAGCACGTCGCTCAGTGTTTTCGTCTTTTTCTTCTTGTCATTTTGCTTCCTCTCACCGTTCTCCTTCGGCTTGTCTTCACAACCCTCCTCGTATTTGTTCGATGATTCTATATTATCCGGCGACGAGTCGTCACCGCTGTCCTTGTCAATTTCTTTCATTTCCGTATTGTCGACTTCCTTTTGCAACAACGGGGGCTTTTCGTCCCTCAAATGTCGGGCGAATGGGGCAATACCGATTTCCGATTGAAAGCACGTCATAATGTACTTTGTCGCTTGACTGTCGACCTGCCAGGGCTCGACGTCCGTGTCGCAATCTTGATGATCCCACTGTCGTCGATTGTCCAGAACAAATAAGTCGTCGTCGCGCGGTATCATTTTCACTGGTCTACCGCGTCTCGATAGAAACGTGTAGTTCGAGGTAGTTAGTAACTTTGTACGATCCTCGGCGTCGATCGGTCGCGTCACTATACCGAGATCGACCTCGGGTCCTTCGTGCGTTTGACCCCAGTATCGGTCCTCCTCGACCGTCGATGACTCGAACATGTCCGATAACGAACGAGAAAAATGCTCGAGCAGAACGTCAAGGAGACCGGGTAGATGTGTCAGACCGAAGTAACTCACCTGTGAAAACAACAAAACATTCATTCATTTTATCCGATCACGCTCGAGAGACGATCGAAAACGTCTCGAAAGCCACTTTTTTTTTTTTTTTTCCTTCATCAGCAATTTTTAGTGTAAATATCACGTTGAGGAAATCTTACCGAAGAATCATCGAACAAAAGTATGTTGAGAACATCGAGGGCCCAACAACTCTCGGCGAGAAGACCCGAGCGCAGTGCCATCATTATTCGCCATGCTTCAACGGGAGCAACGTCCGAGCGCGTAAGTTTGCGTCTCTTGTAAAGCAAAGGCGTGACAGCTTCGACGCTGTCAGCTGGGAATGTCATTTCTCGCTTGGGCGCTGGTTGTTGATTGATCATGGGATTCATACTGAGTTGGCTCTGAAATTTTATAGACAAAATTGCCAGTTAAAAAAATGTATAAAAACGACGACAGAGCAGAAACATTTTTAAAAACTATTTTTTTCCAAAATGATTTTCTTGTCGCGGAAGCAAATGAACGAACCTGATGCGCTCCTGGTGGTGGGTACAGAGATGATGGTTGGTTGGGGTATCGATGGTCCCACGAGGGTGGCGGGTGCGGTATAGCATTTATGCTCGGTTGCGAAGATGGTCTCGCAGGTTGTTGCGTTGGCCATTGTTGGCTGCTGCTGATATTTCCAGCAGTTGGGGATGGCGATGGAGCAGCTGCAACAGGAGGCTGCGTCGGTGGAGGTTGTGGCTGCTGAGACTGCGGAGGTGCTTGTGGACTTGGATATCCCTGAACCCTGTTGTTCGTGCTACCGCTGTTATACTGGTTGGTAGCGCCTGGCCAGCCTTCAAAACGAATAAATTTCATTTTATTACTTCGAAACTCGAAAAAAACACACGAAATCGGTCAAAAAGTCGATCAATGTTTCAAAAAATGACAAGAAAAATTTGTTTAAAAGTTAAAAAGAACGAATGAATCGTGTGTCAACTGCTCCACGAGATATTCAGGCATCACAATTTGTGTATTTTTCAAAATAAGAAAACCACGACGAAGAATTCACCTGGATAAGGCGGTCGCTGTTGATTATACTGTGGATACTGCTGGTCTTTGGCAAAATCCGGATGTCGTCGCGGTTGTGTAGGACCTGGTGGAGGCGGTGGCATATTTTTGTTCGCGGGACCACCCGACGGATACATTTGACTTCCAGCTGGGCCTCCGTAACCGCTCTACATTCCAGAGTATAATGATGGATATTAGGAACGAATGCAAAAAAAAAAGAAAAGAAATACGTGTCCGGAAAGAAAAGTGAAAGTAGAGAAAACAATGAACTTTTGAAAAATATAAAAACTTGCCTGTTCCTGCCGATAGTATTCTTGTGGACAAGAGTATGTCGGTGTGGCCGGCGATTGAGATGGCGAAGACGGTTGACTCGTGGATGGCTGCTGCGGTGGATTCGGTGGATGACTCTGAGCCGCCGAAGGATAATTCGTCGTACGAACATTCGGTGACGTTCCCGCCGGATAACCAGAAGGTTGTTGGCCACCGCTGTACCTATTGTACATGTCCTGACTGCCGGCGCTGTTTGGTGGAATGTTGCCTCCCGGGTATCCCCTTGAAACAACAAAATGTTCGGCATTAGTGAAAAAAAAAATTAAAAAAAACAAAAAGTTCAATTTCCACAATTGATCAAGCGTCAAATGCAATTTCGTGTTGTAATTTTCACCTTTCGGCATCTGGCACGTACGGCGGATAGTGTGATCGTGGTGTGTACGGTTGATTGAATTCTCCTTGTTGACTCATCGCTGCCCCGGGTGGCCGAATGTACTGGTCTTGTGGATAATTCTGATAAGAGCCTGCGTTCTGGTAATTTCCCTGTTGCATCCCTAAAAAATGTAAAAAGAAATCTATTAATTGAGGAATGGACGGTTGAGCGATGTTGGTAAATAAAATGAAAAAATGATAAGAAACGAAAGTAAATTCTCGAGACATGAGCAGAATCGAAATCGAAAAGAGTGTTATGAAGATTCGTATCGCATTTCAACTTTTGCACGTGGCGCGTTCCAGTTTTTTCGCACTATTTTCCACCGTTTCTTAGCACGAGTTTCGCTTCGCGGTGCTTTTCGATTAGATTATTCGCAGTAGAGGAAAATGAAAGGGTTAAACATACCTTGATGTGACGAGGGTGTATTACTCTGGCTGGGAGGCCTTGGAGGTGGTGGAGTATACTCCGAGGAGGGTCCACCTTGATTGCCGCTAGTGTAATTGCCCTGATAATTGCCATAACCGTCCATGGACGCGCTACTCGAACCGGCTGCAGGGAAAGAGTCTTGGGAATTAGAAGACCCTGCAATGATGAAAAAACACCAGGGGGGGAGCCCTCGATTTAACGCCGGAAAGTTTGTGGCAAAGGAAAACAGGAAATTTGAAGGAAACAAATAAGAAGGAAAGCGGTGAAGCGGTAGAAGGAGTAAAAGGAGGGGCGATTGGTTTTCGTGGCATTTCCGGCGATTCAAAGGGGTAGAAAACAAAAAACAAAGAAAAAAATTAACGGCCAAGTATACTTGCCTGGCGAGGGTACCGAGGCCGCACCTTTGGCACCTTTCTTTTTCGATCCCGCTTCGACCTGATTGATGATGGGTTGAGGGTCGACGCCACCGCGATCGAAATGACACTCGTACGCCAGCAAGTGCCTCGTGTAATGTTTTCGAAGTGTGTAAGCCGCGCTGCTGCTCGCGCCGATCCCGAGAAGACCGGCGATGTCTTTCCATGTTTTGTTTTTCGTGACCTATGAAAAAACGGCTTAGTTCTCTAGAACTGCGCTTCCTCAAGACACTACATTTCTTTCTAAATACGTTCAGAAATCAATACAAAATATCTATCGACCAAAAAAGATGAAAAAAACAATGAAAAAATGAAATTTAATTTGTCGACGTTTCTATGAAAAACGAAATGTGAGAAAAAACAATTACGTTTGAAAAAAAAACAAAAAAAAATACTGAAACACAATTGCGATCGATCGCACCACAGTCAAACCATAAAAACGAGAATTCAGTGACTTGGACTTTTTTACAAATAATCTCCGCGCAAATTTTCCAACACGCGATCATCGATAAAAACGAAAAAAGATGAAAACAATGTCATGCAGATTGAATATCGAAAAAACATTTGTAAAAGTTCTAAATAGATTACCGTAGTCACATTGACACGTTATCGACAAAATTCTTTTTTCTTATATCGTTTTCTTTTGTTTTGTTTTTTCTTAATCTTCTCTGAACAATAGAATAATTCCATTTAGCACCAGGTCTCGTAGTTTCACGGTGTTTTATCCATAAACACCTCGAGAGCTTCGATTACTAATTTAAGAGAATTCATGAGTTATATCCATTTAGTGTATTTCTTTTTCTTCTTCGTTTCTTTCTTTCATGCTTTAATGAAAAGAAAGATATATGAGGTACACGTGGCACGTGTATCAACAATATTTTTTTGTACATGCACCAAAAATCGTGCTTTCAAACGAATTCAAAAATCAGTTTAAAAAAAACAAAAGAAGAAACCAACAAATAACTGGAAAAAATCAAATGAAAATAAAAGCGCGTCACCGAGGCGTTTCACTGGCAGTCTCTTTCGAACTTTCTCGAACCAAGGCAGAGTTTCGCGTTCAAAACAAGACGACAATGAAACACCTCGTGGAAACATCGATGCAAGGAACAAAATCGACAAAATTTCTCATATAAATAACAATAAATATATATATATATGTTTAATATATATATATATGTTTACACAGACGAGATTTAAGACAACGTAAAAAACGAGAAGACACCGAGGGCTAGATGGAACTACACTGCACCTTGCATACCTCCATGAAGCCCCCCCTATCCTTTACGTAGAGATATAGACGGAAGAGGTCGAGGGGGTTCTTGGAGATGGTGGGACAACTTGTAATCGGTGTCCGTCGTTCCTCCAAGAATGATACGAGCTTGTCGAGCCAACTTCTTCGCTCTATCGAGTCGTCCATTTCGTATAGTTTAGCCAAACTATCCGGTTTCTGCAAAACAATTTTCTTTCGTATTTTTATTCTTCGTTTACTATTTTACATTTTTTTTTTTTTTTTTTATCAATCTCGATTGTGATGTCAAGCTAAAATTTGGTTAAACATCCTCAACAGGGCATTGCAAGCATCCACATAGAAGCAAACATTGAATTTAGCTGTTGCTCATCTTTCCATCGTTGAATGCAACACCATTTTTCGTTTCAATCTTGTTCGAAATTTTTATATTTCCGATAAAGAGAAAAAATCGTGGCAACTTTTACCCGTTGGCATTTTCAACGTAATAATCCTCGAGTATGATTGGAAACGTTGACTCGTTGCATTCCAACGATGTAAATTGTTGTACCATGAAAATACATATTTACTCAATAAATATTGTGAATTTTGAGAAAGCAAGACAATGAAACAAATGATTATTTCGATCATTATGTTTTACCAAGTAACGAGGGTTATGCAGTAAAAAATTATTCCGTCAAGTTTCTTCGTGCACGGAGACAAAATAAATATTGAGATGAAAATTTTTAACGAACAAATGAAGCAAAAGAGTAATTTTTTCCTGTAAAACGTTGAAACGATGCAACAAAATTTTTTTTCACTGCATGTATTCATTGCATGCGTTACATTGGCATGTTGGATCTCAGTGTTGAACGGGGACTGTGGTATTTAGATAAACAATGACAGGACATCGATTTTGGCATGCGAATTGTTACAAAAAAGATTGAGATTGACGTGGCATCCTCCGGGCTAATCACCGATCAAATGGAACGATAGTGATAAACTAAACCTTGAAGAATAGACCTCCTCACTTACGGGGCATGCAAACATTGTTATTAATAATTAAGATGGAAAAATATTAGTGCCGAGAGACATTCTAGCCAGTATTTTGTGCTGGGTTTGGATTTCGCAATCTCATTAGACTGAAATGATAATAAAGAAGGTTAACGAATATTAAATCAACTATGGAGTGATTCCCAAAGGGATTAATTCGTAAATTTGTTTGTTATTCATTGTTAGCCAATAACAACCGGATTAGATGGGTGAAATGATGGGTTAAGCGTTAAATAACTTTGTTTCGGATCCACCAAGCGAACTAACGATCATTATGGCATTCTGAAAGGATTCGTATGCGGAGGTATGTTTGTATTGTGAAAAAAATATATCAATAACCTTAGATCTGTATGGGTCTTGAGGCACATGACTGTTAAACACCTGTAAAACACGAAAATATTGAAAAAACTGTTTTTCTTTGTTTTTCCTCTTTTTCATCATTTCCCTATAATTACTTTGTAAAGGAGAATTTTGCTTTTGCGTTCGACAAGATAGTAACTTTGCAAAGTTGGTCAAGGTAACTATTAAAATTTCTCTAAGCATCGGATAATCGGAAAAAATGTTTTTTGATTAAGAAAACAACTTTTTTCTGCTTCACTCTTTTTCGACAATGTGAAAATCTGCTACTGAAATATCAATGAATATTACTCAATGCGTTGGATATAAAAAGAGTTGGAGAAAAAAATGTGAAATCGTGATTGTTGAGATAAATATTTTAAATAATATTTGAAAGGCTTCAACTTACCGGACTGGCCGGTGTACGGGGCCAGCTGGGACTGTTTATATCGGGATATTCTTCGTGAATAGAATTTATGCTAGCTGCGCCAGGTGACGGCACCGTACTCTGCGGCGTCGCCGGATGACTGTGATATCCACCAATGATATCTTTGCGAGACTTTGGTGTGAACGCGGGATCTTCACCAGAAGCTACGAGTTTCCAGGAAATTTTTAATCCATGTGTTACAATATTTATTTTTCGCGTACAAGTTTTTAGAGCGCAATCGATTATTCGCATGAGAAAAATACTCACCAGCCGAAGCATTTGAGAGCGTCGACTGTTGAGAACCCTCGTCAATTGATGTGCCATCCGGACCCGTTGTTATGACCGATGTCACCGTACCGCTTGACGTAGACGTCACGTTAATAGCCGTTGTACCTTAAAAAACCAGAAAAGACGAATATTCGTCAATCAAGTTCAAGTGGAAGCTGTTGTTTGTTTTTTTTGCACGCCCCCTACAAATGCATATCGGGTCAATCGGACCCAAGGCGTTTTTCAAATCGGTGTACTCCGGTAAATGTGCAGTTTGTGTTATTTTCTCCACAAACGTTTCTTGTAGTAATGGAGTTTTTCCCATGCATACTCTTCTCGGGTTTTTACATGTTCGAGTTTTTTCCACAATTCTCATTATTCCACAATTTTTGTTATTATCTCCCAATTTTTTGTTCCACACTACTTTACTCGATGGACCTACTATTTTACGTGGGTTCCGAACCACAGAGAGTACAGCTTGGGACACTTAGAAAAATCCATTGGTGTCGGCGACGGGAATCGAACCCGGGGCCCGCTGGATAGGAGCCGGGCTCGTTACCACTGAGCCACTGCCTCTCCTTCAAACGTTTTTTGTAATAAATCATCCATATTTTATGGCCGTCAATTTATTTTTTGACGGAAACGAAAATTAAATTCCAAAGCATTTTTCTTGTCATTCAAGGCCGAAAAAACGGTGACAAAAAATTGATGGGGTCAGAATGCACTCGAAGGCTCGATAATTGTTTATGGGATTCTTTCGTTTCCAATAGTCCTTTTGCTCGGTTAACTTGGGGCTTTCTTGATGAGACTCAATAAGATTCAAGTTGGCAGTATTGGAATATGACGAAAATTGTTTAACCCTCATTTATCTAGTTTTTTCATAGCTAACATTTTCGGAAGCACATTGTCAATTATCTGAGAATATCTTTTCGCATATTATCGCAGTTTTTTTTTTTTTGGAATTCGGGGAAAAATTGGAGAAGCTTCTGATGCGTCGAGAAGGAAAAAGCGTCAGGGTGGTAAATGGTGTAAAAAATACCTGAAGCGGTGGTGGTGATGCCACTATCGTTGGAAGTATCGGGACCAAGATCAGCCGAACTGTGGCTGGTTGGAGTTTGTGCCGGTGCCGGATGTGAATTTGGAGTGGTGCTTGGAGGTGGCATTGGGCTGCCTTCGTGATTGAGAGGCGGCGTTGCAGCCGGTGGATGTTGTTGATGGGGTATCGCTGAACTCGTAGGAGGAGGTGGAGGCTGATTGCTCACGTGATTAGGCGACGGTGGTGGTGGACCCATTGAACTCGCCGGTGGTCCCATATTTCCTATACCTCCCATACCTGGTGTACTCGGTGGTACCAAACCTGCTCCACCAGCTCCACCGTAACCCTGAGGAGGCCCTGGACTCGGTGGCATACCGGGAGGTACGCTGTTGAATCCCATTTTATGCTGCAATAGCCAAACGACCCAGACATTTCAAAATAAGCCTCGAGATGTGACATTCGTCAATAATGAAATGTTTATTTTTTTATAATCAAGTATTTAAATGCTTTGTCAACATGTTTCCATCACAAGCTCGAATAACTCACGAATACCAAATCAAATACAATAATGCAATGAAAATATATACATCATTTTGCTGGAAAAATATCCAGCCACGTTATCAAACCCGAGGAAATGTTACTTCGAAAATCGTTCGATTTACAATGAAAAACTTAAGCTAAAAAAATTTGCTCCCCCATTCCTGTTTTCTAAATTTTATACGATTATTCGTAACCGTGATTTGTACGAGATTTTATCGTTATTTGATGGTTTTGGCAACATTTCCATTGCCTCCTCTCTCAAACAGTATTCGATCGTGCAGTCATTGGATCTGTGATGCATCAAAAAGTGTTGAAAATTCTTCGATTTTGCTCGAGAGAGCCATAATTTGCTTGTTTGCCATGGGGACGAAATTTAGAAAAAAAAAAAAAAACAATTTATAAGGAGCCAAAGGCTGTTCATCTTCGGACAGTCATTGATGGTAGAAAAACAGAAAAAATGATAAAATGTCTTTGCGAACGTGGAAGGTTATTTTCGAGAGTTTTTGTCTTCGTATCATTTCCGTCTTTCGATGTTGTACAATATTTACGAGAGTTAAATGATGGGAAACAAGTTTGAGTGGAAAGAAGAAAACGTACCGGATACGGAGGACCATATTGCACCATATTGTTAGGTCTAACAGGTTGATATTGATTGTTGGGTGGTGGTTGAGAATTTGTAGGCGGTGGATAACCCTGAGGAAATTGCATGTGCGGTCGAGGCGGTGGATAATTCCCTTGAGCTGGATATCCACCAGGTTGTCCTGCAGCTCCACCTCCGCCAGCGTAACCCATACCACCACCCATAGGGCCGATAACACCGAGACCACCGGGTCCCGGTCCTGGTTGACCAACGCCTGGACCACTGCTGTTCATTTTGTAGGTGTGCATATGTGGCGATGGCCCCAAGGGCTGTTGATAACCTCCTGGAATCAATTCATTGGTTTTATCCATCGACGCATTTCCTCATTTCATTACTTTGTCTCCAACGAAAGCTCAACGCGTTGTTTTTACTTGTACAAAAGTGTGTCACAATCTTTGAAATTATTTTCAACTATTGGAAGAGAAATTTGTGTATTTTTCACAACGAGCCGTGATAAGATTTCGATTAAGGTATAACTATCGCAGAATGGGTTGATTTCGGATTTTCTTGAAATTTAGTGTGAATATTCTTGACATTAAAACGAACAACTTTCCTATGAGACGAAACATTTTCTGCCGTCTAGAATTTGAGATATTTCATTTCCAATTTTATATTTTTCCCATCTAAACGCATGTAAATTGAAGTGACGTTTCGTTAAAAAAGTTGCAAGAAAAAACAAAAGAAACGCGACTTCAATTTACATGCGTTTAGATGGGAAAAATATAAAATTGGAAATTAAATATCTCAAATTCTAGACGGCAGAAAATGTTTCGTCTCATAGGAAAGTTGTTCGTTTTAATGTCAAGAATATTTACACTAAATTTCAAGAAAATCCTAAATCGACCCATTCTGCGATAGTTATACCTTAAACGAAACTTTAATAAATCTACAGCAGCGAACCCGACTTTGTCGAGCAGTTCTCGTATAATTTTGCTCCGAGTTGGTGTAAAGTTGCGAAAATATTTAGAGTCGTCGAATTCAGACGAAGAAAAAATTGGACATAAAAAATAAAATGATTTTACGTCAATGATTCGGCCTGCTATGTTCATAAGTGCTATTTCGATAAATATAGAAAAGAAACATCATAACTTTGTAGTAGTTTGAGTGATATTTCTCGTTTTTTCAATATCGAGAAAAATTCAATCTTCCAATTCGTTGCTTTTTACTCCTAATTTTGTTGATGATTGGACGTTGAAAATCTTACCTTGAGTAGTCATTGGAGAGTGACTCATACGTGCTGGTCCGCTACCATCCGATTGACTGCTCGACGGACGAGGAGGCATCTGAACGTTTTGTTGGCCTAGAAAGTAGAATTCGGTGAATAAATCAAATTCTACATTGCGGTAACCAGATTCGGATCTTTTTCATTACACATGAGAACCAAGGGAAAGTAATAACCATTGACGTCACTCGGTTCTTCGTAGCACATTTAATTGTACACTGAGTATTAGTGAAGAAATCGGATGAAAAAGATATTTACCAACGGCAGGGGACATTGACCGAGAACCAGTAGATCCAGTAGGTGAAGGGGTAGGCCTCATCCCCTGGGAATTTGGTGTCCCTGGACCCGCAGGTCCATTCGAACTGTCGTTACTATTTTGACCCGAGAGTTCCTGCGCACAAAAAAAAGTAATTCTTCTAAATTTTCATCACATGGAATCTGCAAGGAAGATCAGTAACAGGCAAAAAGTATTTTAAACTTCTGCTACAAACAGAATCGGATAATAATATATTTGCAGAAGATCGCGTTCTGCTGATATTATTTGTAAACAATTGAAAGGTCAGTCTTCAAGGAAAGATATTGTTGGGCCTCAATGTCAAACGTGTTGACGTCCTGGTCAGATATTCCTCGATGCGTTGCAAGTTATTGCGTGGAAACAAACGTGAAACGATTTTGTAGTCGATATTCGATTCAACAGGAAAACTCCATTTTGCCGCTCGGTAGGAAATGGAAAAGCTGTACAGTCCAACGACTCTGGAATATACTTTGGTATGTCACTGGTCCATCCACGATGGCCTAACCAATGACGAGACAATGGAATTTTATCGTTTGATAGATGAAAATTTCCCCAGTTGAGTGAGTAAACTTAAAACCATCTTTTCAGCGTCTCGTAGGAACCGGCGTGGATTGTGTGGGTCAGAGAATTAACACTCGTTGCAACACTTTGAACTAGAGTTTGCGAGGCTCGTATATCCAATGGACATTATTTTCCAGCACCGATGAAAGGTTTTTCTTTATATATAATTAAAAAAAACACGAAATATTGAAACTGTGTCGGAATTGCAGATGAAAAAATGGTATTTTCTTGGAGGAGGACGTAGCTCGTAGGACGAGGCGAGAGTTTTCATAATTTGGCAAATTTCACGATCTACCAGACGGGAATCCAAGCTCGATTTGAGCGTTATTCAACGATCTTTTTAGTCGTGGCGAATGGATGCATTAGTGAGGAATAAAAGAAAATCTAAGGAACGAAACAATTGGACGTAAGATTGAGAAATGGAAAGATAGAGAAAGAACGGCGTTTTAACGCTTACGTTGTGGAAAAAAAACGTCCGATTCAGCTTGCGTGTGCGCGCGCGAGAGATACACGAACGATCTGTTAGGTTAGGTGAACAGAATGAGAGAGAGAACCGAGGAGGGAGCGAATAAGAGAGACCGAACGAGTGAGAGAGAGAGAAGGAAAAGGAGAGAGGGAGAGTCCTATTACGCCCAGGCGGCAAGCGGAACGAGATCGCGCTCCCTCGTCTCTTTATGATCCCAAAACATTGGCTCCGAAACAAACGGACGAATTTTTCAGGATAGGTTAGAATTTCGTTCATCTTAAACGAGGGAAAAACATTTAATTCGTCCTTCGCGGCATCCCTCTGTAAAGCCTAATTTTTATTGCATTTTTTAATTCAAATAATCGTTTATTTTTTAATTTCTCTACGCAAACGGAAAGAACTTGGATCCTGAGGTTGAATCAACAAATTTCATATTCGAACACAGAATAGCAGGCAAATCGAGCCACGACATTTCATTTTGTACGATATATTTCTTTTTTGTAGACGTACAAAATGGCAACGACACGTCCTGGATATCGCAAGTTCTTGCTTGCTTAGAAAAATAACCGGTACAGATGCTAAACGTCGAAATTTTCCCACCAACTGTTTCCGAAAGTCAAAATTCTCGCAATTGCGAGCCAAGAAAACGTTACTTTTCTCGTATCGATGCCTTGTCACACGTATAACCACTCTATACATACATTAGTAAGCGTGTGCATGTGTGTGCAGGGTTATGTACGCTCGCACGAATTTCTACGTACACCGCACGAGCAGAGAAAAAAATGCACCAACACAAAACAGTGTTGACGATTTTAAGGAACCACAGAAAAATGATAAATTATTTTCCTCTTATTGTTTCTCCATCGTCCACATTAAAAACATGCGATAGACGAATTTTCCTCGAGGAAATTCCGACGAAACTGAGACTTGCACGCGGGCCGAATCGACGAATGGACACGGACGTTTTTTTTCCAAAGTTTACTGGCTTTATTTATCTTCTCACTCGATTTTCATTCTTTCGGTCTATCAGAATACGGAGAGTTTATAAAAATTACGAAGCTGTATGGATAGATAAATATATACTTTTTGCTTCCATCCTCGTTCACTCGTCGTCGTCGTCACGCTCGTTGCATATGTGTGCGCGCGTGTTTGTCGGATTGACGCGCGCGATAGAGAGAGACGGGGCGAACCGTTTTTTTTTTTTTACTCCTTTTCGTAAATTGTCGGAAAGACGAAGGAAAAAAATAACTTTAAGAGGGGGTGGATTAAGAGAGACAGGGGTAAAGTAAATTCACTCCACTGCACAAAACTACGCCCACCGGCCACGATCCCGCACAATCGAAAACATATTCACGGCAGAGCTTGTGTAATAATCCCAAGGCGAGGTTGTCCGCGCTAACACATAGACACACAAATCACACTCGCGCGCATATAGACACTTGGTTTCGTGAAACACACAGCCGATAAGAAAAACTCGGAAAGAACTTGAAATATTTTAACATACGTTTTAACAGAATTTAGGGTTCTCTCGTATTATCGTTGTTGTTATTTTTTCACATTTTTAACCGTTTATCAAAACTATTGCTGAGTGAATTAAAAAAACACGCATTATATTCCTTGACATCGTGCCCTGGCGTTCGTCGTCGTCGTCGTCGTGTGGTTTCGTACTCGATGTTCCCGACGCTTGGCACTCTCGCGCTGTGTATCCTACTTTTATGTATATATATACACATATAGCTGTGCGTCGTGTATCGATTCCTAAGAAAGAAAATGGCGTGCTCCTGTCGCTCGAGCGGCCGAACAACGCCAACTTGCGCCTTTTCGTTTCTCAGCTTTCTCAATCTATATATGCCATGTTTCAACGTGTATGTACAGTTGCAACACACAGTACACACAAGCTCATTTAACGTTACTCTGCCTCGCGCTCTGGCCACCGCCGCGCCGTAACACTCGAGAGCGCGCATGCTGTATGTATCGATAGCTCGATAACCCAGGGTGTGTTGCTTTGCTTTTACGTTTCATTCTTTTTCTCCATTTTTTTATATTTCTAGCTACTTGAATCTCCATTGTTCCCTCCATCAAATCGCTTCATGACTAACTAGCGAGCTGGAGGAATTTGAGAAACATCGAAACGCAGGAAAGCTCCAAGACATTTTCGTTCTCTTTATTCAGTTTATCGACGAGACGAAAATTCTGGATTTTCGTTTTCTCTCTCTTCCTCCGGCAAGTGCGTGCGTTTGCACGCAGCAAGAGTGAGAGAAACAAAAAACAGAGGAATCTCCCCACTTTTTTTCTCGAGCCATCGGAGAGAGGGCAACTTCGGGCTTTTGGGAATTTCGCGTTCAACGGTATCGAGGGCGTACTTTCGTGGCGCGGCAAGCGTTCGTTCAACTACGACTATTCTCGGCTACTTTCGGCTTTGACGCGAACGTTCAAAAGCGCGGGCTATTTCAAACTTTCACGCGCACTCGGCGGTCAATCTTTCGAGAAAAAAAATTCAATAATTACCCGAGTTTTTACATTATCTCATGAAAACAAATAAAACGGATTGTGCGACTAATGAAATATTCATTTTTCCCATATTTTTCAAATCCACGATGAGTAATCGACAGAATTCACGGAAATTGGTGCCGAAAACGTAAACGAATATTTCTCGTTCGTACGATGAAACACAGAGAATACTCGTGAATATTCGTTCGTCGTTTTAACGTCAACTTCGACGGTATTTATCCAATTATTAAATTCCGACTTGTTCTTGGATCATTGGAACGGAATCTGTTGACAATCGAATACAAAACCAATTCTGTCTTTTCTAAAAATTGCAATTTGGAAGAATTGCTTTATCAGATTGAATCTGAGGGACAGTAATTTTTTAAATAATCCCGCCAAAAATACGTGCGCGGGTATAGATGGCGCTGCGAGAAAATCTCAAATTATTAACGCCCAGTATATAGACGTGGAGAATTTGTGCCGGAGAGGAAATCGATTGCGAGTTTGTCTCTTTCTCTCTCGGCTGCGAGGAACGATCGAATCTCTTGATACAGTCGAAGTAAAATGTACGAGCGAACTCTGTATCTCCATTTCTAACAATTAACAAAGGAAAAAGATGAAGAATGATGGAAAAATGAGATTTTCAGCGACGAAAAAAAAAAGAACACGAGATTCAAATGTAACCCGAATCCTTGATATCCGGCGAACGAATGACAGGCGGAACGAAATACGAAAACGTGGCAATGAATATATAGGGAGGGAGGGCAACATAAGGGTGGGAAGGATCCCTCGGGCGCCCTCCACGAGGCCGCGCCACATGCCCCCTCTCTCTCTCCTTTCCCCTTCAGCAAAAGCATTATCGTACTTCACGAGTATTTTCGACCTACGAAAATGTCCTTCTCGCACACCCATCACATAGATGGCGATCCAGCTTTCCTAGTAATTCGAAAAAGTATCGGTCAAACTATCATTTCGTTCTACGCCCGTAATTTCCAGTTTCCACGAAAACGTTAACGTTATTTTCTACGTAGAAAAAAATGAAAGCACCAACAGAAAAATCTGTAAAACTTTGTCTCGCGTCGTCATTTTACCGATTCATAGTTTTTTTGTTGCCGCGTCGAAATAATTCAGTAAAATTTTCATGAATTTTCCGACTGGAGCAGAATTTGTTGTTTTGCTAATTCACATTTGTTCTGCTAAGGGAATAAATAACTTTCTCGAATTTCTTTTTTTGGGCTGCGTTCCGAAAATGTACTTGGAAGGATTTTGAGCGATGTTGGCGCAATTCGGACCGCGGCCATAGACGCAGCGGTAGAACGCCGGTGCTGCCACCCAAACAATTTCCCGCACTCCTCGAAACCCATGATGATCTCCGTCTCGCGTGTGAATGCGATATAAAAAGCAAGAACACGATGGCCAATTCGAAAAAAGAAACAAATTGTTTTGTTTACCAGATAAAAAGTCGGAAAGCAAAAACAAAATGGCCGAACAATGAAATTGACCTGAAAATTTGTAATATTTCAAAATTCACGATCTTGTCAGAACATATAAAAATGCAGTCGTTTCGCAGCGATCGCTCCAGCAACGGCGCTCCGAAAGGCGATTGCTATGAATCGCGTGGAAGAATCCACTTTTTTTCTTTTTTATCGTAAAGAAAACGAAAAAAGTTCGGGTCAACAGAAAAATAACTGAAATTTCTATCCCGAACGAATGACACGGAGCATATGGACTTCCATAAGTCAGAATGGAGCAGTCATTCGAAAGGATCTCGACGACCCGGCATCGAAAGCGTCCCCGAAAAGATCTGATATCCACAACGACAAAGATGCTTTTTAAGAAGAGGCAATTTAGCAATAGGTGAAATCGATAAAGTTGCCGATGTGTATAGATGATAAAAATAAGTTTTCGGTATGAAAAATAAGAGTTTGAGGATCTCGAAGGAAAAAGAGTCTGTCTCGCACGCTAGGCAGCCGGCAAGCAGCAGCACGCCATGTCATTCATCCCCACCATTAAACCCGGCTTGAACCTCCTTCGTATCTGGGGCTCACGGCAGCGGCGCAACTCGCGCGCGCCCTAATCGAACTATAGTTGAAGTCCCCTTATTCCTCCTCTCTCTTCCCCTCTCTTGTCGCTCGTTACCCCCACCAGTAATATTCTAAAGAACCATGAGTCTCTTGTACACCGTTTTCCCCTACTATTTAACATTTACGACACGCTGCTTGTGTGCTGCGTACCGCAGCTTCTCGCTCCGCTTTCTCCCCCATACCGACAAATCTATCTACTCTCTCTCTCTCTCTCATTTCCCCACTCTACACGAGATTCGCTATTTTTCTGTTTTTCCTTCCGCTTTTCCCCCCTTAATCAGACTTTTCCTTTCTCCCTCGCTCCTTTTCTCTTTCTCTCTCGCGTTCGTACGAGGAATATTTGACTCGTGTTTATCCTCGATCACTTTTCCCTCCTTCCCGCGGCTTTCACCCAACAAAACGCGTGTACTTCGCACGCACGAAAAAAAGTCTGTTTTTACGAATCTTCCCGTCTTTCTCTTCCCGCCTTCCTCCTTTACTTTCCTCTCGTTCCTTTCGCTTTTTTTTCCTCCAGCTTCGGTTCTCTCGTCGATCGCTTCTTCACTCGTAAGCAAGAAGAGAAAAGGGGCAGGTTTTGATTCTATGAAACGTCAAAATCCTCTCGTAGCGTCAATGAGTGTTACGAGATCAATTGCGATACACATGTTTGCCCAGTTTCCTCGCATTCCGATACACACGCCAGTTTTTTCATATTTTTCACAATCCTCCCTGCTTCGTGTTCATGTGTATGTGTGCGTTTTCGTGTTTTACGTTGAAAGTGTTGTCGCACAGATTTTTGGCGATTCTAATTATGAGGTAAAATCGTTTCTATCTGTTTGAATTCCATGTCGCACCTCCAGGGATCACGGAAGTAATATTTTTCCGCCCTTTTCAAAGTCTAGGGCAGTCAACGCGATTGTTTTTAATTATTTTTCCCGGATCTTCCGTTTCATACATTTCCGTCTTTTATTTTCTCTCCATTGCATCCTGTGGAGCGTCGAGTGCATTGAATAAACAAACGTGACTGCTCGTCACACGTGAATGTTCCATTTTTTTGTTGAACCCTCTGGTTTAACAGGGAAATTTCAAATTTTTCGATCTACGAAACACTGATACGGATTATTGGCCTCAAGCTAGTCCGTGCCAACTGGGGAATCGTGTATGATGCAAAATACTGATCAACTTTAGGTTTATTCCTTTGAGATCGAATATTCACGACAGAATCATTATTCCATCAACAAAGTCCGCGATCCCAATAAAATTGGACATTAACGATCAAAGGAGCAACTTGATTCGATCGTGACAAAGAAAAGTCTGCGATTATGCTTGAGAACGAAAATCCATTGCGTTAGGATTCGTCGATCGAACGAAACGATCAAAGCCAGAACGACCAATGCCGACGAAGAAGAAAATTCACGTATGAGAAAAAAGGAAATATGAGAATCGAGGCTGTGGACCAATCGGCAAGAGCAACCCACGAGTACGAAAGGAAAAGCTGCAAATGTCGAAAGTGAAATTATTCCACAGAGAAAAAAGTTTGTGTCCGTGCGAAAAAATGGGCTCAAACTTTTTTATTTCGAAAATACGGACGATGAGCGAAAACTTTGCTCTCGAAAGTATGAGGTGGCTCCTGGGATCCATGCCTTTAATACGAAAAGTAACGAATATTGTTTTCCCTCATTTTACTGACCAATTGAAACTTTCGACGACCCCTAATTCCTCATACGATACTAATTGACTTTTCCGAGTGGACGTTACGAAAGAGGAATTTGTCCTCATCGGTAATTCAATGTTAAAATGAAAAGTTTGCAATTTACTCACCCCCGAATCGATTCCTTGAGTATTAGGTGTCGTCGATCGTTGCATATTGTGAAAATTCTGAAAAACCATTGAAAATGTTAGAAAAGTTGTATTTGAGTGATGAACGAAGGTCAAAGGAATGAAAGTTGTTGAAAAAAAGGAGAATGACTAGATTCGTAATTGGAATGAAATAACTCGTTCACGGTGATTTATACCTGTGATTGACCAGGTTGTTGAGGTTGCGGTGAAGCCGAGGGAGGTGGTGCAGGGGATTGTGAGAGAGCTCGCTGTGGCGATTGACTCGAGGAATTGGCCTGATTAGGAGGCGGAGGCGGTGGATTTGGAGGACCACCTTGGTTCCAGCCACGTTGTTCTGGATACAACGTCGAAGGATGGCCCGCTTGTGCGGCGTAAGAATTCAACTGTAAGGAATAAAAAGCAATTCCCGTTATTAACGTTTCTCCTTGTTCGCCACGTTCTTATGATCGTCGTGTTGAAATCAAAGAAGAAAATACGTTAAACTTGAGATGCCGAAGTGTGTTGAAATCGGGAAAGAAAAACAATACGATCAGAAGATGAAAAAAAACAAAGCCCAACCTGATGATGACTGTAGGGCGAGTGAGGCCTCGCGGGTGACGCGTAACGCCCACTGTACGGTTGATATTGCATCGGGGTAGGCGAACTCGGTCCTCCTGGTCCTGGATGTAACCTCGGGGAACCCTGCAAAAAATTCAACTATTATTTTCACGTTACTCCGAAAATATTGATTCGTCACACTGGATGGCAATCAAGAGCAAATATCCGTGCATTTTGAGATTATTTCAAAAGCCCTCAATATGATTTCTGGCGAACAATAAATACGTTACAAATGTGCCTTCAAACATTATGACTACCAACTCAGGTAAGATTTTTCCAACGAGCCAAAATTCGAATCTTTCTCAATCTCAGTTGAAAATATAAGCGTCAACTCCCAGAGCGGAGAGAACGTGATCTTTCTGAGCGATTAGTTTGTTCTCTTGGTTGTCTTGCACTCTTAGGAATGCAATATCTTTAAGATTTCTCATTGGAGTATCGTGCTTTGTTTTTTCGAATAACAAATGAATCTATAGTATCAGGGGTGCCCTCGCAAAACTGCGGTTCTACCACCTGTTACATAAAAAAGTGTGAATGAAAGCGAACCATGAATAATTGATGAAATTAATGGTGAAAGAGCTTGCGATCTCCAGCGGTTGTCGTAATTCGAAAAAATGAAACTTTCTCATGAGAATTGTAAGGAAGTCGAGAGAAATAGGAAAGAAGTATGTAGCTCAGTTGAATAATACCGTTTGGGGAGGTCGTTGGCTGGGCTGTGGGTAGACGGGCGGAACGACGGGTGGTCTTTGCATGGGCCAGGGTTGTTGATAAGATTCGGGTCCGATGCCAGGATAATTGGCATGAAAACGATGTACGGAGCTGGTGGCTTGTAAGAGTTGATTAAGAGTAGGAGTGGGTCCGGTGGCTTGAGAGATGCTCTGACCAGAGAGAAATCTGGGTTGAGCGCCAAAGCCGCCAGGTCCGGGTCCTATGTGCGCCAAGCGCGGCTCGATTTTAGAAACGGCGTAATGATCTTCCATATCGCTAGGATGTACTCGTTCGTTGTCGTTGGACAATTGTTGTTGCTGTTTGGAATGATAGTCGTGTTGCTTAACAGGAAAGTCGGCGCTTTTGCCGCCGCCGTACTCTTGTTGTTGTTGTTGTTGCTGCTGCTGATGCAGATGATGTTGCTGCTGCTGTTGTTGTTGCTGCTGCTGCTGCTGCTGTTGTTGTTGTTGTTGTTGTTGTTGTTGCTGTTTGCCGCTGTACTCGGACAATTGTTTGTTGGTGGGGTAATCGTTGGGTTTATTTGGATACTCGTCGTTGTAATCCCTGGTTACAACAGGACCAAAGGGATTGGAGGTGTGGGTAGTGACGTGAACGTTTTGCTCGTTGTGATCGGGCTTGTTGCCGGTATTATCCTGACCGGTTAATCCGACCTCCCGTGGTGACTTGACCTCGCCAGGAGCGGTGTGTCCACCAATGTCCTCGCGATATTGACTCATCTCGAAACAAGAGTTCACCTCGCGATTCACATACTTGAGCGGCGGCTGCTGGGCACCGCCCCTCGACCCTCTATCACACTTGTCCGTATCAATCTGTTGCTTTATGCAAACACTCGCGCTATTCACGCTCAATGATGAACGTTTCTTCGTACATTTCACTTTATCGCTGTGCTTTACATCGTTTTGTTGGCTCTCGGCTTGCGTCGCAGCCATGTTCCTTCCATCACGGTCCCATACTAGTCTCGTAAATTGACCAATAGGGGCACATCTCGAGTTTGCTGTAACACGGGTTTAACGCTAACTCTAACACGATTGGCTGACGCGTCCGGCTACCGTGAAACACCAACAATCGCATTCTTGTACCCGCGTATACATCTATATCTATGTATGTGTCTGTGCGTACACATATACATATATATATTAATATATATTGAGAGAGAGAGAGAATATGTGAATATATATGTATATCGATACAAATATATAGATGTATATTAATGAAATATATTTGTATTATGTATTTATTATATCCCCGTACATCCTAGGTATATGAATAAATACATACATATATATTTATATATACAGAGAAATTGTATATATGTAATATATATTGTACATACATGTATATATATGTGTGTGTGTATGCGTGTGTGTGTATATATATACGCGCGCGGTGCTTCGTATTCGTTTCCCGTACACGCAAAAACCTGATGCGGGGTTTTTATTTCTCAGTTAACAAACGCCAACAAAAAAACCGAACGAAACTGTACAACTCCAGCCACACTCGCGCACGCTTGTGGCGCTTGGTGAAAAATAAAAAAAGTAAGAGAAATGTTCTGCGACTCCTACAGCTTCAACAAACTTCGAAGTGACGATTTCCGACGGAAAATCTCGGTTCGTGTTCCGCACCAGGACGCGCTCGTCTTCGTTCCGCGCGTTTGTTTTTTCTTGTTCACTTTTTTTTATTAACTCTTTTTTGTTCTTCCTCACCACCGTCGTCGTCGTCGTCGTCGTTGTCGTCGTCGTCGTCGTCGCTTTTTCCTCACCTCTCACCCCGTAACGCCCCGTAAGGAACGCAAAAAACAACACACACTCGCGGCACTAACGTCAAAAGTAGCGTCGCACGGTATACGCCATCTTGTGGTCTAACGCGCTAAGGTCGTCGATCGACGCATTCGTAGACGGGCAAGTCCCACTACGTTTTTTGTTTCGCGGGGTCGGGCGCGTCGCTAACATCATTTATTAGGGAGGGGGGAGGAGAACTTCGCCAGCAGGTCACCGTCGATCCCATGATATTTCGATTTATTATTCCGATCCTTATTTTCATTTTTTTTTCTTCATCTTTTTATCTTTATGCGCGACAGAATTTTCTTCACAATGATAATCGCACGAAATTTCTGAACTTTTGGAGCCTCGAAATTGTTTCACGGTTTGTCGGGAAGCACGTTCCCTTTGTCAAGTGGCGCCACCACCAGGCAAAACATCAAATTATACCTTCTCAATAAAACCAAATCGATACCGTTTCTTTTTTGTGTGAAAACTTTTATGAAATCGTCGTATTTCGGTCATCGTTTCCGACAATTTGTTGTTCCACATTTGCTCGATAATATTTCCATCAAACTGCAAACGTTAAATAAATAATTATGTACACCCAACATACGCTGCTTCGTCGTCTTCGTTCATTTCGTTCGTATTTTTCCTTCACAGCCAATCCCAAGAGATAGTGACGTCTCTAGGTCATTTTTATCCCCCATGATTCAAGCGGACGTTACGAGTTTTGATTATTTGAATTGTCACTATTGTTTTTTTGCCCTTTCGAGGTGGTTCTATATGGCAATAATGAAACCAATCGTTATTAGTAACTCCGAAATAATGAACGCTCAACGTTTACATTTTCGTCTCTCATGCCCTAGGAGAATGTGTATATAAATAAAAAAATATTCAAAAAACGTTACAATGTCACTATACCATGATAAAATATCAACCCTTTTCCGCGAGTGCAACGCATTAGAAAATCGAAAAAGACAACGAGCTAGAAAATTGTTGAATGGAGTGAAGACTCCGGAACCAGGAAATGACCGAGGAAAATCCTACAAACTCGAGTGCAATAGTTTTCGTAAACGTCACGAAAATTTAGTAACGAATCAAAAAAACGTTGATTCCCATCAAGTTTTATCCAGGGACATTGAAACTTTTGTTTCGGCTACGAAAATTCGCACTGCCAGTGTAGAGTTCGCCAATTTAAACAAAATGCTTGCTCTCTCATGTTTTGAGGTGAGTTTACAAGAAATTCGGAAAAAAAAAAAAACTTTCAATTTACCGGTTGCATCGTAAACGCTGACGCGCTAAAAACTATTTTTTTCCCAATACCAGGCTGGCAATGAAATCACCGCCATAGGACATTTGATCGAATCGCACGCAGTCATTTTGAAACAGCACATTTACCACAGATACACCAAGTCCCTCGTGAGGAAACAATATAGCAATGAACCCGTGGAGTACGGTCTGAAACCAGTCCACACAAAATTCGATCCAAGTTCCACGGAGGGACATAATTCCGTGAAAGCAAAGCTCGCCGAAATGCCCGAGGGTAAAATTATTTCCTATTTAAAAAAATCTCCCTGTTTTTTTTTCCTTCAACTTCTACGTGTCAAAGGAATCCCTGTTTCTCGCAGCATCGAAAAATCAAACTTTGTGTTTTTTTTTCCATAGAATGGTACATGGCCCAAATTACGGCGGGATACAAAGATTCGTTAAGAAGCAACGACTCTGTTCTCAGCTCCATGGTCCCTCTTCACATAACAATTTTTCCCACCGGCAAAAACGCGATTGAGCCATTTTGCATAACTCTGCCATGTCCCAATTACGGAGAATGTCAGCGGTACGACGGATTGGAAGAAATAGTCAAGATACAAAAAAATAATAAAGCTGATTTGGAAGCTTGTTACGCGAATAATCGACGTTACTGGGAAATGAGGGAAAAGCAGAATACCAAAATGAAGGTGTTTTTATCATATTACCATTATTTATACTTTCTCATTTTCATACCATGAATTTCCATTTCAGTTGATTCACTTTTAATTGTTTTATTTGGAAATTTTCAACTTATCCTGACATTTTTTATTTTCATCAGACTGCAGTGAAGGACCTCGAATACACGTGGCTGAGGGAATGGAGATTGCTTCTGATTGCTGATCCTTCGGAGGAATCATCGCTGGCAAAAGAAATGAGCGAAATGATTGATAAGCTCATAGCTGACGATTTAACCGTGTAAGACATTAAGAGCCTGATCTGTGCAATTTTTCTTTCAGTCATTGAAATCTGATAATCACTCTGACCTTTTTTTTCCCATTGTAACGAAAAACTCGGTGTATCAAATTTAAACTGTTCTACTTTACGTCTTCATTAAATTTTCCAACACTGCAAAGTCTCGGTTTAGAAAAACGGGAGCACGTTTTTGTTCCCCATGAAAATTGACGAAACGAGCGCCACTTGAGAATCGAATGCCTCATTCTTGAAATAATTTCAATTTTTCGCTGAAAATATGTTGAGGGACTTTCTCACGCACAGTGTCCCAAGTTGCTCCGACATTTATCCTAAACGCAATCGTGTGCGATGTGGAAATCCATGAGTTTTCTTAATATTTTACAGGATCGCGATTCCACCGCGATCGAGATGGCTTTTAAAAAAGATAGCAAGGAGTTCATATTTTTTGAGGAAGATAGAAATCGCCAGAGCAGTCAGTCACGTGCTTCGCGACAATGATAAACTGGCCAATAATATTATACTCTCGATACACGCCAAATTAAACAGTTTCAAAGATCCACCTGTCGAAAAACGGAAAACGTTGATCATGATCGTCGATGAGGTGAGTCGAATAGAAAAAAAAGAAAATGAAAACAGGAAAAAACTGGTTGCTCGTTTTTTCCGGAGAAATTTTAATATTGAAAAGTTGGTGTCAACTTTCATTTAGAAGCCGATTCAAGACACAATCCCATTTTTTCAGTGTTTGGATCACGTGCCTTTCGAGACGATGGACGTTTTGATGCAACATCCGGTCACGCGTTTCCCTTCGTTTCACGTTGCTTACGCAATGTTCAAAGAGCATCAAGACACTATAGTCAAGGGTTGTAAGATTGTCAAGAATAGCAAAGAATTCGGAACGTTTATCGTCAACCCAGCACGCAATTTAGACAAAATGGAAAAGAGAATGAAACTTTTCTTCGATTATTGGCTGCCACATTGGGAAGGAAATTACGGGACCGTACCGGACAAGACTGTCTTTGAAAACATTCTCGTCAACAAGGACGTGCTCATGTACTCGGGACATGGCAGCGGAATTCAATATTTACCGGGCGAGAGAATCGAGAGGCTGCGTGTTCGATCCATCGTCCTTTTGTTTGGGTGTTCCAGCGTCAAACTTTATCCGTCTGGAGGGAGATTCCCACCGTATGGTGTTTCGAATCAGTACCTCATTGCGTGCAGGTATGTTTTTTATTCTCAGCACCGCCAAGCTCGAAACAAACGCAAAAAAAACAAACTTGGTTCGTTCGTTTTACGTATTTAGCCAACTTTTCATCAATTTTCATGAAAATTCGAATTGGGTCTTTGGGAACGATTACGATTTTCCTGACTATTTTTCGAAACTTATACCTTCGGGATCTTTTTTCGTATAGCCCTTGCGTGCTGGGCATGTTGTGGGAAGTGACGGATGGCGATATCGACAGAATGACTGCTCGTTTCATGAGCAATTGGATTCCATCTAATTCCGACAAAAATTGGTCCAATGTTGACATTAACAAATGGTGCGAAGGAACTCTGCGTTAGTACAACTACTCCATCCAGTATTTATGCATTTTTTTTTCCGATTTCGAAGAATAATTCGCCGTCTGTCGAGTCGACAACGGCGGAACGCGACACGGAAAGAACATCTAACTTGAGAGTGTTTGGTCGATACGAATTTAAAGTTACAATCTTACAGAATTTAATAAGCGAATTGCTTCGGATCCGGGCCAAGATTCGACGAGCGAGCCGGAGCTTTTGCGGGCGGTAGCAAAGTCAAAAGGAGTGTGCTCACAACACATGACATCGGCGGCTGCAGTAGTGCGGGGATTGCCAATAAGATTGGAATGAAATTCGGTATATTTGATTATTTTGTAAATTCATATAAATAAATGGCTATAGTACAAGTGTTTTCGTTTCCGCATGATAAAAAAAGAATAAGATTTCAGGAAGAAAAGCTCGGAGTAGAAATGTGCTCGTAAGATAGTCACAACATTATGCTGTCTCTTGTTTCAGGACGATTCGGCGCTCAGTCGCGTCACATGATGATTTGAGGCTCTGGCACGGAAACGCCAATGTTTTTGTGGGGCAAAACTTGTCCACCGTTTATATAAAGCTCGTCCTTGACAATGACGTCTTCGCCGAGTACAGTCGTGCCTTCCATTCGAACCCAACGACCGACTACGCTTCTCCAGCCGACGATGCACCTTTGGAAAGAGGAAATTACAATCAATAGTCACGGGAACGTTTGCGGGATGAGCAGCGATTCTTTTTCGCCTCAAAGAGGTCAGAGTGCTCATTGAAATTCTTCAACTTTCTTACCCTTCGAGCCACGCGTGTTCCTTCACCGTCGACGATCGGAGAAGCGTCGTTCTCTTGACGCAACAACCGTCCGCTAACGTGACTCCTGGTCCGATCGTTACGTTGGGACCGATTCGGCAATCCTTACCGATTTTTGCAGTCGGATCGACCAAAACGTTGCCAACCACGCCCGGCCCGTCGTACAATTTCTCTGGCGATTTTTGCCTCAATGATGCGAGGTACATGCACATACCTAGTACGCGAATCTCGGATTATTCATTAGAAAAACAAAACCCGGGTCTATGAGCAAAAAGCCATTGAGCATTCGCGCAAAAGGAATTTTTTTATAACCTGTGAGAAAATCTTTGGGTTGCCCAACGTCCATCCAAAAGCCCGACAATTCCAACGCGAAGAGTTGACCGTCTTCTGCCATTTTTGGAAATACTTCCTTCTCTATGCTCATCGGCCGGAGTTCTATTCTGCTCAGTACGCTAGGATTCAATATGTACATGCCTGCAAATCGTCAAAATTATTTTTTTTATGCAATGGACACGAAAAATTGAGAAATAATAAAATTCAAAGTCATGTGTTTTTCAAACGAATCGTATTCCTTGTATCTCCTTCCCATGAATCGATCAAGGAGCTTGGCTACATGCGACCATTTGATAAGAATTTAATAAAATTTGGTCATAACATTCTTTAGCATTAAGGTGATGGAGCAGTTCACCTCGAATTTTCGAAATGAAAATTCTCCGTCGTCGTTTGACTAATCAGAAAAAGCCTCTGTCAGCGGACGCGGGACGATGGCAAAAATCCGCTGACAGAGGCTTTTTTTTATTGGCGAAACCGTATAAAAAATATTCAATTTCGAAAATTCCAGCTACTTGCAGCTATCTCTCTCGCACTCACATGGGCGAGAAAGCGACTGCTCCATCACCTTAAATACGACGATACAATTTTTCTCAAATTTTTCGTCTACATAGTTGTCGAATTATTGGAGTTTACAATATGCAAAATATATACCTATATATATCTGATTCCTATGCTTATGCATGAAAACTCTAGTGGTCAATTACTCGAAAACTATGTAGAAGAAAAATCTTGAAAAATTTGTATATTCATATTTAATACCGAAAAACTCACCAAATTTCATTAAATTCTAATCATTTCGAATTTTCCTATGCTTTTAAAATGGCAACATTGTTCTGTGTAGCCACAACCTCCTTAACAGATATATTTCCAGCCACCAATATAAATTGTGTTTTTTATTACCAGCGTTGATTTTGTTGGAAACGAATTCCTGAGGCTTTTCAATGAAATTCTCTATCTGTCCATCCTCGCCATAAACTACAACGCCATATTTCGACGGTTCCTCGACTTTCGTAACAACGATCGTTCCTTCACATCCGTGTGATTTGTGAAACTGAAGCAATTCTTTGAATGGGAAGTCGCATATTATGTCCGAATTTAGAACGAAAAACGGCTCGTTTCCTTCCGAAAGAATTTTGCGGGCAAGGGCCAGGGGACCTGCCGTTCCCAAGGGTTCAGTTTCGTGAGAAAATATCAATGTTACTCCCAATTTCTCAGCCTCCTCTGCCAATTCTTTTTCCATTTCTTCCGCTCTGTACGATACAGCCAGAATCACTTCCTTCACATTTGATTCCACCTGCCAACGGACGACTCGTTTTTATCAAAAAACATCACCTCCCCGTTGCTTCCTCCATGTCTCTTTTTTTTGTAACAAATCAAAAACTTTTCCTGCCAATTTTTCATTAAGTAATTTTTTTACGTTTGTGTTGTGCGTCAGAAAAAAAAAATTCCATTGATTTATGGTGCGATGAGACAACATAAAAGTTTGGAACGTTGCAATGAAAGGAATTTTTGAATCTTGTTTGAAAAGTGTAATTTCTATCTCCCAAAATTAGTATTGTTCCAACGATTTATACAAAGCTCATGGAAAATGATGAAATTGTGCTCTGAAAAAAAAATAACATTCTCTTCGACGGAATACTCACCAGAGCTTCGATTTGATGGAGAAGCATCGGCTTGTTGGCAAATTCTATGAGAGGCTTTGGCCTACTCAGCGTCAGGGGACGCAGTCTTGTTCCATAACCACCAACGAGTATAAGAGCTCTCATTTTTCCCATATTCAATTTCTCTGGCATTATATATAAGTCACTTACGAATCACAAGTCATTTGAATCGATTGTCTGCAGAAAAACAGTCAAGGCCGAATAAATCAGCTGAAATAACCTCCGAATGGTATGAATGGAAATTTAGACGTTTGATTGAACAAATTTATAATTTCAATGAATTCTGATAACCGTTTCGGGACGTTTTTGTTTCGTATTCTTGTGAGATATTACGAAAATTGATATAATCCATAAAAATCTATTGCTCCAAAATCTTGAACAAGACAAAACTCGATTCGTAATGAGTCGGCGATTATTACGAGTCGGTTATTTGTTGATTGTTGCGAAAAGTTATTTTCGAGTGTGTTGACACCCTTTGGGAATGAAAACATAGGGGTTGAAAATACGTGAGACCCTTTTTACCTCGAATATTGTTTTCTAATTCTAAGCTGAGTGTATAAAAACTAGAAATTGTAAATTTCTGCGATTTTTCAATACGAGAAAAGTAAAAGAACGCGAGAACGCCTTGCCACGTTAAACCATTAGCCACGTAGACGTCTCTTGTCTAATCTAATGTTTACTGTTTGCTATGCCACTCGGTGACGCACACATTCACACAATCGTCTATTCAATCTGCACTTTTGACAGTTTGACAGATTGGCGATCGAGTACCTCCGTGAAGTTGGCCCCGCAAAGGCATTATTTCTAAATGTAATTAATGCAAATAGTTTGAGGATCTTTTGAGAGGGTTTGAGAGTAAAAAGAAATTGTTTGAGAGAAAATAGTTTTTTTGAAAAATTGATTTTATTTTTTTTAGTGTGGAGTTAGCTCGCATGCCGCAATTCACACTCGTACTCTGCGAATATGCATCATAAGCCGACGACGTCATGAAGGCTGAAAAATAACATTCGCGAAATTTGGATAAATTGTAGTGTGCAATTTGACCGCTACGTCGCCTGCATCGCCTGCATCTCTAAAATCACAATAGCGTTGAATCGATATGGCATGAAAATCGTTTGCGCTCACAAAAAATCACAAGTTATTTAAAAAAGAAAAAAATTTGAAGTTCCCCGTTTTGCGCAATATGTTTCGAGTAGAATCCAATGATTGCACGAGCTGTCAGCTGTTCTGCAACCTCGCGCATGTACGACGCGCAGCTTCGTAGCGTGACCGCTTCGTACATTGCTACTGATGCTACTGCAACGCCGTCCAAAATAAAACATTGTTGACAACATTTCGGAAAAAGTAGAAATTACGAGCGTCAGATTAATTCGTACTTTGTACGTACGTTGCCTTCGGGAATACACGAGCATAACAACATCGTATTCAAGCCCAAGCTCAAGCGTATTCCGCGATGAACTCTTGTCCGCGTAGGACGACGAAAAAAATACACAAGACTTCGCACCTAAAAACTCGAAACATGCGAATATAGAGAACCAAGCTTCGGCCTTTGCACTCAACACATTAAAAAAAAATGGATTGTCGCAACTAGAGAGATAGATATCGCTTGAGAGTGAAAAAGTTCACGATATATCTCAATCAAACGCAAGTTTGCTGCAATCTCATCAATATTTATTCTTGGAAATTCAACTAACTGCAAAAGCCTCATCGAGTTGCTAAGAATTTCTCGAAAATTCTGGACCGTTCGAACACCAAGTTTATATATATAAGGGAAGCGGAATCTGAAGCGTTCAGTGTTGTTTATATTTACCTCCGAGATACCTGAGATATGAAACTTGTGTTTTAACATTTTTTCATCATGAATTTGGACTACGATCCCGTGAGAGCTCTAAACTTCGAAGGATTTTGCACCTGCACGAGCGAAGATTGCAATTGTGGCGAAAATAATGGTAAGTGACGTTTTTCAAGCCAGAATATCTAACACAAATAATGCAGACATAATAAAAAAAGTGAGGTCATGGGTTCAATATCCAAAGGTAACAATGTCAAAAGTGCATTAACCTCCAATCTTTACATGATAAATATTCCACTTTCACAATTCGTAGCTCTGTTTTTCTCATTAACACAACATTTTTTTCCTACATTATGAGAATCCTGAACCCTCAAATTTTATCAATAGAAATATCACTTTTAATTCGTCTTTTTGGTTTTCGCTCCAACTGCAAAGATCAAAATTGATAACGAAGTGAATTTCCACGAAGAAAAATATACCTAACCCCTGTTCAAAATTGACATGGACACGATTTTCGTAATAATGCAAAGATTTTTAAATGAAAAAAATGAACATTTTTCCCACTGTTCCTCAATATTGTACTTTATCTCCGTCTCTGGTTCCTTGTCATTCCATGAGTTTGTTTTCATCATTTGTAGTTCACGAATGGTCATGGGACGAGTCTTTGGCCACGAGCGCGTCTCTCTTGTCGAGAAAAAATTTAGAGGTCAAGTTTCATCCGGGCTACAGCAATGGAACGGTAGCTGTGAGGGGCAACAAGCCCATGGAGAAGTCGAGGCATCATTACTGGGAAATAAAAATGCTTACGCCGATCTACGGCACTGACGTTGTATGTTCATCTACATTATACAACCCTTCCAGCGCATACCGGGTCATTTTGACCCAATCAAGATTCCGACGCCGATTCGTTTTGTTTTTCATTTTCGTAAAAAAATGAATTGGGGGTCATAAAATATGAATAATCCACTAGAAAAAATCGTCTCTACAAACAAAAAGAACAAAATGCACATTTACTGAAATACAACGATTTGAAAAACGTCTTGGGTCAGATTGACCCAGTATGCACTTCCGGGAGGTGTGCACTCGAAGATTTAACACCCGTTAGTTAGAACGAAGCGACCTTGGGAGGAACGGGATTTAAACAATGTGTACGAATTTGCAGATGGTCGGCGTTGGGACTTCAAAAGCTGAGCTCGACATGAGAAACATGTTCTGCTCTCTCCTCGGCCACAACCGAGAATCCTGGGGTTTTTCGTACAGAGGACACCTGCAGCATGCCGGAGAAACTCGAGAATACGCGCAATGCTTCGGACAAAAGAGTCTCGTTGGCGTTCATTTGGACACTTGGAAGGGAACTCTGCAGTTTTTTTTAAATCGAAAACCATTAGGTAAATAAAAAACTGGATGAAAAAAAATGAACTAAAACGATTAACAGCTCGATACAGACAATCATCTGGAGGAAAAAATGTTGAAATCGTTGTTTTCATGGCAATATCTTCTAGGCGTCGCATTCACCGGCTTGCGGAACCTCGAGCTTTATCCAATGGTCAGTTCAACAGCAGCGAGAAGTCAGATTAGAATAACGCACAGTTGTTCAGCCCCGGCCTCCTTACAGATGGATTGCCTTGGTCTCCTTCGGCCGCTACAACGATCTTATCTCACAACTGCTTTCCCCGGTCTACGATATCTTTCCAAAAGTATTTTCGCAGATATTCTTCGAAAGGAAGGCAGTAAGTTCCTTTTCCTTCAAACTTTACAAATCTTTCGATTCGCGTTATTCGGTGAACCGTAATTATNCTTCTCTCAAAACTGAGAGTGAGACAGAGCACTCGTCCACTCATGTCGACGGTACGGGTCGTTCCGTTACAATACAGACAATCATCTGGAGGAAAAAATGTTGAAATCGTTGTTTTCATGGCAATATCTTCTAGGCGTCGCATTCACCGGCTTGCGGAACCTCGAGCTTTATCCAATGGTCAGTTCAACAGCAGCGAGAAGTCAGATTAGAATAACGCACAGTTGTTCAGCCCCGGCCTCCTTACAGATGGATTGCCTTGGTCTCCTTCGGCCGCTACAACGATCTTATCTCACAACTGCTTTCCCCGGTCTACGATATCTTTCCAAAAGTATTTTCGCAGATATTCTTCGAAAGGAAGGCAGTAAGTTCCTTTTCCTTCAAACTTTACAAATCTTTCGATTCGCGTTATTCGTCGAACCGTAATTATTGCATTTTTCCTCGATCCACAGGTGACAAAGAACTGGAATATGATTACGAATATCCTGAAGAGTTTCTCATCCTGGACGAGATGTCCTATGCCCTTGTGGGATTTGGACGACGGAGAAAACGTAAAAATTTGGATCCTGCTGGTCCCGATGAATCTTCTAGTAGCTTTCCTGATTTATGTCTCAAGAAAATGGAAATCTAGTGGGCAGAATCTCATTTCATTCGATTGTATACAGCATTCATATTGAATCACGCTATCACAGAAGTTCACAGTCGTATAACATTCTGAACTTGGTAGCAAAAATCAATTTTAACAAAATAACACGTTTGAGTAAATTTCTACAATAGTTGTAAACAAAATTTACCGTAATAATTAATCAATGGGCACGGATAACCGCAAAAATCCACGATGTCGTAATTTCGTCGGAATTTAAAGAAGCTCAACAACGAAAAGGAAGAAAAAAACTTTCTTACATCGGAATCATTTGAAAATAACGAATACAAATAGTGAAAATTCAATGCGACAGAAAAATACGACATCGTGGATTTTTGTACTTACCAGTTGATGCTCCTGCAAATTTATAGTTGCTAATATTTGTCTCGGTTAGTAAGACACGTTCCAACACCAATGTACAGTCGATTTATTTCAATTCTTGTATCAAACGTTGCGAACAACTCGTAAGCCTTCAGCACTCGTCCGACGCAGAGTGTAAAGTGAAGATTTTACCTGAAATATTATTTCTATCTAGTCGAAACTGGAATTTACAAACGATCGATACAAATTTATTCTGAAAGTCTCTCCTGCTTGTTACTCGTTTATACTAGGTCCTGCGACGGTATTGACCAAGTTTTGTAACTTCCGACACCTGGAGACGATTTTTTCAACATTTTTACCCCTGCGTTTCAGTTCTGATTGGTTGGAGTTGATATTTTAGTAAAATATGGAGCCAGAGATTGTGTTCACTGGTAAAATTGATGTTTATCATATAAATATCAATGCTTGTTGACATAAAATATCCATCGCATAAAACTAAATTCATTATCGTCATTGACGTATATGTGGAAGAGTCTGGGGCAAAAACAGAGAATTTGAGCAAGAGTTGTGTTATTTTTAAAACTTTGTTCACTTTTTTTTGCCCTAGAGCCGAAAAAAGTTCTGCATTGCTCGATGTAAGCCAAATTATAATACTCTGTGCCCCGGTTTTTTCATCATCATTCAGAGAACATTATATATCAAAAACGTTGCACATTTGCCGCAACACTATGACGAATTTTCGTGAGGATTCCATTCTCTTTAAAAATAATGAGACCTTGTGATTTTTTATCTTCACGCCTGAATTATCTCGTTGAGGTTTGCATCGTTGGAATGCAACCAAGTCCTAATTTTTTTCTCACCAAAGCTCATAATTTATATTCAGAATTTGTGTCAGATCAAAGAAAGAAAGCTTTTTTGTGATTTAAAAATCAAATCGGAACGAAAAGTTGTAATGATTTGAAAAATTAAACGAATCATGAATAGAAAAAGTATTTTTGAGATTTATTGAGACGTCTAGTTTACAACTTACATCCATGATGATATTATGTTCAGAAGATACAAAAAAATGTAAGATTGTGTGAAGAAAAAATATTCGGACGCATTTGTGTCCGAATTAATTTTTATTGGAACTCGTACAGAGAATCTTTCTCGTTGTTTCGCGTACGAAATAATTGAAGGAGCATGCAATAAAATAGGCCACTAAATGGTCCAGCCCGTTGAATGAGAATAGTTTGAGCGATTGTTAACCCTTCGAGCGCACACCTCCTAAGTGCACAAGCGGTCAATCATACCCAAGGCGTCCTTGAGATCGTTGTATTCCGCCAAATATGCATTTTTTGTTTTTGTTTTTTTGTACTAAATTATCGATATTTTATGGCCCTTAATTAA
The DNA here is from genome assembly GCA_037952995.1 of Hyposoter didymator. Classification (NCBI taxonomy): domain Eukaryota; kingdom Metazoa; phylum Arthropoda; class Insecta; order Hymenoptera; family Ichneumonidae; genus Hyposoter; species Hyposoter didymator. The sequence goes on from JBAJMU010000003.1 coordinate 17,461,435, forward strand.
CTGTTTGACGAAAATGAAATGGCAAGACGTTTTTTGCCATTAAGGTATAACTATCGCAGAATGGGTTGATTTAGGATTTTCTTGAAATTTAGTGTAAATATTCTTGACATTAAAACGAACAACTTTCCTATGAGACGAAACATTTTCTGCCGTCTAGAATTTGAGATATTTCATTTCCAATTTTATATTTTTCCCATCTAAACGCATGTAAATTGAAGTGACGTTTCGTTAAAAAAGTTGCAAGAAAAAACAAAAGAAACGCGACTTCAATTTACATGCGTTTAGATGGGAAAAATATAAAATTGGAAATGAAATATCTCAAATTCTAGACGGCAGAAAATGTTTCGTCTCATAGGAAAGTTGTTCGTTTTAATGTCAAGAATATTTACACTAAATTTCAAGAAAATCCTAAATCAACCCATTCTGCGATAGTTATACCTTAAATGGCGAACAATCTGTGACAGAAAATTGTTCGGGTCGGCAAGACCCAGTGTGTGCACTCGAAGGCTCCACCATTATGATCCACTGTGTGATGAACGTATTTGTCATAATTTTGCAAAACGTGAAACGAAGTAGTCCCTTCGTTAGGATTCATTAAGAGCAGCGTGCAATGAAACGTCACAAAATGTGTCGAACGAAAGAATCGTAAAATGTTTATTCATCGGTTGTATTTACATTTCCTTAAAACATAAAGCTGGATCGAACGAATTAGGGAATAAAACAGCAAAGAGAAGAACGCAGTACTATCGTTTCTTTTGTTTTTTCGTTGCGACGACTTCTTCGGTGATTGTTGGCTTTTTTTGTTTTTTCGATGATTTCGTCTTCCCGTTGGCACCGATTTTAGCGCAGAAAACAATGGCTTGAGCCCATCCAGCTAATGGACCCCAAAGTTGCCTCAGATGTGTGCTAACTTCCTGGTGGATTTTCGGTGTCACGGTTTTGTGATTATTCAAGTTTGGCATGTACATTGCTCTGGCTACTTGGAAGATGTGAGTATCGACGGGAATCGCCTCGAGATGTCCAAGTGACATGAGACAAATGCAATCTGCCACTTTTGGTCCAACGCCTGGCAACGTTACCAACGATTCTCTCGATTTTTCATAAAACCCTCCGTTTGATCTGTGTAATTTATTCAGCCATTCACGACCTCCAAGTTGTTTCAATTTTTTCGCCGCATTTGCAATGTAAGCTGCTCGATACCCGAAACCCTCGGTTCGTAGCAAATTTTCCACCTGTAGGACGTCGAATTGTTTTTTTTTTTGTTTTATTTTGTTATTTTATTAAACAAAACGAAATAATATTTTTTCAATGGTTAATTACTCGGTAATGATGATGATAATAATGTGCCAAACTATTGATAAATATGCATAGGGTGATTACCTTTGATTGCGACAATGCCTCAATGGTTGGAAAATCGTGATACTGCTTTTTGTCTACTTGACAAATTTTTTTTCCCAAATGTTTGCACATTTTTTCTACCATGCTCGAAATTCTGTGTAAACGGACACAAAATTGCATCATTAACTTGTTTTTTGATACTAATAATAATGCTAATACTAATAAAAATAATGGATAAATATGCAGTAATTAGTGACCTTGGAATATTGTTGTTCGAACTACAAATGAAGGAAAATAAATTTTCCACTATATCTTGGTCGAGTATCCTTACGCCCGCGGCATTGCTGCACGATTTCTCAAACTGAGGATCGCAGGAAGACCATTTATTCATATTATCACGGAGCGAGGTTTCTAAATTGAAATATTTTTTAAGAATATTTGAACACGTAGTTTCGTCATTGGCTGATGAATTGTGTAAAACGTAATGGAGATTCTCGTCATCTTGACTCAATGTCCATACGCATCCAGCAAAAACTCCACGATATTTTTTCCCATTTTCCATGGGAAGCCAACTGTTGCCAAACAAAAAAACGAAATTTTGATACTATTCAATGTCATTCGGATATCAAATTATTTTCCAACGTTCTGATCGAAACACTAAATCTTGCACGACATTTGGAATTCAAAAACAGGAAGTTATCAAGGCGACATCTTTTTGTTTATTTTGTCACTCCCGAGTTATCGAAATTCTTCTCGTATCGCACGTAGCGCACTACTTCTAAACAACCGGTGTTTTCTTACGACCGCGAAAGATAAGGAGCTCAAATATGTAGTTACACCAACGATTAAAATATTTTTACAATCTTACCGAAAGCTTTGTCCACCATTCAGGGTTATTCCAAGGTCGAGTTCTTGCCTCATACATGCGATTCTCCCAATTTTCATCCCGCGTATTACCGTGCTTCGAGGTTAATTTCAATATTTTCTTATTTCCCACTGGCTCGCGAACTAAAACGATTGATTTCTCGGCTCGAGGCAGCTATGATTTGTTGCTAATTCAAACTAGGCCCGTAAAAAGGACCGTAAAAACGCAAAATACATTTCTCTACTGTTTACGAATGTACTTGCGGCGCCAGTTCGCGGTTGTTTTGATGTCGCCATATTGGAATAGGATCGGAAAGGAAGTGAAACTCTCAGGTACTCGAATCGCTCGAATCTGCCACTTTTGATGTGTCAAGAGATGAAAAATCTTTCTTCATCATTCCTTTTCTCTTTATTATATAATGCTTACTTCCGATATAGATTACATATATAAAAAATCGCCTATCACAAATTTACAATTGTGTAAATACCATCCTACGAATGTATACCTCTCTGCAAACTCAAAATTTTTATTACAAATGTTTGACCATTTTTAACCTTTAATATTTTAGTTGCCTTCGTTTTTCGATTGTATATAAATCATTAATCTTGCAAATACTAATTTTCTCTTGACCTAAAAGGAATCGAAATAGAAACGTACACGATAGTTTTATCGTTTCATTTGAATACTGAAAATGTATTTTCGTCTTTCTTCCACGCTCGAATTTGCGAAAAACACGTCGAAATTTTCATTATTCCATCCAACAAATTTTTTCGCATCCATTTTATTTCGAAAAATCCCGAAATAAAAGTAGAACAACATTTTTTTGGATTGCAGAAATCAAGGAAATAAAAAGTTAATTAATACCATTGTTTTCATTGCTTCTGTTAAATCCGTTTCAAAGTTCGCATCGTTGGGACACCAAAACCATTTTTTCTGGAATGTTGGGAGTGCGTTCGGTTTACCCTTTTAGCAAAAATGCACTTTTTTCGAGTGTCTCGAAGGATTTTTCATTCCACCGAAGAAAAAAATGATTTTCATGCATTCTGATGACGCAAACTTCAAAATTGTGAATTTCAGTTACAGATCCCTGACCTCTGCGTCGTTTTATGTATGTTCCTAAGACAGAGAGCCACCATTCAACAAAAAAACATGACAAAATGTGACCATTCGTTACGACAAAGTTCTAAAAAAAATTCAAGTACTTCATATTATTTAATAATTGTTTGCAGTAGCCCAGCTACGTACTTAAGTTCCTATTATAATTCATCTATAAGTTAGTTTGAAAATAGAATACGAAATCTCGTTTGGCAGTGAGAGAAAAGACGATTTGTTTAAGAGTCAATAACGTTAATTTTCATTGAGCCCGGCGCGCAGTCTTGATCGATTATTCCAATTGACATCGTCTTATTTTCCACAACACCTTACAACCCCATGGACTTGATATTTCGATAGTAATGCTGTGAATAATTACGTAAATTGACGAGATTACTGCTCTCATTATTTTGCAACGATGTAATTATCACATCCCTGAGTCTTTGAGACTGTTGATTATATAACATCAATCTTCTCCTCTCGTGATATTTTACAAGATCGTGAACTCTCTGTAACGCGAATAAAAAGGAAACGAAAGAAAAATGCACATTGTCAGAAAGTATTGAAAAATAACTTGGAAATATAAAAATTGATCAATCGGAATGGACCGTTTCCTATAATGTTTATTGAGAAAATAAATGTTTTCAAAACTCTTCAAATTTATATGCTTTCCGTTTATCTTTTGTTCCAGTGGAAAGAATTTCGTTAGAGATCGAATGATTCATTGAGAATATTTACAATCTTCCTGACGACGCACAGTTAAGCTGCGCAAATTAATAAGGAACATTGTTCCTCAGATGAGCTTGTTTTTTGTACTCGTGCTTCTCGCATTTTCCCCACCAACTCTGCCTCGTGCAAACCTTGTGAGGCTTCAGTACGAAACATTTGGTTTGTACCACGTTGAAGAATATCCTTCCGATGAAATTGGCCGAGGATGTGCCAGCCATCTTCAGACACGTGCGGAAACTGCAAAACCAACCAACAATCGAGATGAGAAAAACTTTTTTTTACTTCACTTAGGAATCTCCCTCACGAATTCTCTCTCTCTCATGCCTACACTTGCACTTTCTACCATTCTTCGTTACTTCGGGTTAAATAACTGCTTCGTTCAAATCAATTGAGTCGATGGATCGATATTCCGGGAATCGGTTTCGATTTTTTGCGAAGAGGTGAATATTCATTTTGGAAAAAAACGTTATGCAAATAATTAATGGCTGATTCGTCGAGTGTCAGACGAACCAGCCAAGAAAATTTTTCGCGGTTGATAAGACGAGCTCTCAACTTTTCAACTTTTGATATTAAACCGGGCAAGCGATTATGATAAAATTTCAAGGACAAGATTGTTTGAAGATTCAATGAGTGCGAAGGAGTTATTTGACCTTGACTACGACAGTCTAATCTCTACCTAAACGTCTGCGTCTGGAATTTGGGATTTTTTCTATCAATACATCTCGTTGATCTAAATTTCTCGATACATTTGTGCAAATTTCTACACCAAGTTGTAAAAACATTCTTACTCAATAATTTACATGGAGGAGGAGGAGAAATTTATTTGTTGGCAACAACAAATTGATGGGAAATTGGGGAAACGTTTATTTATTAATATTTTTTTCAATAAGCACTTTTCTGACTAGTTACCAGGCACTATCGGTAACTTGGAGGAATGCGAAGTAATATATGCACATGACCACGTGCAGAAATATAATTTTTTCATTGAAATTTTGTTTTTTTTTGTGTTATTTTTGTTTTTACCGCTCGTCACAAGTGCAATGCATAATTGTAGAAATGCCCCAGTTGAAGAGGCCATAGCGCGAATCAAAAGCAGGAATGTAAAATGGACAAGCCGTATCGTGTCTTCGACAACAGGAATCGGCCTTTCCAAAAGCCCCAAGATTCGTGTATTTAGTTGCTCGATTACCCCGTCCGCACCATTGCGTACCAGGTATCAGAAGAATTTCTCGCCTGTTACGACTTCGACTTGTTCTATCCCTTCGTATCCTTTGTTTCTTCTTTATGCTCAACCTTCGAGCTACGTTATCCTTCGGAAAATTGCTGTGCCTGCGTTATACACAATATTCCGTGTCCCTCAAACTAGCAAAGACTACGACGCTCTTTTTGAGAAAATACGTTGTTGAAGGAGGGAGGGAAAGGAGACTCGAAGAAACCCCCGTGAGACGCGTTGATCGAGGGCAAGGAAAAATATTTCAATAACCAATCGATTATTGTTCCACTGAGAAAAATCTTGTTTACACCGAAATATACGACAGACGCACAAATATATATTTTCCATTTACGAGATACCGTTGTTGTAGCTTTTGGTTTTCTCACGAATTTGAAAATCTTGTTTTTTGTTTGGTTTATTCTTAGATTTTTACCTCTGATCGCAGCCACAATGACTCAAGGTGAAAGGCATATAATTCCAGAGGTTGTAGCGTTCCGAAAACGGTGGTATCGCACGATAGCAGTGATCGTGCCTCCTGCAGCATCTGTCAGCGTGATCCAAGGCCCCGAGCTCCTTGTACGTGTTTGCCGTTCTGTGGGGACCGCACCACTTTGTACCCGGTGCGATTACCATCCGCTGTAGACTCCTTCCGATCCTCCTAACAATTCCGAACCAGCCTTACAAATTTCTGGGTTATTCAAGACAACGCGAGATTTATCATCCGACAACCTGTTTCTCTGTCTTCCAATTTAATTCTCCATTCAATTGCAACTTTACACCGAGTCTGCGCTTTCGTGGAGAAAATATTTTGTTTGCCCACGATACTGCCTCCGGAAATTCGGCTTTTGCTGCCTCGAGCTGTCGAGAGACTTATTCTGCACATTTCTCAGTGTCGAACAAAGAGGGATTGCAATTTTTTTTAGGAGCTTGATGCACTCTAATTAATTCTCCAGAATTTCATAAATTTTTGTCTTCCTGGTTTTTTTTTCGCAAAACGAAACATTAATTTATTTTGAAGTTTCGTATTTCGAGGTCTGAGTCGTTCTCAACGACGCCAAAAACCCTTCGCTACGAAATTCCGAGTCAATTGGTCGTGAGGAAGAATGTATGGCTCGCTGGGTTAAAAGTACAATTGATTTTGATCAGTCTCTAAAAGGAATGAATCTCATGGATCAGAATAGCATGCAGTCTGTAAAAGATCCAAAGTATAATTATTATTCACGGAATTGCCATCGATAGATTCACAACTTTCTTCGCTCACGGAGTTCAAAAAATTTAAAATTTAAAATTTAATTAAAAAAAACTAAGAGTGCGAATTTCGAAGAGAAAACAATTTTCAGCTGTTTTCGTAAATCGATAACAACTTTGAAAAATCCGTTGTTTGATCGATCCACGAACAGAGCCATCGGCTCGAAGATGCTTGGGAACAAAAAATAATTGATAAATATTTCGTGAGATGAGAATTATTATCGTGATATTAAAAAATTTGTTAAAAATAATTATATCACTCGTTGGATATTTCTTCTGTGAATATGAATTTTTCCTCGTTCTATAGATTATTCTAACGCATGTTTCCACTTCTCGATAACCTACGAGTGCAACGGTCAGTGTATCGCTTCAGTGACTGCGCCTCCAGCTGTGAAGACATTGTACCTCCTTTAACGAACGCGCGTCTCAGCATGAAGTCTCCTTTTTATTTATTCCCCATCATTGAACATATATTTTCGGATATTTTTCCATGTTGCAATAAATAATGTGATGTTAAGAATTTATAAAAAAATTTGATAATAAATTTAGAAGTGATTTGTTCACCGTTTCGAATCAATGGATTTACATTCGTCGTTTCTTCGTGTTACAATCAGCGACGCATCGCTAATTAAAAACAAAACTTCGAGGTTGAGTTTTTGGCGATTTTTCATTCCTTGCAACGCTCTAAATGCGGTTAGCGAAAAAAAGTGAGGTGTACAGAAAAAAATGTTATGATCGGCTAGAAATTTAAAAAAAACCCGAAGGAAGAAGTTTTGCTTCCCGAACTTTTCGTTTCGATCAATTCGAACGAATCGCGGTTTATGGGAGCACGAAAACTCGTAGACACCATGCACGTCGATTAAGGTATAACTATCGCAGAATGGGTTGATTTAGGATTTCCTTGAAATTTAGTGTAAATATTCTTGACATTAAAACGAACAACTTTCCTATGAGACGAAACATTTTCTGCCGTCTAGAATTTGAGATATTTCATTTCCAATTTTATATTTTTCCCATCTAAACGCATGTAAATTGAAGTGACGTTTCGTTAAAAAAGTTGCAAGAAAAAACAAAAGAAACGCGACTTCAATTTACATGCGTTTAGATGGGAAAAATATAAAATTGGAAATGAAATATCTCAAATTCTAGACGGCAGAAAATGTTTCGTCTCATAGGAAAGTTGTTCGTTTTAATGTCAAGAATATTTACACTAAATTTCAATAAAATCCTAAATCAACCCATTCTGCGATAGTTATACCTTAAGAAAAAAAATATCGAACGTTTCCCCAACAATACTCAAAAATTTGCTGTGAAATAATAAAATTATCGTCGTCATGATGACGAGAAAAAAAAATGCGTTTATTTTATTTTTTGAAGCAATATAATCCCTTGAAAATTCTTCAGCCGGTACGCTATTTTCGCGATCTTCTGTGTGGACCGGAACTTTTTGATTCGATCGATCGAAAAATTTTATTCCCGAAAGTTCAAGCTGGGTGACCCTGCTGATCCATAACCTTAATGTCGCTTTAAGGCGTTCGCCATTTTTCTTGGTTCCCTTTGTGTTAGTACCATAACCATTTTTTGATCGGGGAATAAAATGCGTACAGAGCCCTCGTGGCTTTGGTTTGTTTTATTATTCCGATAAGCCAACATTTCTCGTGACACAAAAATAATAATTCTTCGTGGATAAGAAAATAGAAGGAAGCGAAAAATGAACCACGTCTCACGACGGGGGTTTCTTCGTGTGAATATTTGAAAATGAAACGTCCGAGAGGAAGCGAGACAGCAGGAGAAAGGTAAAATTCTAACAATCTTACCTATGCTTCTGGTGAAGCATTAATTGTTCGCGAGCCCTTGTTCTCACGTTATTACATCCTTGTTGAAGTTCCCTCGTCGAGCCGAGCCATTGCAAAATGGGAAAATTTTCGTAGATCTCGTCCCCCTCGAACATCTCGATTCTCATCTCAGCGTTCGAAGACTTTTCCGTCTCTTGCTGGTGAAGCGAGCAACGAAGGCTGTCATCGTCAGTCAGACTGTCCTCCACGCAATCGGTCAATCTCTCGCCTTCGTAAATCAACTGCAGCTTTCTTTTGCTATCTGTCAATAAGACTTCCCTCAGTGCAACGTTCGTATGGCTGCAATATGAATCGAACGAAAATGTTCATTTCGTCGGAAATGATATCGATGTATTTTGATTTTTAGGTTATGGGGGCCCGCGAATAATCGATAAGCGTTACAATTTCGACTTTCTGCTTCCCTAGTAGATTCATTGAGTCGCTAACCCTCAAAGAATTCTCACATTCCGAAAATTGATTGTTTTATTCGTTGGTGTGTGGCAAAGAAAAGTCAGTTGCAGCTAAAAGTCATGTTCGTACAAATCGCACGACGTAACGTCCGTTTCGAAGTCGCGTCCCTGGTTTGCCCATTTCCGTAGACAATGGTAAACCACTGCGTGTAACGATTTACGCTAGATTGAATACGACGATCAGGCGAACGATAGTTAATGCATGATTGATGCGGTGGACATCGAGACCATTCGAACAACGTGCGTTGTTCCGCGTGCACAACCCTCGCGCGATCTCTATCGTCCACGCAGTTAGTCGGGATCAGTATTTTGTCCGCATCACCGAACTTATAATTTCGATTACTCATTTGTTTCGTGGTATTTCCAAAATTCAAGAAACTTTCGATCGTAGCAAAGCGACCGAAACGTAGAAACCAAAATATCGCGGAACGTAATGAAAATCATAAAAGCAGGCGTGGAACGACGAAAACAAACGCGGTTACGCACGAAAATGTAAACACGCCGAACGAGTCAGTGCGCGCTGAGTCTCGAAGGCGAATGCGTACCACGCGATGTTTCCATGTCGTTCTCCGTTTCGGCGCAAGTAACCATGAAATTATTTTTATTCGTTTATTAATTATTCGGTTCGTCCTGCAATAAATACTATTCTCACTTTGAAAGTTTTTCATCGTGTGTTAGATGCACGAGAGTATCGCAATCACAATGAATGTAGAAGATTCTGCGGAATTATTTACGCAGAAAAAAAAACGAACCGTCAACGCACAAGAGGACGATCTTCCGATTGTTAATTTTCAAAGAAAAAGACGGTATTTATTTATTTGAAGGTACACTCGGTTTCTTCCGAACGAACCGGAACTCGCTTATTTTGCAAAGTGATTGTTATTATCGACACGAGATCCACGGGGCCGAAAATGTTTTAGAAAGCGCGGGGGTGAAGGGAGGCTCCGTTTTTTTTGGCTCAGTCGACATGCGATGCAAGTATGTCGTAGATAGTACATCAAGAGAAAAGTAGTCTAAGTGCAGAGTGAAGCTCAGTGGTCGTACAGGATTCCTTTGTATCCCCGTGAGAATCATAGCAGATGAGAGAACATGCTTTCTACTCATCGTGACATCTCTTTCCCAATACTGCACCGGCTAAAACAGGCTAGAGAGCAAAAGCAAGCCTAGTCCCCCCACAGATCACGAAAACATCGCTCTTCTAATCCTTGCTTACTTAACTTGACGCTTTTCGGCTTAGATCCTCCTCCTGCCCTCAGCTTTGCGGTCAACGGACCAACGAGTGAATCGCACTTTGTGTTTATACGACTCCGGACATTATTCAACATTCATTTCCCTCTCTTTCCCATCGAAATTTCGTGCAAATTTCTTCGAAAATCACTCGATCAACCGACCGTACTTTCGACAATAGAAATCGTTCGTTTCTAGGTTATGTAGATCGCGATTTAAACCGATTCCATTCAACTTTTTTCCCACAATCATATTCAGTGGGGAAAAGGCAAAAAATGCGAAATAACCAGCTGCCATTGCCATGTTATGCGCCCAATATCGTTCGCGTTGGATTTTTTCTTATCCTAGTACATCGCGTCGAGAAAACAATCTCTCCGCGAATCGTGCCAACGAAATTACCACTACGACTGACCGGAGAGTTAATCTCTAACTGCGTTATACCAATGAAAACGTTTGTGTTTGCGTTCGGTAGATATCAATTTTAATTTGTGATTGCGTCACGTGTATTACGGTAGACCGAGTCAAAGAAATCCGTTGTTGTCTTGACGAGCTTTGTGAGCAGCCATTGTTCGTCCCACTCGTTCTCGCATGTACCGCGTACAACATCCAATCCTTTCTTCCTACTATCACGTGTTTTTTCACTACAGTGCTAAAATCTATGGGCGTTGCGCGTTCGTCCTTACGACGTCAGAAAATAAAAATGATCACGTAAATTTTCATACGAACCCCCAATCAACGATCGTTTCCTTGGTACAAATTCCTTTCCACCGAGTGACCCTTTGAACTTCACCCTCCGGAAGGATTTTCGTAACGGAAAACGCCCGCGAACGTTCCTCCTTCGAATACTTTTCGTAGTCGGTTGCAATTGTACCGTTTTTCGGCAGCACGAAGATCTCGTTACTCCGGTGAAGAGCTCCGACCATCGGGAGCACCAGAATCAGGCCCAATGCCAGCGGCATCGAGTCACTCGTTGAAAATCACACACGTGTTTCTTCCGCGTCACTTCGTTAACTGCTTTCCTTCGTTTTCATTCATTCAATTCCAATTTATTAATTATTCCACTTTCTCAATAATCAGGAAAAACAATATTCTAAAAAAATCATTTTACCAAAATTCAGTTTATCGATCGAAACTACTAATTCGTGATTTCTCTAATTTTCACATTTTCGAAAAACTCAGTGAACAATTTATTGCACGAAAAAAAAATAGAATTTCTCAAAAATCGTAAAAATCGTTGTGCAACATTTAAAAAGTAACTTTTCCATAATTTCATCGATCGATCGATAATTATTCGGAATCACTGAACAGCAGCCAAATTTCTTTAGGAAATTCCTCATTTTCGAGAATCTTGTTGTTGCATTCTCAGGGAACGTCACACTGGCCCAAAAAATTACTTCCGAAAAAAAATTCGTCGTCCAGTGAGTTAACTTTTTCGAAAATTTGTTCGTTTCCAAAACTTTTAAATCGAATGTGACTTTATGTTGGATCGTTTTTCTCACGATGGAAAAACCAAAAGAATAGACCGAACGATCTCAAAGTTTTTGCATCGTTGGAACGCAACGAAATTCTGTGTTTTTTCTTGAGCAGACCTCAAGTTTCTCATTAAACATTTGCCCAAGACAATAAAAGGATTTTTTTTCAGGATCCAACACACAAAATCGTTACGAAATTTGTCATCTTTTTTTAAATTAATAAAAAAATGAATTGAAACAGTATTTTTCGTTGGACCACATCGTTGCCAACTTTAATGTCACTGCTATGTAAATAAACCTGAATTTTGCATCGACGCAATGCCACGAAATAAAAAAAAAAATTAAAAAATGATTCTGTACTTTTTTATTTGACAAATCGATTCGTAAGATTTAAAAAAGGTGAGGAAAAAACTGAGGAAAATAATTCGTTCCGGAACAACCGTGTCCAGGGGGTTGAATTTTTTTTTTTCATTTCGTGGCATTGCGTCGATGCAAACTTCAGGCTCATGCTATGTAACTGCTTATGGCATGCGAGAAACATTTATCGCATTTGGATCGTTGGATTCGTTTAAAAAAATGAGTCTCCATAAATTTACAATAAAAAAAAAGTCAAAAGTATCGCGCTCGATTGATTGAGTCCGAGTTATCGATCGATCCACCGAAAAGATGAAAAAAAAAAATGCGTTAAACCGTCTTTTTAGAAACACGTATGCGTTGGGCTCCGAATTCCATCAAATGGGAAAAAGGAACAAGAGAAAAGTTCCTGAAGCCGGTGGTTACGGACTAAAGCACCGGTTACATGCACTCTCGACACACGTTTTGCGTCACTAAACAGGTTTTTCTCTCTGCTCTCAATATACTTTACGAGTGATTATCGTTACAGCGAAAACCAGTACGTTTGAAAAATGCCAGGACATTGTGAGCGTTGAAAAAATTGCTTGAATTTCGAATTTCGATATTTTCTTGCGGTAAATCGTTGGATGATAATCATCGCGATCTATACATGTTCAGAATGAGAGCCGGAATGAAGGAGTCGCGGAAATATCGTGCATGTAACTTGCGCGTGTAGTAATGAATAATTTTTCAAAAATACTGATCCCCCTGTCGCAGCCTTGCATCGTTCAAAGTGATAGTCTCGCAAAAGCGTTTTTCTGCGAAATTTCGTTGCACCTTCCGAAAGAATACTCCCGAGACGTTGGCAATAAAGTTTCTCCAATTTTCACCCGAGCATAAGAAAAATGAAAATTTTACGGAATTACTGCGAAAGAGTTGTGCAGATTTTTTCGCTTCATTGTCTCTCGATAATAGAGAAACGTGTGGCCAGATTTTTCTAAAAAAAAACATCGAGAACTTGGACCATATCCGGATCCGGTAAAACATTTTTCACTCGTTTTGACATTTTATCTGATAAACCAGCAACGTCATTGAATTATTCCGGAAGTAATGTGCGTAGACGTCAAAATTAATGGAAATGTTAACTTTGGAACATGACTCTGGCGAGACCAATAACTCAATAAATAAATAATTTTAAAAACACGCTATTCCCCAATGATCTTGGAGCAAAAACAATTGTCACGATGAAGAGTTGATTAAAATTGATCACCAAGAGGAAACTACCTTAAAAGTACGAGGAACAAAAATGTGTCGTTTAGATTTCGTTGTTCTTCTGCACCATGCGCCAATTATGACATTGTGATCGATGTTTATTGACGATAATCACATGTAGTCCAAATTCGCACGATTTGATATTAGAGTGGCGAAAGAGAATGAGGATTTTTAATGAGAATGATCGAACCTCGTGGTCGAAGCGCGGCGGTACGAAACTGGCGCGCACCGGCCGTGGACCTCCCTTAAATACTCCAACGTCCTGGTGGCTGTCCAGATCCAACCACGTACTACACCACCCCCCGTCGTGGACCTCGCACGAGGCCCCCACCACTCAACCCCGTGAGGAAGAATGGAAGATCGCGCCAGTCAACAGTCGTCTGTACGTGTGTGTGTGTGTGTAAGAATGTAGCTATATGTGTGTATATAGAGTTCTGGTCGACGTCTCAGCTCATCTGCCAAATCCGATCCTCTCTCGAGTCTCACCCCGAATCCGGATGCTCCCAACTTTTCTATCTCCTCTCGTCTCGCATTTCGCGGCAGAATGGCCCGATATCTTTCACAGCGAAACCGAGAACAGCCACTTTGTTTTATACCGAGAGCCACCGCGAAACAAAACACACCAAATACATAACATGTCAAAATCATGTTGTACAAACTCCACCAACCATTTTACTATATACACACACTTATTTGCACTCCATTTCCAGCCTCAACACTCCTGGGAATTCTTGAGATTTATGACTCTCTCTCTCTCTCTCTGTCGCTGTGACGGAGATTCCCGTTCAATTGCACAAACGCTTTTATGCTTTCATCTTCTTCTTTTTTTTTTCTTTTTTTTTTTTATACATTCATCTCTCTGACGCTCTTTCTCCTCGTCGATTCAACAAACTCCTCCGGGAATTCGCCCCGGGGTTAGCCGAGTTATCGTCAATACAAATTGGATAATCCGAATCATACTGTCACGAAATATCTGCCATGAAACTAAGACACCGAGAGAGAGAGAGCACAGATGAGCTTTCATTACTCATAGATACCGAATGTACAAAAATATGCCAAAAGACTCATCTATTTTCGTTATACATCGCATTTCGAGATATCGAACCAATTACTCGGCATAAAACGATTTCGTTTCCCAGAGCCATCGAGATTCGTTGTTTCCTCTACAAGAATGAAACCACCATTCGCTCTAAAAAGCCAGAAATCTCACATGGTTTGCGTAAGAATCTCGTACAATGGGAACGAATGCATACGAAAACATTCTTCACCATAGAACCCCATGCTCCATGGTTTCGAGCGTAAACGCAATCTGCGGATCAAATACGCCGAGGAAAGGCCATTTCTATATCGTCAAGGGCATTTCAAATTATTTTGATAAATATCTTCTCAAGCTTGGATGCAGGATATGAGAATTTCGGAAATATTTACTACGAGCCACACAGTCATTTTTGCAACTCTTTGAAAAATCACTGTGTCTCGTGCGAAATTTTGCCTAAATTCTTGTATTTTTGCGACAAGCATCGTTTGGAACATTGCTCGATGAACCGGTTCGGGTGGGGGTTAATATTACGAATAACCAAATTGTCGAACAGCTAATAATTCGGAATTTTGGTATTCATAAAATTAAATAAAAGAAAAGTAAGAAAGTCGAAATCAAATTTTTCAAATGACTAAAAATTCGAAATACAAAATAGCGAACGTCAAAAATAGCGAACGTCAAAACGGCGAGCGCCAAAATAACGAATTCTATTCTATTCTATTCTATTCTATTCTATTCTAGCGTTCGTTATTTTGGCGCTCGCCGTTTTGACGTTCGCTATTTTGTATTTCGAATTTTTAGTCATTTGAAAAATTTGATTTCGACTTTCTTACTTTTCTTTTATTTAATTTTATGAATACCAAAATTCCGAATTATTAGCTGTTCGACAATTTGGTTATTCGTAATATTAACCCCCACCCATTTTATTTCGCATCGTCTTCGCTTTTTTCATAACCAACACGGAGATTCGTATGGACCCCATGCTTTTTTTTATGGTCAACTGCTCCTTAAGGATTTTAAACGTCATTGACGCTTTACCGCTGTTCAAAATGATTTTAGATCATTTTTACAAATAAGTAAGTGGGTCAATGCGATGAACGCTCGGACCAATCTGTGTCTTCCAAGTTTCGATGTGTATAGGCGTTGGGAACGATTCAGTGGGTGAACACATTTGCGGCTGCCGTCGTTTTTTTCTTATACGAATGGAAACTGTCAATTTCCGATCGTTCAATTATGCACAACGAATTCTAAGAGCAATGGGGTCCGAATCGGTATACTCGCGAGACCGGTCAGTCTCTGTCCCTTTCCTCACAACCCATACACGCGAACGCGAGGACGCGCACGCAAACTCGAACGTCTTTTAGCACTTTCGAAGCAGGTGATGCTGTTTGGTTTGTGTTGGATTTAGTTTGCCAGCCGATTGGCCCTTTTCCAAAGGTCGGTTTTTGCGTTTAACCGCAACGGCACAAATTTGCATCCACTCAATTGCAATCTTCGATCTGCTCTCCTCGACATCGTCGTTCATGCTCATTTTTGCTTCCTCCTCCAAGCGCAGTCGTTCCGAGTCGGTAGTCGAAAAAAAATATAGGACGAAGAACGCGAATCGGAATTCTATTTTATTCCCTTTCTCTTACATCGTACGCATGCATGTGTTGATTTTTTCGAAAAATTCGAGTCTTTCGCATCTGCCAGAATGCGCAATTTTGCTGCGGCCACTCGGTCCATTCTATGCGATCGAACCGTCAAAAATTGCTTTCGAAATGCCAACGCGGGCGGAGCACATTCACTTCTTTCCATACAATTTCATACCCACGCGTGCACGTTTCTACTTCAACATCGAATACTTCCCCCGCGATCGCACAACAGCAGATGTTCCAATCATCGACCAAGAGATTCTCCAGGAATCTAAATTGAAGAAAAAAAAAACGTGTAACTGTTCATACTCAAATGTTACTTTGCAACGTGCAACAGATTTACCGGAGGAAACTGCGAACTTGGAATATGTTATCATGAAGGTTCGTAACGAGGACGCCGCGACGATGATTTCAAAAATTTGATGAATATTTTTATTCGAAGAAAGATCGAGGCTCAATTACTCTCCGTGCATAGATTTTTTTGATACTTTGATATTTTTTTGTTAAGGTATAACTATCGCAGAATGGGTTGATTTAGGATTTTCTTGAAATTTAGTGTAAATATTCTTGACATTAAAACGAACAACTTTCCTATGAGACGAAACATTTTCTGCCGTCTAGAATTTGAGATATTTCATTTCCAATTTTATATTTTTCCCATCTAAACGCATGTAAATTGAAGTCGCGTTTCTTTTGTTTTTTCTTGCAACTTTTTTAACGAAACGTCACTTCAATTTACATGCGTTTAGATGGGAAAAATATAAAATTGGAAATGAAATATCTCAAATTCTAGACGGCAGAAAATGTTTCGTCTCATAGGAAAGTTGTTCGTTTTAATGTCAAGAATATTTACACTAAATTTCAAGAAAATCCTAAATCAACCCATTCTGCGATAGTTATACCTTAACACGGCGAACTATATATTTTGGATAAAATTTCAAAATTTTCGTTATTTTGGCAGGATATTTGGTTTCTTATGGAATCGTCAAGAAAAATTACGATTGGAACGACAAAAATCTGCTTTCGAAGTGACTTTCTAGAATATTTCTTGTTGCGATGACACAATTTTTGAGATTATTCAAAACAACGTCAAGTTTAACGTATCGAACAAAAGATGGATCTTTTCCAACAAAATGTTGTTTTCGGTGCGAGGTTCCATCTGAAAGCTCAGTTTGTGCAACAAGTATTTGGGGAAAATTGACATGTGGGAAAAACGGTTGCTCGCGGGTTCGGGTTCCTAGTTACGCGGACGTTGACGATATACGGAGGGGTCATGCCATCCTCCACCGCGTACGAATACCGCTCGTGCCCTCGAGTCGGCACTTCTAGCGCGAATTCGCCTATTCCTTTCACAAAGTAACGAGACAACCTCCTTAATAGTGGTAAAGAATAATGGCAGTAAGAAGATGAGGGAGGGCGAATTGTCAAGAGTCGGTCGTGCTGCGAACAAGCAGCGCGAACGAGAGAGAGAGAGAGAGAGAGAGAGAGAAAAGAGCAAAGGGCTTTTTCCATTGTACCGTTGCGGTTATGACTCGCTGGTACTCCAAAATCTTGAAGGAACATGGAGGCAAGAGTGAGTAAGTTGCTGCGGTCCCGCCCTCGCTCTCGACGCAGACACAGAGACCGTTCTTTCCAGACGTAACACAGGGCGTGTTGGCGTTGCGAACGTTCCCCTTGTTCTCGAGTCCAGGGAACCCATAAACGTCAGAGCAACGCGATTTCAACGGCGCAAAAGGATCGCAGGATCCCTTTCCTCGGAATAAGAGAATTCAGGACGAAGGGGAATTGGTAAAGGTAATTCTTGTCCGCGCCACTCGGCACAACGCTCACGGGTAGGTGCGTTGCACTTGGAAGCGACCGCGGCGCGGGGTCTCAAGAGTCACCTAAGCATGATTCTGCTCGTCTATATATATTTGCCTTCTGCTCTCTTCTCGCGCCACACCGATGACTAATTCAACGGAAAAGAGTCATTCCGAATAGGCTCTTGGAAGAAGGAAACTACCTTTCGAAGTTATTTATCTTTCGCCTCTTTCCAACCGTTACGAATTCGTCGTTTGCAGAGTTTGGAAAAGCCCCACGAAAAAGCTTCGATCCTTGCACTCGTCTCCTTCCTTTCTCTTCGTCCCGACCACGAGAAATTCGAAATCCTAGTTGCCATCGTGTTATATTCATGTATACTGTGTACACAATAGAAAATAATCATTGTAAGAATAGCTCCGATCGACCACTCTCCAGCATCCTTTTATTTACACTAGCTCCTGTGCACGTAAGCACCTCTCAGACCCGTTGGAACATCCGCAAACACCGGACGACCAAATTCTTGTGCATATCGAATGCCGAACGCTGTACGTAACGCAAGATCCAAACACTCCACTCGTCGTGGACCTCTGCTGCTGTGCATCTTCGTTACGCTTGCCTTTTCAAACCCTGCACCCAAAGTCTCGAATCTTTTACGATTGTTTCCACAACCTCTTTCGGCGATCGATCAACATAACAATGGCGATGCAGTCGTGCACCACGAAGCTTCGTATAAAATCACATTCCATACGTTCGGGTTACTCTGATTTATTCTAGTCAAGTGATTTTTTGCAAATTCTGTTGTCGAATCAAAGAAATCGTTACCAAACTGCTCTGCGATCGAAATCCGATTTCGATTGCATGGAGAATTGAGTCTTCCTACGCAAACACATGCCTCGAACGAATAATACACGATCCATTAAGTTCCCCGTGAAATTTGAATGCATTTCGAATTCTTGAATAATTTGGAAATCGTTAGAAAAGTGTAAACGTCACTCTTTTTTTTTTTTTGAAAAACGCCGCCCTCCTTAATTCGTCGTATCTGACGATTCACTTATAGATATGTTTACAGCGTTATGTTATTTCGGTTCTGGAAGAAACCGGACGTCGTGGCGCCTCGATCAAGTGAAAAAAGGATGTTGAGAAAACTACCTGTTCTCGCCTCTCTACCGTCTAGTTTTCTCACATTCATTTTGTTTTTCCTTTCTTTCCCACTTTTCAGTTTACCAAACGTCCGATTATCTTTCGGTCCTAATTTTTTCTTCCACACGTACGAACACACTTTTTCATCATGAATTCTCACGTTCCCAAGGCAACGTGGGACTATTTGTTAATCGTAAGAATAATCTGTGCTGCAAATGGCATGCCAAGACTGCTGCAGAACATCGTTTGAAAAAAATGGGATTTCTTGGATTTTTTGGTATAATTGCAAAAAATTTCCAGCAGATGACTGATCGATGTCCAACTACCAATTTCCAACAACAATTGATTCCCAAGCCAGCGTAAATGGGCCCAAGACGTTGTCGCGTTGAAACGAAAGAAATTGGACAAAAAAAAACCTCCACTGATAAAAAAATTTTGTTGGAAAAAATCGATATTTTGTTCGATACGTTCGACTAAACATTTTTTTGAATAAACCCAAAAATTGTGTCGTCGCAGCAAGAAATATTGTAGAAAGTCTCATCGGACGCAAATTTTAGTCGTTCCAACCGTAAATTTAGCTGACAATTCCATTAAAAACCAAATATACTGCGAAAATAACCAAAATTTTGAAATTATCAAAAAATATTTAGTTGACCGTATTCAACAAAATATCGACGATTTTTAACAAAAAAAAATTTTCAGTGTCCTGACTCGTGATGTCTTGATGGCTAGTGAATCGATAGAAAAGCTGAGGAAGCTGTTCGAAGGATTAATCAAATTCGTATGCGAGATAAATCAAAAGATGGTCAGCGATGACAGTCTTGAGCAGACGATGCGAGAGCATAAAAAAAAACGAGTTGAGAAATACCGCACGAGAATATTTTTATATCTATATAGTCGGACTATTAAACGTTTCTCGATACGCGTTTTAACGACTCGAGAAAATGAGGACCCCTCCGGATCTATGAAGCTTGCACAGGATGCTCAACAAAACTTGTTCTCTCTCCCATTAATCGATCTTTTCTTCTTGCCTTGTGAGCTAATTAATTTTTATGGCTTTGGGCTTCTCGCTCGATGAGCCAGCAGCCACGAACATTCGGACATTCCTTAGTCTCGAACGGTCGTACAAGAACTCGCCACTCGTTCGTGTTAGTGTCCCTACGTGTGTGCGTGTGTCTGGACCAACTGGAATTTACAAAAGTGGCCCTTAGGTCGTAATAAACCGTATCCTATAAATTGAAACTCAATCGAAACCCCCGACGTTTATACTCGTCACTTGAGAAAAGCAAAAACTAATTATTTGCACTGATAACGAGCTTGCGTCACCCCGTCACGACCGATTATGACGACACTTTGTTTTCATCGATGAAATCTTACGATATATTTCCACTTTTCATTTCATCAACGTCACTCATTGTTTTTCTACCACGACAGAAACTTTTTCTCGAAAATATTGTTGTACGATCTGTTGATTTTTCATGCAAATTCCTTCGTCAACGATTCCTTCATTTCACAAGCTTTTTCATTCATTCCCCAAACACCGTTTCGTTCAGCGCATTCCTTAAGGTATAACTATCGCAGAATGGGTTGATTTAGGATTTTCTTGAAATTTAGTGTAAATATTCTTGACATTAAAACGAACAACTTTCCTATGAGACGAAACATTTTCTGCCGTCTAGAATTTGAGATATTTAATTTCCAATTTTATATTTTTCCCATCTAAACGCATGTAAATTGAAGTGACGTTTCGTTAAAAAAGTTGCAAGAAAAAACAAAAGAAACGCGACTTCAATTTACATGCGTTTAGATGGGAAAAATATAAAATTGGAAATGAAATATCTCAAATTCTAGACGGCAGAAAATGTTTCGTCTCATAGGAAAGTTGTTCGTTTTAATGTCAAGAATATTTACACTAAATTTCAAGAAAATCCTAAATCAACCCATTCTGCGACAGTTATACCTTAATAATTCGAAAACTCTGCGGAGAATATTGGAATCGGAAAAATTACCGTTGGAGACCCAGGAATCATATCAAATTTTGGAAAATTTTCATGGTTCGATGAATTTTGATAAAAATAAAACGAAAATTTCGAATGCCTACGAAAATGCACCTTAGCGTTTTTCGAGGGGCGCAGAATCGTCGGAGCCAAATTTGAAACTTGGTCGATAGAGCGTTTTCGCTCGAACGGCAACGAAGAAAAACACTCGATCAACTAAGATTAACTGATGCTCTCAATATTGAGTAATTTTGTGGTATCATTCGGACCACTTAATCTTCGTTACTGTGGGTCTAATGCGAATGCCACTCGGAACCAACAAAAGTACGAAATTTAGGGGAAAAAAATGAGTACGGGAGCAACCGTTTGCTGGCACGTTTCGTTTAATTTCATCAGTTTTAAAATCCGGAATCTTCGAGGTTGTCGCTTCTTGACAAAAGCGAAAAATTTCTGACTGCACGTCTTGCTGGACAGAAACAAGAAGAAAAAACTCGTTGAGGCTGTCGCGCAGCAAATGGAATTCCAATTGTAAAAAAAATGAATTAAAAAAAATTTAAGTCCAGTTTTTACTCCGTTTTTATGGTTTTCCAGAAAAATTCTCGTTCTCGGTGCTAAATTCTCTTTCGGCAATAAAAGTCTGTCGAAGGAATTGATTTATTTTTTCTAAAACTCGTATTATAAATATTGAAAAGTTGAACGGGGATTTACGTCGAAACAAGAACGCTAATAATGTTTCTGCTGCGTTGAGAATTGATGGAAATGTTGAACGAAATGTATCTGAGGCTGTGGACGGCCTTTAGAACGTGTGGTAGGATAACCCCGTCTGTCGACCTCCGAAATTTGCGGATGACACTTAATGTGCGCGAGGACTGGCGGCTGAGTTCTCGAAAGCCACCCACCAATTTCACTTCATGCTTGCCCTATACATCGGCGAGCGAATCGCGACAAGAAAGGAAAAGTCTTAGGCACTTGTCTCCTTCCAAGTAAGAGACGCGTGACTGCAAACGCATATGAGCACGTGCGTGTCTTCGTGCCTGTGTTGATCGCAAATTAGTCGCTCCGTGGACGTTTAGGCTGGTGCAAAAAAATTGTCCTGGCGTCTGATGAGACCTTTGAAATTCAGTTGAATTGGTTCAATCTCCCTCGTGACGTTATCGTCCGATTATTTATCGAGGAAAAAAGTAACAAAAACAAAAACTCTCGAGAGACAAAAAATAAACTGCAGTATTCTCCGAACGTCATTAAAAATAGGCATCGCACAGACGCAAAACATCTTCGGCAACGAGATAAGCGATACAAAATAGTGAAATCTCGAACTGGAGATCAAAGACGTAATTATTTATTTTTTCAGCACGTCCAGATGTTCGTATAGCTCACGATCATTTGTTTATACTCCTTTTAACGTGAACTTCATACTTTGTAAATTATCGCTCGAAATTGATGATGAGACACTTTGAATTCTCGCGATTTTATTTCATCAATTCCCAGAGTCACGGGAATGTGGGAATTCTATGATGTTGAAGTTTGCATTGTTGAAATGCAACGAAAACTCATTATTTTTTATAGCTTTGCACAAAATTTTCATACAGGGTTTGTCAACAATAACGAGAAAGTCTTCTTTGCCATTCGAAAAGTAAATTTACTAGAAAAATTGGAACGAGTCAATTAATTATCAAAATAATGATTGAAAAATATATTTTTCGTTGCATTGCAACGATGCAAACTTCAATTTCATGGAATTCTTTAAATCTAGAGAAAACAAAAAATTTGACACTGAGTCAGAATTTTCCGATTTATTCGCTATAAGAAAAAACACAAATTTGTTGGATCGACACAATTTTGCTGAGAAACGTGAGCAACGGTCGTAATTCGTCGTCTCTTCGCCACTCTTTGCTGTTTCAATGAATTTATTCATTCATATACTTTTAAACGAAGGAATCGACCTTGAATTATTCGTTACACTCGATCTATCGTGTGCAAATTTTCGTGAAAATAAAATAAAACTCGTAACGACACTGAAATTAAACACATTTTCCACTTTATTCTGTAATTTCTTGGGGAAAAATTGAATATGTTGATTCGAATTGTAAAGTGAAGGGAAAACATAAGGACGTCTCAAAAATTCGTAGTAAATAAATCGCTTTGGATATGACTGTAGAAATATGTATTAAAAAACGTTGCCCTCTTGCCATATACATCGAGCGTTCAGCATTCAACGCGATAATTGCTCGTCACGATGCAATAATTGCGTAATTCACGCTGGCGACGTCGTTGCGAGACTGTAAGACACTTACATGTGTGTAACGAGAGGGTTGCCGTACCAACAATAAAACACACGCAGAAGCGTGTGTTTCAACCCGGAAAGCTTTTCTGTCGAGTTTTATTGCCGCATAGGGGCTTCGGTCTTGTTCTTCTCGTGCACACGCGTCACTAACTGCACGATGCACACTTGAACCAACCGCCTCTCTAGACGCGCTAAAGTGAGACGCTTAAGGTATAACTATCGCAGAATGGGTTGATTTAGGATTTTCTTGAAATTTAGTGTAAATATTCTTGACATTAAAACGAACAACTTTCCTATGAGACGAAACATTTTCTGCCGTCTAGAATTTGAGATATTTCATTTCCAATTTTATATTTTTCCCATCTAAACGCATGTAAATTGAAGTCGCGTTTCTTTTGTTTTTTCTTGCAACTTTTTTAACGAAACGTCACTTCAATTTACATGCGTTTAGATGGGAAAAATATAAAATTGGAAATGAAATATCTCAAATTCTAGACGGCAGAAAATGTTTCGTCTCATAGGAAAGTTGTTCGTTTTAATGTCAAGAATATTTACACTAAATTTCAAGAAAATCCTAAATCAACCCATTCTGCGATAGTTATACCTTAAGAGGAAACATCACCAATTTCCAGGGAGCTTTTCACTCTGCCGGACTCGAAAATTCCGTTTTCCCTTCGGTAACTAAACTCAGAAACCTCGAGCTTTTTTTTTTTTCAAAACCTCTCGCAATCGAACCCAAACAATCAGCTCTCGAAATTGGACTCCCAAAATATTTCATACTCGTTTTTTGTTTAGGTCAAAAATAAAATAAACTTTCTGTTTTTTTTGTTCAAAATTTCAAACTTCAAAATTCAGTTTTTTCCAAAATCACTCCGAAACTTTGTTACAAATGTTTTTTCCGTTTTTTTTTTTCCAATTGCAGAGAAACATTTACAAAATTAGTTAAAAAAATAAACCAAAAGAATATCAGATTTCGAAAAGCTCGTATGAGTTCTCCAACTTTACACTTTGAACTAAAGACTTTTGTCAACTTTTTCATGTTGCAATCTTTACGAAGAGTTAACGCCAACGCACTCTAAAATTATTCCGGAAGTAACATCGAGGCTTGGAAAAAAATAAACGAAATAGTAGTTTTACGATTCTCTAAGAAAAAGATGAATCGACAGCTCAAGAACATGCTAAAGTTTGAATAGGCCGATTAATCAGGTACCAGGATAGGTACATGGACTCGATCTTCAGCCACAGAGGGAAAATGCATCGATTCCCTTTGCCAGAGGAATCCATGAATAGGCTGCTGTTCGACATTCCCTTTTGTTCGGCACCTTTGTAATAAACTTACCCTCGAATAATAATGTTCTCCCGATGAATCGATCCTGATGAGTTGATCATCCCCTAAAATTTGTATTCCTTCATAGAAAATAAATGAAATTGGTCGCTCGTGTTATTTCGTTGTAAAATGAAAATATAATAGCCATAAATGCACGAGTATGTTGCCCATCTATCTCTTTTTTGTATGATAATCGGGTGTGACGAACAAAGGAACGAGGGTCGCAATCGTAGCCACGATACGCACACATACGTCCCTATAAACTTCAACGCTCCTGTTCTCCACCAAATTTCACTGTGGAATTTTATTGAGCGTGAAGAGAATACACTTAATATGTATGGACGCATACACACGGTGTCCTAGAATGGAAAATAAAATCGTCAACTCGTGGTCATTATATGAGATTGCGATCGATCGAATTTTTTTTTCCCAGCTGAATTTTTCAAATTTTATAATTCTTCAAATCGCTGGAATAATTTCCTGATTTACAATTTTTTTCTCGATGTGACTCAAAGTTTTAAGCAATTTGATTTCATTTTGTCTGGAGCAGGTCCGCGTTGAAAAATCTTGTTCGGGCCAGCTTGTTAATCGTGAAAAAATGACAAAGACCAATTTGTGTCGAGAGCGAACTGTACGTCGTCCCCACCAACAAATTTTCGTTCAGACTCGGAACTTTGGAATAAAATTCAAAGAATTTCCGATCCAAATGCAATCGTAAGATTATATTTACTCCAATGACTTCCATTTTAATCTCGACCGTTACTATCGTGGGTCTCTGGGACCCAGGCACCTTTACAGGCAAAAAGTTGTGTGTGTGTGTGTTTTTTTTCTCAATAAACAATCGATCGTTGGGATTGAGTGGAACGGAATAATTTCTTTCGCATTGGGTCGAAATGACCCGATGGTTGTGCAGCTCCGAATTGACACGAATCCCGAGACACCCGGTGTAAATTTTGAATCATTGTATCTGTCTCGAGTTTTGCGGGTGCGAACGATACCCCGAATTGGCGTTCGTCTCGTAACGGGCCATGCATGACCCCCTTTTTCTCCTTTGCTCCGTAGATGAGAGAGAAATAACCCCCGATGGATTTCATCACAAGGTTGCAACGAAACGAAAACGTATTTTCTGCCTACGTCGTATTATTACAACCATCTGTGCCAACGTGTTTATCGTACCGAGCTACAAGCATTACTCGCCAAAAAGAGTGGCTAGAATTTGTGCTAAAAGCTTGAGTTCATGATCAAAGAGCCGTCAAAAGATTTGCCCCATTTTCCCCTCATGCTGCGCAATTCTCACGTGTATTCCAATTCTCAACACTCGCGCTGTGTACAAAGCTCAAATTTCTCGAGATACGAACCGTGACTGATGCATCCTCGACAGTTGATTTTGTCGACTGTTCGAGCAGTGCTCACTCAGTGCTAAATATTTATTTTTCATAAAGACAATCCAAACACGTTGTTTCTGTCAAAACTCCAACTTATCGGATTTCGAACGATCCAGTCTGTCAAAATGTTGAAGTTTCCGCACACCATTGGAATGCAACGAAATTCTGTTCATTTTTCAGTAGAGCTCATAATTATTATTCCAAAATTCAATAAATAATGAATATGCTAAATATTTTTCGTTGAATCTCAACGATGCAAACTGCAGAGTCATCAGTGTGTCGGCTATTTAGCATCATTCGGAATTTACTCTTAAGGTATAACTATCGCAGAATGGGTTGATTTAGGATTTTCTTGAAATTTAGTGTAAATGTTCTTGACATTAAAACGAACAACTTTCCTATGAGACGAAACATTTTCTGCCGTCTAGAATTTGAGATATTTCATTTCCAATTTTATATTTTTCCCATCTAAACGCATGTAAATTGAAGTGACGTTTCGTTAAAAAAGTTGCAAGAAAAAACAAAAGAAACGCCACTTCAATTTACATGCGTTTAGATGGGAAAAATATAAAATTGGAAATGAAATATCTCAAATTCTAGACGGCAGAAAATGTTTCGTCTCATAGGAAAGTTGTTCGTTTTAATGTCAAGAATATTTACACTGAATTTCAAGAAAATCCTAAATCAACCCATTCTGCGATAGTTATACCTTAAATGAAAAGGGTCCAGGCGCGGGATCGTCAACGCGGGTGGCTGCGAATTGAACTCGTTGATAAAAACTTGGATTCAATCGCGGCTCGTTGTTCCTGTCGATATTTCGAAAGATTCGCATTTCACACAGTGTACTCTCCTGATTATTCAGCTTCAATTGGCCAGGCAGCGTGTTGGCAGTATTTAGAGGGCTGGGACGAGGGTCGGGGCACGGCCATTGGCTGTTGCAGTTTTACGCTCGACACACGTAATAGCGAGGAAAAGTTTAGATTCGCGCTAAAACGATGACGAACGTTTTTTCCAATATATTTGATGCCACGTGGCGCGAGAGCCACGCAGGCATTCATAAAAAGCGTGTCATACGCCATTGGTATTCGATATTACGAAGAGATCTGCAGTAAGAGAAAAGGATTTGTTTTCACAATCCTGGACGTGCCAGTCTCCTCTGCGTTGGTGAGTTTCTCGGACTCTTGTAGTATTTCATGCTCGGAAATTCTGAGAGAATTATCGAGCGAGCTCGGCCGCTGTTGGATAGAAAACACAAAAGTCTAATGATCCAATTGATTTCTTATAAATTCCCCGTAAAGATAATTCCATGGGGATAAAATAAAGAATGTCTTGTAATTTTATGACTTGCCGATATGATGAGATGTACTCTCGTGGACCAACGGTGAGTTGTAAAATATAAAGATGCAATATGTGGACGTGCAAGGCGAGAGAGAATTTTCGGGGGATATCTCGTTAGATACTCGGCGCGGCTTCGTATCAATCCTCGTCTCTCATTATGTAATCATCTCTTTTAATTAAGCCAAAGAAGGTGAAGGAGAAGAAAAAGATTGGTAAGAGTCTCGTTTTTTGGAGGGACAGCTTGAAGCCTGCATCGCGGTCGTTATATACGATTACCTCGTTCCATAGCACTCGGATCCTGTGTGTTGTGCGGGGCCGCCTCTTCCGTCTCTTCCGCCTCTTTCACAGAAAACAACGTTTCCTCGTCGACTCGTAGGCCGATAGAAGCGGCTGAGAGCCTGGGAGAGGAAAGCTCGCCGAACGAAGAGTTCGAGACAGCAGGAGAGAGGCAGAGACAAAGAGCGATACAAACTCCATAACGCAGAAAAGGAACACTTGAATATTCACTTTTTGACCTAGTCAGCGAGAAAAGCTGCACACGGTCATTTGCCTTTGCCCTAAATACTAATTTGTCGCCGGGACCGTTTTACCCTCGCGCCGCGATCAATCCCGCTCTCCGCGAGCAAACCACGAGGGCGAAAATTCGTTCTGCGGGCAAGTCCTCTGGTTTTCCGGACGACACGGCGAAAGACTCTGGACGACGAGCGAACGTTTGGTCAAAATCGAGGGGGAATCTCGAGCTTATCCCGTTGCGGGATTCCGAGGTAATTGATACATGAAAATTCCACTGCCAGGCCGACACAGCATAGCGAAAAGAAAAAAACAAAAAAGCAAGCCTGCATGGCTTTCGAGACGAGGCTTTCCCTCGACGGTGGCCCGTGGCGCGACGCGACCACGGGAACGACGATGACGCTTCGGTATCGCATTCACGCTTCGCTGCGCCATACGATTCGATTTTCATCCTCCCCATAGGCCTTCCATCCCTCTAAACGTCCTTTCTCGACCCTTCAGCATCCTCCCCCACCAACCATAGTCCAGTAAAAAGTATCAAGATATTCCTATGTATATACCGATCGTTCCCGTTCCTTCGTTTTCCGTCATTCACACTCTCGCACATCTATCGCTCTGTCACACAAGAACTGCGTATATATACGTGCATATACCGCACAGCGCTCGTATCTCTCGTTTTGTCCCTCTACATCGCGTCTCGTATTCCCAGTCCTTCTCATATCTCTCATTCGATTTATTTCAGTCATCGTTAAATGAACGCGCTAGTCTCATCAACGCGAATATGTTTACTAGACCCACCCAGAGTAGTGTGCCTCGGCCAACGAATGAAACGTCGTGAAAAAGTTTTTTTCTTCCCGCGATTTTGTTGCTTGATCGTTCGATCAACGGCCGCGGGTCCATAGAATTTCGATCGAAAATTTCAAAGTTGACACATTTTTTCTCGCTCCACGGTGCCCTGAGCCCTTGATGCAAATATAAAATCATTTCGTGACAATACGACGATTCGCTGAACATTCGTGTCAGAGCCACGAACAAGATACTGAAAAAAAAAGAATAGTCGATCAGCTGGGGTCCTCCCGGCAGGTTATTTTCTCACCGGGCGCTGTGCGGTTAACAGCGGAACTTTGGAGAGTCTCCGAGAAAAGGAAAAATCATCGATCGATAAATCGAGTAGTCAGGGACGTTTGGTCGAATGATAATTCGGACTAATAATTGCCAAGTTTGCTGTTCCTCGCGATTAGTGAAAAACAATAGATTACACACGACAAAGCCAGAAAGTGGGCGCGAAGCCTGCAGCCTCAGGTTCGCACGACTCGGTGCTGCTGATTAAGAAAAATGCGACCGCCTCATTTTTAGCAAAGTAAGAAAATCCGCATCGCTTTGTAAGGATGTCTGGGGCACACGCTGCTTTCTTACGAGACTGCCTTCACCGCGATACATTTCGTGCGGTATTGTGTCCCGAACGTACGTACCATATGCCAAAGAGAGGGAGAGAGACGAACGTTCAGGCAGCTCACGCCTCACCAAAGACTCAGGAACGAATGCTGAGGCATGCTAATTAGTGAGCGTTTAAGAGGGAACGAACGAGCGAGGATGAGAACGAACAAGAAATAGCCGGAGGCGATAAGAGCGGGGGCGTGAGAGACTCTGTTGAGAGATGATCGGCAGAGTCAATGCGAACGAGTGAGACAGCAGCCAGGCACGAGCGAGGGTGAGAGATTCTAACGCGGAACGGGTGGGGCGAAGCATCAGGTTCAGGTACCAAGTCGTTAAGTGGTACGGGAACGTTATATATCTCCTTAACAGCGACAGGATTTATATTGGATATATAACGTCAACGCTGTCTGTACATATATCGCACTCTATAATCATCATGCATACTCGAACTGTCTTGAGGCGCAGTGTGTCGTCCCGATCGAGCCGCGAGATGCACCCAAGATTCCCCCAACTCGAGGAATCCGTTTTATCCAAATTACACATGCAAATCACTTCGCGATTAAGGTATAACTATCGCAGAATGGGTTGATTTAGGATTTTCTTGAAATTTAGTGTAAATATTCTTGACATTAAAACGAACAACTTTCCTTCGAGACGAAACATTTTCTGCCGTCTAGAATTTGAGATATTTCATTTCCAATTTTATATTTTTCCCATCTAAACGCATGTAAATTGAAGTGACGTTTCGTTAAAAAAGTTGCAAGAAAAAACAAAAGAAACGCGACTTCAATTTACATGCGTTTAGATGGGAAAAATATAAAATTGGAAATGAAATATCTCAAATTCTAGACGGCAGAAAATGTTTCGTCTCATAGGAAAGTTGTTCGTTTTAATGTCAAGAATATTTACACTAAATTTCAAGAAAATCCTAAATCAACCCATTCTGCGATAGTTATACCTTAAAAATAAATGAAGGTTCCATCCATTTTTTCCATTTTTCTCAACACTTCGGAGTCTATTCGTGCCGATTGTTTTTCCAGGAATTAAACAAGCGGTGGATCTCATAAAATGGCGGGAAAAGTACAGAATTATCCTTTTCGAAATGTTTTCAATTTCAATTGATTTTATTCTTGCTGTTAACTTCGCCTACACCTTTAGAGGAAAATCGAGACTTTCAAAGTTGCTGAGAAATCGAAAATGGTGACATATCGGTCTTTTCATCGATAAAACTGTATAAATAAACATGCGAGAATTTTCTAGAGGTCAGGCGTTTGTACTCGAAGCGAAAATTTGCCCGGATATCGTCCTGTCATTTAAATTCTCGTTCCGAAGCTCGATTCACCACATTTATTCGTTGCAGCCTCAGTTTTTTTTCTTATATTTAACGTCGCAGTGGATTTCGCAACTTGTACACTCACATTTAAAATTATAATTACACTCTACCTCGATCTTCCTTCTGCCTCGTTTTGGCGATCGAAAAAAAAAACCCAGAAAGATTTTGTTACCCAGTTGTTGAAAACGTCAAATAGGTGGCTGAAGCGACAGCGCGAATATAGTGCTGCCACTACAGAAATGAGCTCTTGAGCACTCGAGCTCCCCATGCTCACTTGACCGTACGAATAGAGCGAAATATATCTCTACGACGCACAAATGCGGTTCTCGATAGAAACAGTCGTCGGCTAAAAATGCATGCACGCGACAACAAGGATCTCATCAATTGTCTTCGTTAATAAATCAAGAGGCGACCAATGGCGTTCGTCCCACCGCAATGACGTGAAAAAAGGTTTCGTAGGCCAAAAGTTCCGAACGATCAGAAACTGCTGCTAACAATACATCATTTGTTCGCGACGTGTGTTTTTCATAAATGGGACATTAGTCCTTCTACGTGAAGAATTCGAGTCCAAAAATCGTTGAAAATTATCACGAGGGCATTCAACAGCGAAAACAATAATGTCAAGACTCTAGCTCAAGGAAACACCCACGATTTCTCGTCATTTCACAAAGGTTCTTTGAGTTTTCGCGTGAAAAGGTTCAACAGGCAAAACTCATGAGGAAACGGATGAATACTTCAACAGTTTATTGTTCGGAAAGTACAGGGGCATCGTTGTATTCCAATTTGCAAATTCTAACCTTCGATTGCATGGCTGTATGAAAAATTTGTCGAATTCGTTCATGCTTGGGAATGATTGAGCTGCATTCGATTTTTAAAAATTACTTTTGTCCAAATTAACCGAGTTACGGAATAATTACATCGTTTTTTTGTGTTACTCAAGCTATGAATAAGAAGTCACATAGTTCCTTGGAATTATTCTACTGAGAAAGTAAATGAAAGAAGAAAAAAATTCTTAGATAACTGACTCGGGAACCATGCACGCGTAACTCTTATTTTTGAACAATAAAAAGTAAGGCTGATACGAGCGCCAGCTGGTGTGGTTAGTGGCAAGCTCAGGATGAGTCAGATCTCATCGGTATCGGCGCATCGGGAATTTCATTTCTACACACATGCGGATTTACGCGATTTTGATGAAGATTTCAATGTTTTCGAAGGAGAAAAATAAAAATTATTAATTTTATTTTAATCTTTGATTACGTGGATAAAATTCACGCCAACGGTCAGTTTTGTGGCTAAAAGCGCAAAGTACTTTTTCGCACACCATATTGTTCGATAGCTACTAGTCGCTCGGGGAATAGGGGCAGCAGGGGGACGTGTGTGAAATTAGCGGGGCAAAAGAGTGACGCGCCAGGTACGTAATTAGAATTGATTCATGATGGCGCCATGGTCGGGAGACATCATTGAAAGAAAAAGAGCAAAGAATTAAAAAAAAATGGTAGCGCGTAAAAAAGTGGTCGTAAGTTCTGACGCGCTGGTTGGCTTTATGCCAAAAGGAAGTCTCGAAGGCATAAAGCACGGAGCAGGAAGGATTAGAAGCTTTATAGTGGTTTTATGCCATTAACGAGGAAACGCGGGTAGCTGCTTATCAGTTGCTGAGTCGACGCTATGACCAACCGAGCGATGAGCTGTTTCTGTTCGTTCATACCTAGAGGCCCCCAGATCTCGATGCTGCATCGCCCCCCCCCCCCACCACNNNCCTTCAGCCGAGGCCCTCATCCAAACGTTCCTAACCTCCCTTTTATTCATTTTCAGCATCGCAACGTTGTACAAAGACGTAGTCGCTACGTGTAAACTGTCGCTGCGTGCTCATTGAATATTTAGGATCGCTGCAAATTCAAAACTTGGAAACTTGTACGAAATAAATGAATCTCGATGATGCTGTTTTTTGTTTGATTTTTTCACTTCGTGACTGATTTGAATGCATATTTCTATGCACACCGCATGACACGATGATAAATCATCTCCTTGTTGTACTTCCTAGTAATAAAAAAATTCAATTTCCCATTGTTCATTGGCTTATAATTCGATACTCAACGTTGTTGATAAATTTGATGAATACAGAGTGGAGGCGAAAAAAATGCGACAAGAGGAGAGCACACTGGAGAACAAAGCAACGAAGGAAGGGGAGACTCCCCACGTGGTATGCCGGTAGATACGTCCCTGGATAATTGATCGTTAAATTATTAGTTATCCGCGCAAAGACGCAATAAGCTGAATTTCTTGCAGTATTTTTATTTGAAATATTTATAAAACGCGTGGTGAGAGTCGTATGGGATGGTAAAGTTTGGTTAACGATTGTAATTTGTTGAGGAGAATTTCGTATAAATGCTGGAACGTTGATAAATGAGAAAAGTAAGAAAAGTTGAAAATAGGAAGGAAAGAGAAAATGTGTGTTTTTTTTTTTTTTTACTACAGAGCAGCAGATAGGTTCGATGACGGCGGTGCTGCTTGTTCGATGTACAACGGTGCGGGTATTCAAATATGGCGGAAGAAATCTCGCGTCGGCGGGACAACAGTGCTGCCATTACACGAGAGCTCGATGACGCTGTTGACCGTGGCGTTGCTCCCTCCAAAAGTGTGGGTGCATTGGCAACATTGGTTTTCGGTAGTTTACAAATAAAATGGCCGATATATGAGGCTATTTTGTATGGACATGTAAAATATGCAATTGTGTTAAATAAATGATTATAATCGCGAGTGCGGAATTGTTGTTTAACGTGATATTACGGGGTGTATCAACGGAACGGTTAAGCGGAATAAACGATTGGGGAGA
Organism: Hyposoter didymator; assembly: GCA_037952995.1. Classification (NCBI taxonomy): domain Eukaryota; kingdom Metazoa; phylum Arthropoda; class Insecta; order Hymenoptera; family Ichneumonidae; genus Hyposoter; species Hyposoter didymator. The sequence continues at coordinate 17,494,586 of JBAJMU010000003.1, forward strand.
ACGACGGAGTGACGTGAGAACGCGAGGTGGAAAGAATAGTCGTCGTGCCCGTACAGACGCCGCGGTTCAACGGGAGAAAGAAGGACGGAAAGAGAGACCGAGAGCAAGAGAGAAAGAGAAAGAAAGACGAGGCGGAGGAGAAGGAGGAGGAGGAGGAGGAGAAGGAAAGATAGATCGAGTGAGAGACGGAGCGAGGCATTATCGGTGTGTGCGTGAAGAAAAGAGCGAGAGAATACATAGACGAGAGCTCACGCGTTCGTGTCGCCGCCGCCGTCGCCGCGTTTCGAGAGACACAGTGAACCATACACATATACTAAAAAAAAATCCTGTTCGGACGAACGGCGACCTGCCGTAGCTTTTTTTTTCTACCTTTCTTTTCAGTCGCGCGCGTTCAGCGAGTGGCAAATATACTCTGAAAAAAACGCGGTCCGTAAATTGCACATATATAGCAATATACGTGTGCGCGTATGTGTGTGTGTGTGTGTGTGCGTATATACATGTATGCATACATAACGCGGTGAAAAAGATTTTATACAGGGCGTGCGAGAGTGCGAGTTAAGAGGTGGGGGGGTTTCCTATCCCCGACGTCTCTGTGTCTTCGGTAAGTTTTCCGGGGACCAAAACTTGGCCTACTGCTTCCTGGACGTTTTCGTCGACGACCATTCGTTACATATATATATATATACATAAATATATGTATATATATAAATAATAATAATAATATACACATGTATATATACATACGGAGTCCTATGTATATATATATTCATCGATCTTGCGCGGGATCACTTTCGCAAAAACTCTGATACGTTCTTGAATATATGTGGTACGCGAGCGCGCGCGTGTGTGAGTGTGTGTATGTGTGTATACGCAAGTCCTCAACCTGGTGCGAGAAGAGCAGGAAAAGCGCGATACCCACGAGTATATATTATTTTTCTCGAGGAGGCACGGAAGAGAGTTGTGTATACCCGTTGTGTGTACCCGGAGCTCGCGAGAACAAACAAAGCTCGAGATCCCGCCAAACGCGGCGCGTCTTACTCGCGCCTCCCTCTCTCTCTCTCTCTCTCGCTCGCTCGCTCGCTCGCTCGTTCGTTCGGTGGTTCGCGGGCGCGCGCGCGCTCTTACTCTTTCTCTCTCTCTCGCCCACGCTCGAGATCGTCGTCGCAGGGTTAACCGCGATTTATCCAATATTACGGCAAGGTTCAACGATACGTCGTTGATTCGGACAAGTTGAAAGCATCGCTTGGATTGGAAAGGGGCAGTCACCAGACTGAAATCTAACGAAAGCGGAGAAACACACCGATTTAACGTCGGTGTGTAACATGATAATAGTCAAAAATTGCTCCATCCCAGTACACGAAAGCCGAGATACTGGAGTGTGACGAGTACCTCGGTTTGGAGACCGTCAAGATATTTCACGCTGACGATTTCGTCGTTGTCGAGTCTATCGGTACGGAGGAGGATGACGCACTGACCGTTAATTTGGCACCGAGCACTAGTACCGAAGCTAGTCAGAGCGAACGCGGTACTGTCTCGGCGTCCGAATTGAATACGGAGGAGTCGTCGTTGCAGGGCGATACAACGACGACTATCAACAGCGAGGAGGGTTCTATAACAACCCTGACAAATATGTGCACGACGCCTGGCAATGCAGGCACTGGTTTCGGTTACGCGTGGTCCTTCGGCGGCCCCGGAACCGAGACCAGAGAAAACGCTCAGGCCGATTTAGCTACCAATATTAATTACGCCGTCAACAACAATCAGGATCAAGGCTCCAGTCAGAAGATTCAGGTGGACATCAAGCCGGCCAAGGTGGCCATCAGCGCAACGCCGCGCAGGCCCATGTTTGCTATGAACGAGAGTTGTCAACAGACCACAGCGGCCACCCATCACGGACACACAGCCGTCGCTCACAATCAATCCCACGTGAGAATCAAGAAGCATCACGACGTATTTTCTTTGACCTGCGACAAGGGAGGTTGCAACTGCGACGCGGCGCATCCGACTCCTCCCCCCTCGCTCTTTTCAAACGCCCTTGTATTCACAACGGCGGACAAACACGCCATGAGCAAACACTTTATGACTCCTCTTGGACCTTTGCAGCTTACCGCCGAAGAGTGCAACGAGATACTCATGAAGCGAGCTGCCGCTGCCTCCAATCAGACCAACGCCAACAATGTGACGACCAGTCAGAGCGACGGCGGCACCCACTTTGGCCACGTTCTCACCCACGTCAACACCACACAGATTGATTCCAAGCCGAAGCAACAACAGGACATGGGTAGCCAAGTACGAGTACCCAAGGAGAGACCTTACTCTTGCTCCGAATGCGGCAAGTCTTTCTTACTGAAGCATCATCTTACGACCCACGCGAGGGTACACACCGGCGAACGTCCACACATTTGCGTACACTGCGGCAAGACTTTTGCTCACAAACACTGTCTACACACTCATCTGTTGCTTCACAGTGCGGAGAGACCTTATCAGTGTCGCGAATGCAAAAAATCATTTACCCTCAAGCATCATTTGGTGACGCACACGCGTGTCCACACCCGCGAGAGACCCTTCGTTTGTCAAGAGTGCGGACGTGCGTTTCCCCTTAAGCGTCATCTCGTGACGCATAGTAAATTTCACTCCGGCGAAAGACCTTTTGTTTGTGAAGAGTGCGGCGAATCCTTCTCCCAGAAGGATCATCTTACAATGCATTCGCGCTTCCACGGTAGCTTACATCCTTTCGTTTGTCACGACTGCGGTGCTACTTTCCAGAGGAAATTCGAACTCGTCAATCATGGACGTCTCCATGGACGTGTGCCCCATTCTTGTACCGTTTGCGGCAAGGAGTTTCTTCAAAAGAGAACCCTGCTCGCTCACATGCGTCTCCATACCGGTGAAACACCATTCGCCTGTACCGTTTGCGGCGAGGCTTTCCCGCGCAAAGTTGACCTCGTCGCTCACTCCAAGATACACAACAATAATACCAACTCCGATGAGAAATGTCTCACGTGCAGGTCAGTCCTTTGTTTTGTCAATCTCTCTCGCTCCCTCCCC